>CM033651.1:15959057-16121471 GCA_019512145.1 Engystomops pustulosus
AGCAACAATGTTCTCCGATACATATAGAAAAAATTTTTTTGAAAAAATTTTTTTGAAAAAAAGAAAAAAAATTTTTTTTTTGATATAATGAACGCCGTTCATGCAATTGTCAAGTGCTATGGTAAACGTATTTCCATCCATTTCCCTATATTTTGTATATTGTTGTTCTTTCATAGGTTACGGTTGGTGTGTCTAGCCAGGGACCACACTGTCTTTTATACAAGTACAGTCAAAAACTTAGGGGATTGATGATGCCGTCTGCCCCGTTTATTATTAGGGGTATATTCAGCAAGGTCGTCCCTTATATTTGCGAGTTATACAATCGTTGGTGAATCAATATCAACGTGCATCCAACATGGTTGTTATCACAGCCAATTGGTCCTGATTTATGGCTGACACATCGTGGACTTTTCCTTTATGTAAATTGCATGAATATTGCATTCCAGAATCATCTATGTTTTATCTGATAATTTTTCATTTTTGGTTTCCATAGCACCAGACGCTCTTGCTGGGGCATAATACACATGCGCAGAACCAGGCGCATAGTGTGCGTTCCACCGTGCGACATATTTTTTATGCGCACAATTTGGCGCTCAGCTTGCGTTCCATGGAGCATTTTTCTTCCTTTTTTCTTCCTTTTTTCAAAAAAATTTTTTTTCTTCCTTTTTTTAAAAAAAATTTTTTTTCTTTTTTTCAAAAAAATTTTTTCAAAAAAATTTTTTTTCATGCCCGCTTTCTTTATACTATTACTGGAGGACCTGAGGCCCGGTCCTGGGTTGCCTGCACCCAATTCTCTTTTTCTCTGAAGGTTTGTGCTGCTTGGACTTTCTTTTTGTATCTATCTATCTATCTATCTATCTCATATCTATCTATCTCATATCTATCTATCTATCTATCTAAGAAAAAAAATGAGACTGCACTCCAAGGTAAAATGTGAAAAAAACGGATGGGAGCTTTATTAGCCCAAGTGCAACGTTCAGGATCCTTTTTCAAGCAATGTGATAAATCCAACACTCCATATATATGGTCAACATCATAAGTCATGTGATCATATCAGGTGCATTTATACAACAAAATTACACGTCAAAACATCCATATATGTGACACAGTGAACAGCTTCCATTGTTATATTAAGAAACATCAGTAAATAACCCTGTGTAATAACCCCATTTCTTTACCTCTTGTAAAGACTTACCCCTGAGGAAGTCGTCCTCCTCCGACGATACCCGTGGGGAGCTGGTCACCTCCTATCCTACCTACCTCTACCTGTATGCCAGTCCTTTACAGCATGTGATTCAGACTTCCACGTGGACACATGCAGTGGGTAATATTTTAACTTTAGCAGTGATAGCTCATAACCTTCTACTAGCACTTTATAGTTTTTTACCTAGCACTTTATTAGTGGCACTTACCAGAATTGGGTGAGCTTTTGATTGAAGCATTTGCTTTACTTTTGATGCATTGTTTACATCTATTCATCCGCTGCTGACACCACTGCGGACTGTGCAGTTTGGGCTTATTGCAATTGCAAATCCTGTATTTGTACCATATTACTGTGGATTATGTGCAATATTGAGGTAGACATATAGACATCAACCAGTGTCTGGATAGGGGTGTGTTGGGGGTTGACCCGCACCAGGGCCACCACTCATGAATTTCTTTGTACAATACATTTTTTAAATGTTTTTAAATGTATGTCTCTTTTGTGTCTGTCTTTACACTCGAATAAACATTGATATTTGTTGTTTAAATTTTTCGTACTTATCGTTTTATACACATTGGTCTATTTTTGGTGCAATCCTTTTTGCTTCTTGAGATTATCTCTATGGGTGTCAGGCTCGAAGGTAGTGGATCCTCTAAACCACCGCGGACGATGACACAAGCAACACCTGGGACTGGAGTCTAAGTGGCATCCGGTTTTCACCAGAGCCCGCCACAAAGCGTCGTTCACCAGATCGTTCCACAGGCGCGACTTGTCCATGGTGGCAGCCAAGGTCGAGGGACAGGAACGGCAGGCAATCTCATAATCGGGGACAGGCAGGAGGTCAGGACAGGCAGCACAGGATCAGAGTCGGGAACGTAGCAATAGGTCAAGGCAGGCAGCGAAGGAGCGAATTCAGGAACGGAACCGGGGTCACAACGGGAAATCACAGAAATAGTGCAAGGCATCAACCACAACTTTCTCTAGGGCAAGAGCCACAAAGATCTGGCAGGGTTTGCAGGAAAAAGCAGGCTTATATAGAATTTGTGAAAATGACCAGTGCAAATTAATGGCGCACTGACCATCTATCTATCTCATATCTATCTATCTATCTATCTATCTATCTATCTCTATTTCATCTCCATCTTTATTTTTAAGTATAAATCTATGGGGAGAGTTCGCCTTTTCTTGTCTTGTAATTTATGAATGTTGTTTTCTTGCCTTATCAAATGCTTTTTGAATTGTCGCACGGCCAAGTCATTTGCGCCTAACTTATTCCCTCTAAAGTAGATCTCGTTTGGGACCAATAAGGAAGGGAGAGTAAGGAAAGGTGACAGAATATTCCCAGCTTCATTTTTACACAAAAAAAAGTCATTGCTTGTCCAATGTCCAGTGGCCAGACTGCACATTGTTGTAAGTGCAGAGACTAAAAGTTACAGATATGTAAAAAAAAAAATAAAAAAAATTCTTGCTCAGATGAGTCTTTGCTTTTTTTATTATAATGTACAGGAAATGGAGTCTGATAAAAATTTTTAGATTGCCCATTAAGGCTGACAATCATCCCGCTCAGACATATCATCCTATAGAAAATGACAAGGTCGTTACTTGCGGCCATTTTAATGGAAAGATGATGAAATGTTACATTTCCTGTGCAGAAGTATTTTTTTATGTTGCATTCAGTTAATTTGTAATTTTTGAAGTGTTGACCTTTGTTTCCAGGGATTAAAAGAGAGGTTTTTTCCAGTGCAGCTGCCTGGAGCAGGAGTATTTTTGCGACTTTTTTGCAACTTTTTAGGTGCACAATAATGATAGATTACATCCGTACATCCGCACATCACCCATTCACTATGTCAGATGAGGCGCAGTCACTCAAAACCACTAAGTGCCGGACTTTTGCTTACAACTAAAAAAGTCACAAATTAGAGTCAAATTTGATAACTGCGCAAAAAATGGTGCAAATAAAAACAGCAAAAACAATCTAAAAAATTATGATCTATGTCTCCCAAGGTGATAACGTTGGATAAAACATTTCAGTGTTAAATCAATCTATTTATTTATCTCATATATCTATCTAATATCCTTCTGCCTATCTCCTATCTATCTATATACATAATATTCAAACACGGTAACGCTCCAACAAAAAATAATCCAATATCTCTCTATCTATCTTATCTATCCATCATCTAAGAATTACAATATATGGTTGTCAGGCTCGGAGGTAGTGGATCCTCTGAACCACCGCGGACAATGACACAAGCCAACACCTGGGACCGGAGTCTAAGTGGCATCCGGTTTTCACCAGAGCCCGCCACAAAGCAGGTTGGACTTGTTGTCTTGTGGTACCACCAGATCGTTCCACAGGCGGGACTTGTCCACGGTGGCAGCCAAGGTCGAGGGACAGGAACGGCAGACAATCTCATAGTCGGGGACAGGCAGGAGGTCAGGACAGGCAGCACAAGAGTCGGGAACGTAGCAATAGGTCAAGGCAGGCAGCGAAGGAGCGAATAAAGGAACGGAACCGGGGTCACAACGGGAAATCACAGAAATAATGCAAGGCATCAACCACAGCTTTCTCTAGGGCGAGAGCCACAAAGATCTGGCAGGGTTTGCAGGAAAAAGCAGGCTTACATAGAATTTGTGAAAATGACCAGTGCAAATTAATGGCGCACTGACCATTTAAATTTAGAGAAGCCAGCGCGCGCCCTAGGAGTCGGGGACGCGTGCACTGTTGTACAAGCCCTGAAATAGGCGTAAATCCTGGAGCACAGTTGTGGTGGGAGGTGCAGTGGGCCGGTACGGGGCGTTCCTGCCTTGTACATGTGCTCTTCTTGAAGCCTGCGGATGAACGCCTATAGCACATTTCTGCCCTACAGATGCTGCATAGTGCTGCACCCGGCCAGAGCCTATGTGGCTGCCGGGGGGGCACTTAGTGCTAGTGTATTGATAACTGTGCCCCTATGTTTCCGTTCTTGACACCCATCTCCAGAAGAGGAGAGATATTTCCATCAGAGGTTTGTTAATTTTTCTCTTCTTTTGGCACAAAAAAAGTTTCTGCAATTGAAGGTTTTTGGCCTCGTTTGCCACTTTGCTAAAAAAAAAAAATGGGTGCGGTAAGAATGGGGTAAAGGCTACAATCACCTCCAGATCCTGACTCACCATAATCTGGGGGTTTATAATGATGAGTCAGGACCTGGAGTTAATTGCAGCCTTTACCCCATTCTTACCGCAGCCAAACCTCAATGGCAATATCTTCAATACAAGAACTTTGGTGATTCAGGGCTGAGTGGGAGGTGCTGTGCTGTAAAACTAGGAAATCATAGCCACTCCCATTTTGCGCCGGGAAGCTTAATTTGCATATAGATTAGATTACATTCAGGTAATAGATCATATAACGTAAGGCAGGCTTATGATGCACCAAAATTATCATGTGTTTAGTGATGGAGGAGCTGACAGGTTCCCCTTAAAATTTACTGCAAGCTCCTGTGTGTGATGTACAAAACTGGTGCCTTCACCCAATTAATGTTAAACACTCAATTATTTCTAAACAATAAACATCCAAATTATCCCAGCCCCCCCCCCCCCCCCATAGGAAGGTGAGGTAAGTGGTCAGCTATCCTCTTAGAGACATGACAGCAGTGAGCGGTGCTGGTAAGGCCACTGCGGGGGTCTGACATTGCCCGAAGCTCTGCTAATTGGTTTCTAATGTAGCTAAAAGTCATCTACAGAATGTTTTCTCACTCACTGCCTCTTTAAAAGCCTCCCCGGGGCAGTGTATGAGCACATGTGACAGGCTCCCACCATCTCCGTCCACCGTGATCAATGGATGTGAAGGGGCAAGCGCTGGACATTCAGCAGGTAATAAAGAGGAAACATGATATTGTGGTGGAGATGTGCCCGGGGAAGCCACCACAGGACTGAGGAGAGATAAACTCATCTCCTGGGGGATTGGAGATATAGTCCTGGATACAGTCTGTATGAGACTACAACCACCTACAGTAACATTCATACTGAATGCAACTTTCCATTGGCCATGACTTCAGGTGACTTAAAGTCATATATGCCATAATATGGTCACACTTCTGGTCTCTGGTTGGTTTTTGACTTGTAGGACGATTGTCTTGTATTCTATGGAACTGGGCTTTAGGTCATGGCCCAACGTCCTTTTGTAATTGAGGTAAAGTGTGGGTAGGCGCCATATGCGCCAAGGCAATGAATCATGGGCTGCATTTAAGGACATCGACCATCGGTTTTTCCGATGGTAGATGTGTCCTACTAAGAAGTTCCCGAGGAACTATTTTGCTCCGTTATGATACAAGTCCCACCCGTCCACAGTGCATAGAGCAGGGGACGGGCAGGACATGTATACGGGGGGAGGGAATAAAATTAGATTAATTAGCCGTTATTGCAGCGTATAGAGTTATAATAAAACATCGTTTCTCGGGAACTTCTTAGTAGGACACAACTACCATCAGTAAAACTGATGGTCGATGTCCTTGAATTGAACCCATGATTCATTGACTTGGCGCATGTGGCGCCTGCCCACACTTTACCTCAATTACGAAAGGACGTTGGGCCATGACCTAAAGCCCAGTTCCGTAGAACACAAGACAATCATCCTACAAGTCGAAAATCTTGCCAATCAGAGACCAGAAGTTTGACCATATTTTGGCGCACTAATATATTTAGGGCCGATAACGGGATTGTAACGGGTCATGTTTAGTCATGAAAAACATTGTGATTTTGGATAAGAAACAAAACTCTCATTGCTGGGGGCCTCACCACTGGGATCCCTACTGATCACCTGATGGAACGGAGCAGGGATTGGACTTGATGTACCCACTACTATTTTCCAAGTCATAATTCATAATCCTCTTCAGGAATTGCGTAGTAACTGGGATCAGGACTCTCATTTTAGGGAGGCACAAAGGATTAGATATTTATCTTCAGTGTTGGACTGACCAAAACAGTAGTGGATTATACCAAGGATGTTTTGGGCGGTTGCATGGGGCCCACGCCTTCTATGGGACCCATGGCCACCCAAACCACCCACCAAATTTTATACTGAGAAACACTTTCACACATGAATTCCTTGTACATCTGTTCCTGCTCTCAATACACCTGTACACAAGAGCCATTTCAGGACCTTTGCTCCATACGTCCTGTAGCCCCAGAAGAGCAGGTAGCAGAGGCACATCCTCCATTCCCAAAGAAGCTTTATTTAAGTACCATATGGTGGAAGTGAATCCCAAACTTGTAGGGGCTATAATGTTCCGTCCAGGACTAAGGGCTTTCTGAATCCACCCCAAAACCCAGAGAATTCTCCGATAGGCCCAGCCTTTTTACATATTTACATGCTAGTAGGGATAATGACGCATGTGTCCCAAAATAATATTATCTGGTAAGCCCAAGGAAAGTGAATAAGTGTAGCAAAGAATTGGCTCTGGATCGGAAGTCTAGGTAAGTACGAATGGGGCTAACATTCTGTGAGCAGAGAGCCCCAATATTATATCACTGTTGTAACCCCACTATTTCTCTGCATGGAGGACAATTATTGTGCCCAATCTCCGCTCTGGTTATTAGACATCCCCCACCTAATGACTGAGAAGGCCCATATGAGTATTTGGGTGAAGCAGCCAGACCCCCCTGTGACTCCCTCCATTAGTGTCATGCGGTATTGTGCAGGCCTGATCTTTTGTACATAGGTCTCTCTCGAGGCTGAGAGGGTCCATCAGTAATGACACATATCATCCCGGCCTCTTGTCTTCTAACAAGACACCTTCCCCTTTCTCCAGGGTACTTTTGCTGTCTCTGCCACTTCACAGAGGGGTCACAGCTAATATATTTAGGAAACTGACCCTTTGTTGATTAGGTCTTTGTGTGTATTTGGGGAGGTATTAACCTGTAACCTACTTAGTGCCCCCCTCCCCCCCTGGGTTGTGTTATTATTATCACCTGTCAACAAATTAGGGAACATCATTAGTGAAAGGGACTCATCATTTAGGGCTCCGCAGGTGTCACTTGTGTCACCTCCGGGGTCTCGGCGTAGGGTAAAGTATTCATTACAAAATGATTGGACACAGCCTCTTAATCCTGTTCCCAGGGTGTCAAAAAATCTGGAGGTTGGATATCTCCAAGGTGTTTCCTTTCTGGATCTTGTTTAACTAATAGACGTATAAAATCCTTTCTTTTCTCGTTGCCCGGAGGAGTTTATGGGATTAAGTTTCTTGCTACAAAATAATTTCCTCCGTAACAAGAAACTTGTACTGACCAACGCTCATAGGATGCTTAGGTATCTAATGGCAGGGAAGGAGTTAAAAAATATGGCGGGTAAAAAATTGCAGTCAGTATATTCATGTTCTATGGGAATGTATCATCCTAAATGCTTATTCCCATGAGAGCAGTATTAGTATACAGTTTTGTAGTCTGGACCTCCCCCTTTACCAACAGTCCGACTGTGTAACGTGGAGCCTCCCTTATAACACTAGTCTGAGGGTGAAGTTTATCTGACTCCATATAAAGGCCACCACTTATATAAAGAGTGTAGCTGTAAATTTGGGGACACCTGTACAAAATGTCCTAGCAGTATGGTCATGTAGTCTGGACCGCCCCCCAAAAGACTCTATGACTGTGTCATGCAGGCCACCACAGAGAGCAGATTTGATCATACAAAGATGTAGACAGTATTACATTTTGGCCCTGGAGATGTGTGTCAATACCTTTGTGTGTCTTACAAGTAGTAGCAGTACTGTGAAAGATGCATTTATATTCCAAGATTGTAGCTGGACAAGGATTCTTATGCTCAGCTGTTTGAATACTACCTTGGTCACTCAGCGGGATGCGCTGCACTGTATTCAGTGAAGAGATCTCACACAAGGGTGTAACTATAGCTGAAGCAACTGCTAGAGGGGCCGTACTCAGCCATGTGTCCCGGGGCCCTCTTTCTCCCTGACTGTAGTTAGGCCCCTCAATGTAATGGGCAGCGCAGCTGCAACGCAGGGCTAGATTTAGGGGCGGGCCCCATTTTCTTGCTCCCTGTAGCAAGCTCTGTGCAACCTATCAGGAGGGAGAGAGAGGGAGGGGAGGAGCCTGCCTGCAGCCAATCCCTGCTCTGTATGTGGGAAGCTTCATAAAGAGAAGAGGGAGAAGTCACCACCTGAAGAGAAGCAGCAGCCTCCTCCATAACAGCTAGGAATCAGCCAGAGATATGTCCTCCCTCCCCCAGTGCGATGCCCCTAAGCCACACCTCTAAGCACACCCTGGCCACGCCCCAAATTTTTATTACTAATAATCCTCTCCATTATTATAATAATCATCTCCATAATAATACATTTTTGCCCAGCCTGGGATTTGAACTCACAACCTCCACACTCTACTTGACTTAAAGATAGAGAGCCTCTATCCACTAGACCAGTGATGGCGAACCTTTGGCACGGGTGCCAGAGGTGGCACTCGGAGCTCTTTCAGTGGGTTCCCAGGCTATAACCAGGACAGAGTTCACCAGACAGAACTTGAAAACGCTCTTTTAAGGTGACACATCCTTGACTGATCGGAACTTCAGGAAGAGTCAGAAGTTGTGAATAGGGTCAGATTATTTTTTGAGTTCCCTTTGCTGGTCCCATGATTCATCCTGTACATAGAGACCCTAGAGAGAAGCTACAATGACGTCTGTATTTGCCCTCCTTCTTTCAACTATATTGGTGTACTCGGGGGCCATTACGGTTGAATGTTGTGAAAGAACGGGGAGCAATAAGTTGCTGTTGGCACCCGATAATGTTGGCACTTGATGGTAAATAATTGGGTTTTGGTTGTAGCTTGGGCACCCGGTCACAAAAAGATTTGACATCACTGCTCTAGACTATGAGCTTAGTGGTTGTCAATGGGATTTTATGTAGCTAAGAGTTACACTGTGACACAGGCTCCATGCACTGGTATACAGAGAGGGATCTTCTCAAAGGTTTTTTATTGTAATTATTGAGACGACTGTTATTATTAGTATTATTATTTTTATTATTATCATGGAGACAATCATTATTACTATTTTTATAATAATAATAATCGTCTCCATTATTACATTAATAATCTTTGTGAAGATCCCTCTCTATATACCAACGCATGGAGCCTGTATAACAGTCTAGCCTAGTGGATAGAGGCTCTCTATCTCTATGGCTGGTGGAATATGGAGGATCTGGGTTCGAATCCCAGCCTGGGCAAAACTTTATTTAATTGAATTAAATAAAGACTGGGGAAGCCCAGTCTAAACCGACACGTCTCAAAAGGATTCCCGCCCGATGTCTATAAAACTCATTCGGTACCGCAATTTCTGGGTTTGAAACAATTTTAGACGGGACACAGAGCCAGGATAACCCCAGCCAGTGCGGGACCTGGAGGGAATATCCGGGACAATCTCCCAGGTGCCTGTGATGGCGGGACAGAGGTGAAAAACCGTGACTGTCCTGCCAAATCCGGGATGGTTGGGAGCTATGCCATACATCTTCCCCCACCACTGCATTTCTACATTAATATGAGGTTCTGCAGCAGCTGACATATGTATCAAAGACCTAGGCGCACATCAGCAATAAATGTGGAGCAGTCAGTAATAAATGTGGTGCAGTCAGTGATAAATGTGATGTAGTCAGTAATAAATGTGGTGCAGTCAGTAATAAATGTGAAGTAGTCAGTAATAAATGTGGTGCAGTCAGTGATAAATGTGAAGCAGTCAGTAATAAATGTGGAGCAGTCAGTAATAAATGTGGAGCAGTCAGTGAAAAATGTAGTGCAGTCAGTAATAAATGTAGTGCAGTCAGTAATAAATGTGGTGCAGTCAGTAACAAATGTGGTGCAGTCAGTAATAAATGTGGTGCAGTCAGTAATAAATGTGGTGCAGTCAGTAATAAATGGGGAGCAGTCAGTAATAAATGTGGTGCCCGTCCAGTAATAAATTATACAGTCATTAATAAATGTGGGTGCAGTCATTATAATGTGGTGCTGTCAGTAATAATGTGGAGCTCAGTTATAAATGTGGTGCGTCAAGTCAATAAATGTGGTGGTGGTGCAGTCAGTATAACGGTGGAGCAGTCAGTTATAATGTGGTGCAGTCAGTGATAAATGTGGGAAGCATCAGTTATAAATTGGAGTAGTCAGTATAAATGTGGAAGCATCAGTTATAATGTGGAGCAGTCGTCATAATGTGGATCAGTCAGTAATACTGTGAGCATTCGTAAAATGTTGTGCAGTCATTTATATGTGGAGCAGCTCAGTAATAAATGGGGAGCAGTCGTATAAATGTGTGTATGCAGTCATAATAATGTCCTGCAGGTCTGTAATAAATTGATGCCTCAGTAATAAATGTGATCAGTCACAGTAATAAATGTGGAGCAGTCCGTATAAATGTGTGCAGTCAGTATAAATGTGTCAGCAGTCAGTAATAATGTGGTGCAGTCAGTAATATGTGGAGCAGTAATAAGTGGTGCAGTCGAGATAAATGTAACATCGAAGTGGAGCAGTCAGTAATAAAGTGGAGCGTCAGTGAAAATAAAAATGTGGTGCAGTCAGTAATCAAATGTAGTGCAGGCAGTAAAAATGGGGTAGGCAGTCAGTAATAAATGTGGTGCAAGTCAGTAATAAATGGGGCAGTGCAGTCAGTAAAGGTGGTGCGTCATATATAAATGTGTGGCAGTCTAAAAGTATTACGTAGAATAAGGGATGGTGCAGTAAAACGTGGGATAGAATATGGGGCAGTCAGTAATAAAGTGGAGGCAGTCAGTAATAAAATGTGGTGCAGTCAGTAATAAATGTGCTACAGTCCAGTAATAAATGTGGGGCTCAGTAATAAATGTGGTGCTGTCAATATGTGGAGGTCAAAAATGGGTCAGTCACATATAAATGTTGGTGCATCAAATACTGGGGCTCAGTAATAAATTTTGTGCAGTCAGTATAAATGGTGAGAGCCAGTATACATGTTGAGTAGATAATAAATGTGTGAGGCAGTCATATGTAGAGTATAATAGATGACAGTCATAAATCAAGTAATAAAGATGCGTCATATTTTGTGCAGTCAGTTATAAATGGAATTAGAAATGGGATCAGTGAATACAAATGTGAGCCGTCATTAAAAATGTGGTGCAGTAGTAATAAGTGATGCTGGAATGGACGCCTCAGTAAAAAATGTGAGCAGTCAGTCTAAGAATGTGGCGTGTCATACAAGTACAGTAGACACTTGAAGTGTAATAGGAGCAGTCTTATAAATGTGAGTAGCTCAGTAATATTAAATCAGAATAAAATGAGCCAGTCTAAAGTTGATAGCCAGTATAAATGTGGAGCAGTCAGTAATAAATGTGGTTACAGTCAGTAATATAATGTGATGCAGTCAGTGATAAATGTGTGCAGCAGTGTGATAAATGTGAAGTACAGTAATACATGTGGTGCAGTCAGTGATAAATGTGATGCAGTCAGTAATAAATATGATGCAGTCAGTATAAATGTGGTGGCGTCATAATACATGTGACAAAGTTAATAAATCGTGATGCCAGTCATTGATAAATGTGATGCAGTCAGTTGATAAATGTGAAGGTAGTCAGTAATAAATGTGGACAGTCAGTGATAAATGTGAGCAGTGCAGTATCAATAAATTGTGCAGTCAGTAATAATGGGGAGCAGTCAGTAATAAATGTGGTGCAGTCAGTATAAATTGTGGTACAGTCGTATAAATGTGGTGTCATCGTAAATAAATGTGGTGCAGGTCAAAGTAATAAATATGTGGCAGTCAGTAATAAAGTAGCATCAGTAATAATGTATACAGTCAGTAATAATGTGGTGCAGTCAGTAATAAATGTGGTGCAGTCGTAATAAATGTGGGAGCAGTCAGTAATAAATGTGGTGCAGTCAGTGATAAATGTGGAGCAGTCAGTATAAATTGGAGTAGTCGTATATGTGAGATCATGTGGAGCATCATTATAATGTGATGCGTCAGTAATAAATGTGATGCAGATCAGTAATAAATGTTGTGCAGTCAGTTAAAATGTGGAGCAGTCAGTTATAAAGGTGGGGAGCATGTGGTCAGTAATAAAATGTGATGCAGTCATTATACATGTGGAGTCAGTCCCAGTTAATAATGTGATGCCTCAGTATAAAGGGTTATGCAGTCAGTAATAAATGTGGAGGCCAGTCAGTAATAATGTGATGCAGTCAGTAATAAATGGTGGGATGCAGTCAGTAATAAATGTGATGCAGTCAGTAATAAATATTGATGCAGTCAGTTAAATGTGATGCAGTCAGTAATAAATTGAAGCAGTCAGTAATTAAATTTATGTAGTCCGAATAAATGTGAGCAGTCAGTAATAAATGTGAGCGTCAGTATAATACAAGTGTGGAGTCATCAGTAATAAATGTGGACTCGTATAAATGTGTCAGTCATTAATAAATGTGGAGCAGTCGTAATAAATGGATGCAGTCAGTAATAAATGTGGACGTCAGTAATATGTGAGCAGTCAGTGATAAATGTGGAGCAGTCAGTGATAAATGTGATATAATCAGTAATAAATGTGGTGCTCATGATCAGTTTGCAGTCAGTATAAAGTATGATTCATAATTGATAATGTGGGCAGTCAGATATAAATGGTGGTACAGTCAGTAATAAATGTGATGCGTCAGTGATAAATGTGGAGGCCTCAGTGATAATGTGAAGTAGTCAGTAAAAATGTGGGGTCGTGATAAATGTGATGCAGTCGATAAATTGGAGCAGTCAGTAATAATGTGGAGCAGTCGATAAATGGGGAGCAGTCAGTAATAAATGGTGGGTACAGCTCCAGTATAAATGTGGAGCAGTCAGCTAAATAAAATAAATGTGGGGGAGCAGTCAGTAATAAATGTGATACAGTCAGTTATAAATGTGGAGCCGCAGGGTCATAGAATAATGTGTGAGCTGTCAGTAATACAATGGGGGAGCAGTCAGTTATAATTGTCAGTCAGACTGAATAAATTGTGGTCTCAGTCAGTAATAAAGTGGAGGCAGTCAGTAATAATGTGGTGCAGTCAGTGATAAATAGTGGAGCAGTCATTATAAAGGTGGAGTAGTCAGTAATAAATGTGGAGCAGTCAGTTATAAATGGGAGCAGGTCAGTAATAAAAGTGATGCAGTCAGATAATAAATGTGATGCAGTCAGTAATAAATGTTGTGCAGTCAGTTATAAATGTGGAGCGCTCAGTAATAAAATGGGGAGCAGTCAGTAATAAATGTGGTGCACAGTCGTAATAAATGTGATGCAGTCAGTAATAAATGTGTGATGCCGTCAGTATAAAGTGATGCAGTCAGTATAAATGTGGAGCAGTCAGTAATAAGATGCAGCATGTAATCAGCAGTGGACTGTGTATGCAGTCAGTAATAAATGTGATGCAGTCCAGTAATAAATGTGAGTGCAGATGCAGTCAGTAATAAAGGATGCGTCGTAATAAATGTAGTCATAAATGTAGTCATGTAAGATGTGACGCAGTCAGTTTATAAATGTGGGCAGTCAGATATAATGTGGAGCAGTTCAGTAATAAATGTGGTACAGTCAGTAATAAATGTGTACAGTCATTAAAAGTGGAGCAGTCAGTAATAAATGTGATGCAGTCAGTAATAAATGTGGTACAGTCAGTAATAAATGTGATGCAGTCAGCTGATATATTTCTGTGAGCAGTTCAGATGATAAATGTGAAGTTAGTCAGTAAGAAATGTGTGAGTCAGTGGATAAAGTTTGATGCAGTCGTAACTAATATGAGGCAGTCAGTGATAACTGTGGTGCAGTCATTATAAGCTTGTGAGCATCTCAGTAAACTAACAGACGCGATACAGTCAGTATTCAGTATGTATGATGCAGTCATGATAATGTGAGCATCAGTGATAATGTGAAGTAGTCAGTAATTAATGTGGTGCAGTCAGTGATAAATTGTGATGCAGTCAGTAATAATATGATGCAGTCAGTGATAATGTGGTGCAGTCAGTCAATAAATATTGAATGCAGTCAGTGAAAATGTGGAGCAGGTCCGTAAAATGTGGTACAGTCAGTAATAAATGTGATGCAGTCAGTGGATTAAATGTTGGGCAGTTCGTGATATTAAATGTTAAGTAGTTCAGATTAATAATGTGGTGCAGACAGTGATAAATTGTGATGCCAGGTCCAGTATAAATGTGTGCAGTCAGTAATAATGTGGAGCAGTCAGAATTTAAATGTGGTCCTCAGTACATAATAATTGTGAGCAGTCAGTAATAAATTGGGGGTGCAGACAGTATAAAAATTGTGCGCAGTCAGTAATAAATTTGTGTGCAGTCAGTAATAAGTCGAGCGTAATAGGACGCAGTTCAAGAAGTTAATAAAATGTCATGGTATAAATGGCTGCAGTCAGTAATAAATGTGGTGCAGTCAGTAATAAAATGTGGGAGCAGTCGTAATACACAATGTGTCAGTCAGTTAAAAATGTGGAGCCGATCAGTAATAAATGTGTAGGTCAGTAATAAATGTGTGGAGCAGAGTATATGAGTCAAGTAAATAAAATGTTGGAGTAGCAGGATTGTCGCAGTAACATAAATGTGGGAATAGTCAAGTGATAAATAGGTGCATAGTAGATAGAATGATGATATATGAGGTAGACTTAAGTGTTGTACAGTGAATAAAGTATGCATTCAGGATAATGGGGAGCAGTCAGTGATAATGATGAGCTAGTCAGTAATAAAGTATGTGGCAGTCAGTGATAAATTGTGATGCAGTCGTAATAAAGTGAATGATCAGTAATAGAGGTGGAGGCATCAGTAATAAAGTGTATCCAGTAATAAATGTGGAAGGCAGGTCAGTATAATGATGATAGTGGTCAGTAAGTATTATCGTATAAATGTGGGCATAATACATTGAAAATGTGTGCAGTCAGTAATATTAATGTGGCGTGCAGTTCAGTATAAATGTGAGCAGTCAGTAATAAATGTGGTGGCAGTCATATAAAATGTGATGGCAGTCAGTAATAAATGTGGTGCAGAGTAAAATGTGAGCAGTCATAATACTATGTGGTACCAGTATCGTACATAAAGGTGTGGTGCAGTCGTAATAAATGTGGCTAGCGGCCAAAAAAGATGGTAAGTATAAATGTGGGCATCAAGTAATAAATGTTGATGCAGTCAGTAATAAATGTGGTGGCAGTTCCATAATAAATGTGGAGCAAGTCATAATACATGTGTATAACAGTTCAGTATAAATGTGGAAGCAGTCAGTAATAATGTGGTTACGGTCAGTAAATAATTTGGCGCAGGTCAGTACTAAATGTATGCAGTCAGGTAATAATGGTGGTGCAGTCAGTAATAAATGTGGAGCAGTCAGTAATAAATGTGGTACAGTCAGTAATAAATGTGGAGCAGTCAGTAATAAATGTGGTACGGTCAGTAATAAATGTGGCGCACGGCCGGCTAAGCAGTAACAGCCCCTTTAGGTGACAGTTTTGCAGAGGTTGGCACGTGTATTGGGAGGCTTTGCAGCAGCTGGCACCTGCATTGGGAGTTTCTGTAGTTGCTGGCGTGTGCATTGGGAGGTTCTGCAGCAGCTGCCACATATATTGGGAGGTTCTGCAGCGGCTGGCGTGTGTATTAGAAGTTTTTCAGCAGCTGGCGCGTGTATTGGGAGGTTCCGCAGCAGCTGCCACATATATTGGGAGGTTCTGCAGCAGTTGGTGCGTGTATTTGGAGGTTCTGCAGCGGCTGGCATGTGTATTGGAAGTTTTGCAGCAACTGGTGTGTGTATTGCGAGGTTCTACAGCAGCTGGCGTGTGTATTGGGAGGTTCTGTAGAAGCTGGTCGCGTGCATTGGGAGGTTCTGCAGCAGCTGGCGCCTGTATTGCGAGGTTCTACAGCAGCTGGCGTGTGTATTGGGAGGTTCTGTAGAAGCTGGCGCCTGTATTGTGAGGTTCTGCAGCAGCTGGCGCCTGTATTGTGAGGTTCTGTAGTAGCTGGCGGGTGTATCTGCAGCGGTTGGCGCGTGTATTGGGAGCTGCTGGGGGGCGACATAAGGCTGTACATAAGGAATCCATGAGGTTGAGGGGGCTGTAGTTAGTGAACCCATAGAGTGTATTATATAAAAAAAAAACATGAGAGGCTGTTTGGGATGATATACTAGGGCAGTGGAGGCGGCACTTGGAGCCCTCTCTGTGGGCACCCAGGCCATCACCCCAGCATGAAGTTCACCAGACAGGACTCAAATAATCTTCCTATCGAATCTTCCTACAGTGATAGATGAATTTGCCCTCCTCCTTTCAACTGCGTCAGTGTCTATAGGAGGCTGAACGATTAAAGTTGTCAAAGAACGAAGAGAAACAAATTGCTGCCTAAATTGCTGCGCTGGCACTTTGCAACAAATAAGCGGCTTTTGGTTGAAGTTTGGGCACTCAGGCTCTAAAAGGTTCGCCATCACTGCTCTAGGGAATAGTTTTGGTTTCTGAATTTTTAATGCTGCCACGTGAGTTCACTTCAAAGGGGTCCAGTGAGGCGCTGTCACCCAGGGGCCTACTGAAACCTGGATCCATCCCTGGTGAGGACCACTCCTTATGAACACGCAGACAGAAAGGCCCATACAACAGGACCAAGCAGTGTGGCCTTTTACTCTAAACCTCCCTCTGTAAAAAATCTGTTATTTGATAGGTTGGGGGCCCGGATAGCACATTTTATGATTGGTTTATCCCACCAAATCGATGAGAATCGAAGACTAATTTGTTGGGGCACCTGCTCGTACAAAAAAAATGATATCTACAGTTGGGGAAGTCAAGAAGTCCTCATACACACTGCTGATGGCCCTTATCTAAATTATTGTTGTAACTTGGATTGACCAACGACAAGTTATTCACAAGTCTGCATAGTCCACCCCGAAACAATGAAGAACCACACGAGAACCACACAAGAACCACACGAGAACCACACAAGAACCACACGAGAACCAGACAATGAACAACTTAAACCTGCAAATTCCAACTTATCTATGTCAGCGAATGTCTAGAAGATGAATCAAGATGAATATGTTGTTAGTAGCAGCAGGACTGTTGTAACTTTTCTGAGTGCACTAGATGGGGGAGGGGAGTTGTCCTCACACAGCTGTGCTCTTATCTCTCTGCATTGATCTACATTTGGAGATGTACAGTACCATTTATCTGCTGTAGTGTGCATTGGGAAGCCTACGACAGCTAAACCCACCATCTAAGATATTTTGTGGTCCCACTGAACCTTATAGTAATCCGAATTAGATCCCGGTAAATGTGTGGATGGAGGTATGTAGCTCCTGGCTGGACTCGTTGCCTGGAGGGACAAAACACTTTGTCCTAATTGTCTTCTGCTATCACATTTCCACGTGTTGTCTCATTCTGTTTTTAGGTCCTTTGTAAATTGTCTCACGGATCTTCACCGTTCTCCATCTCCTTCTTAGATTTATGTATAAAGGAGAGTCCACGTTTTATATGTTTTTGTTGCACAATTATTGTGATATGATGGTAAATGTCCCAGGAATTCACCACGTTCTATGCGGTGGCCACATGTGTCTTCTCTGTAGCGATGGGCAACACAACCTTTTTATATTGCATTTTGTATACATACTACTGGGGCTCATTTACTAAGGGTCCGTAATTTTGAGGGGTTTCCCATCGATTTCCGTTTTGCAGCGCATTTAAGAGGGGATTTTGGTGGACGCGATCGGATTTTGCTGCATCGGCGCTGGCTTGCACACGACACAAATCGGGGGCATGGCCATCCGACAACCCGATGGATCCGGACTACTCGCGGGATTTAACATTTAGAATTGTGTCGCAAGACAAAGGGGGTCATTTACTAAGGGCCCGATTCGCGTTTTCCCGACGTGGTACCCGAATATTTCCGATGTCGCGGAGCTTGCACTTACCTTCACTCGGCCCTGCTCGGTGAACTCCAGCACGTTCCGATGCTTTTCAGCGTAGCAACGGCACCTGGTGGACGGCGGAGGAACTACCTTAATAAATCCCGGCCGGACCCGAATCCAGCGCAGAGAACGCGCCGCTGGATCGCGAATGGACAGGGTAAGTAAATCTGCCCCAATGCACTTACAAACACTGGGAAGAAGAAGGTGAACTCCGGCGGACCTCGGCAGGGAAGCGACGGATGCAGGAACTCGGGCACAGGAGCTTCGTGAATCACGCGGGACTTCATCTTTATCGGACCAGGTAAGTAAATTTGCCCCATTGGGTTTTCCTTCCCATTAAAGTAGCCCAAATTGGAAAAAGTTATAAGATTAATGGGAACTGAACGTCAATAGCCGGGTGTGGTTACTACTTTGTGTACAATGTGCTACGTCTGTCCTAGAAGATGATCTTGGGGGGGTGGGGGCAGATATTGGACCCCGACCGATGTTATATTGAAGACTTGGTAACAGCAGCCTCATTCAGGTTGTTTCTTTTTTAGCACTGTTACACATTGCAAACATGTAGCTCTCTAATGTTGCATATTTGATAATGGTCAAATGGATCACCTCGGTTGTGCTCCAATTTATAATCCCTAATTGCCCCTGATGCACTGGTATTGTGGCTGACGCAGAGTTGTCCAAGACCTGCTGTACCTGTCGGGGTCAATGTCCCAGCTTCGGGTGTATGTGACACCCAACTGTACAGATTAAGTGGTGCAGCATCATCCTCAGTGCCCTAAAATTGCAAGCTATGGCAGCAAGAGGGCACAGACCAGCCACCTCTGATACCAATAGTAAGCAGACATCATTAGCTGGAAGGACCGGATGAGGAGCACAGAGAATTTACACCCATCCTGTTGGGTAGTTCCCCATCCTGGCATCTGGAAATGGACTTCCCTGGAGCCATGTTGGTTGAACAAAGCTGAATGCAATACATGGAAAGACCCCCAGCCTCCAATATCCTGGGAAGCCATTTTTTAAGATTCTGGCCCTGTTCAGTAGGGATTTGCCGTCCATAAGACGAGAAGGTCTGATATTTGATGTGGTTAAGCTCAGGGGGGGCTGAGACTTGAGTTCCTCCCAAATAAACAAGTCATGTTGTGGAGATCGTAGCTGAGTGATGATATTCCCTCTAGCAATGTCATGTAGTCTGGGCCTGATGAGGATGGGGCACACACCATTCTACCTACAAGAAATAGATCACCTTGTCCAACAAAATTGCAACTACATTCTCTTGGAACGGAAAAGGGCAGCAACAAAATGTGGGATTTATATTGAATTTTCAATGAGAACAAAGAGTTGAGTATGTAGCTATTAGTACACAATCTTTGTAACCCCAGATACCTGCGGTCTGTTAGACTACACCGATGGATGGTTGGCCAATGGAAGTTGTCCTCTTCTGCCAGGTATGGCCAAATCTGCACCAAATAACGTAGACGCCATAAACAGATACATCCCATTTATCCATTTCCAATTTCTCTTCCATTTTACAAACCTAGACGATTAAAGATGAAACGTAAGCGTGCGTCAGGAGGCGATGAGCGGGTGATTTAGTGCCGGCCGCAGTCTCGGGGTCTGTCTCGCAGGGTTGGGCACAGAAGCTTCTGCTTTATTTAACATGTCTCAGCTCTGGAGACAGTCCTCTCTGGGTAATGATGTTAAGAGAGAGACACCAGTTCCATATAATCATAGTGGAGGACTGCGAGGCAGAGACGCAGATGAATCCATGAGATTTCCTCCATGATAGATGTGTATTGAGACATATGTCTGACAGCTGATAGTCATATATTTGCACTGCGTGTCAACACAGACTGGAGTCTTATCTGTCCCGTTATTACATATATGCTGGACGCGTTTCTTGGCTGTGGCATGACAGATGCTTGGATAGAGAGCGATGTCTGATGGAATTAATTAATGCTTTAACATACTATAGAAGGTCTATATAATACTGTCTCTTATAACATCACTGATTGTAGATCAATAACCAGATACTTATGGAAGTTGACCCCACACGGTAAGTAGAAATAAAAGCATTAAAGGGATTTTCCCAGGAAAGAATATTCTCACATTTCTATCTATAGTGATGTTAACACAATAAAGATCATTTTAACCCTTTACTTTACAATTTTACTCAATGTTATTACTGTTTTAGCTCCTATCACTCCCTAGACTGCTCAGTGCAAAATTCCAGGGTGTGGGCAGGGACTCTCAAAGCAGATACATTATGACCCCTCTAGTTCTGTGGGGTGACAATGTGGTTACATTATCAGGGTACAGGTGTATATGCACTTTCATCTGGTTTCTGACATTGTACTAACACTGACACATAGGGGGAATTTACTAATTCTGGCGCAAGCGCAACTGTCGGCATCGGAGATCAATCTCCGGAAAGCACAGCCCGATGTATTAAAATGGCGCACGGCTGTAAGTTAATAATGGGTAGACGGTAATAATCAGACATGCGCCATAAAAATGCCGACAGCAATGAGATGTGCGCCAAAATCTTACATGGAATATGCCGACAAAATTCACATAAATGTGACGGAAAAGTTAGGCCACGCCCACTTGAGCCAAAAAACCCACAGAGGAGTCGGTATAGTTCTGTTCTTTCTAGTGCAAACTCATTATAAATGATCCGCAACAATTCTGCGCCCAAAAAAAAGTTAAATCCCGGCATTTTTTTGGCGCAGATACGATAATACATGTTCAAGCACTGGGCCCTGCCTGTAATCCCCTGAAGAGGGCCCTGACTGTAATCCCGGAAAGCGGGCCCTGCCTGTAATCCCCTGAAGAGGGCCCTGCCTGTAATCCCCTGAAGAGGGCCCTGCCTGTAATCCCCTGAAGTGGCCCCTGTCTGTAATCCACTGAAGCGGGCCCTGCCTGTAATCCCCTGAAGAGGGCCCTGTCTGCAATCTCCTGAAGCGGGCGCTGTCTGTAATCTCCTGAAGCGGGCCCTGTCTGTAATCTCCTGAAGCGGGCCCTGCCTGTAATCCCCTGAAGAGGGCCCTGCCTGTAATCCCCTGAAGCGGGCCCTGCCTGTAATCCCCTGAAGCGGGCCCTGCCTGTAATCCCCTGAAGCGGGCCTTTTCTGTCACCCTCTGAAGGGAGCCCTGTCTAATCTCCTGAAGCGGGCCCTGCCTGTAATCTCCTGAAGCGGGCCCTGCCTGTAATCCCCTGAAGCGGGCCCCTGTCCTGTCACCCCCTGAAGGCGGCCTGCGTGTATCCATGCAGAAGGGACGGGCCGCTCGCCCTGTAACTCCTGAATGAAGATTACCCTGCCTGTAAATCTCAGCTCGGAGGCGGGCTCGCAACTGCCTGTAATCTCCTGAAGCGGGCCCTGCCTGTAATCCCCTGAAGCGGGCCCTGTCTGTCACACCCCCTGAGCGGCCCGTGCTGTAATCCCCTGAGGGGGCCTTTCCTGATCTCCTGAAGCGATCCCTGCCTGTAATCCCTGAAGCGGCCCTGCCTGCCTGTAATCTCCCTGGAAGCGGGCCCTGCCTGTCAAGCCCCTTAAGCGGGCCCGTCCTGTATCCCCTGAAGCGGGCCCTGTCCTGTACCCCCCCTGAAGCGGGCCCCCCTCGGTTAATCCCACTGAAGGGGCCCTGCTGTAATCTCCCTCCTGAAGCGAATCCCTGCCTGTGCATCTCCTGAGACGGGCCCTGCCTGTAATCCCTGAAGAAGCGGGGCCCTGCCTGTATCTCCTGAGCGGGCCCTCTGTAATCCCCTGAAGCGGCCCAGTCTGCACCCCCTGAACGGGTCCCTGTGTAAGTTCCCTGAGTTGGGCCCCTGCCTGTAATCTCTTGAAGCGTCCCTGCTGTAATCTCCTGAAATCGGGGCCCTGCCTGTAACCCTGAAATCGGCCCGGCCTGTAATCCCCTGAAGCGGGCCCTGCCTGTAATCCCTGAAGCGGCCCTGTCTGTCCCACCCCCTGGAGCATCCCCTGGCTGTTACCGCCCCACCCCTGTAGCGGCGCCCTGCCTGTCACCCACCTGGAGCGGGCCTGCCTGTAATCTCCTGAAGCGGGCCCTACCGTGTAAATTCCCTGAAGTGGGCCCATGTCGTAATCCTCCTGAAGCGGCCCCTGTCGTCACTCCTCCGCTGAGCGAGCCCTGTCTGTATCCCCTAATCGGCCCCTGTCTGTCACTCCCTGAAGCGAGCCCTGTCGTTGTAATCCCCCTGAATCGGCCCCCTGTCTGTAACCTCCTGAAGCGGCCCCTGTCTGTAAATCCTGAAAAGCAGGCCCGCCCTGATCCCCTGAAGCGAGCCCTGTCCGTTCATCCCCTGAAGTGCGCCTGTCTGTGTATACCTCGTGAGCCGGGCCCGTCTTAATCCCCTGAACGGAGCCCTGTCTGTTAACCCCCGCACCACCCCTTGAAGCGGTGAGCCTGTCTGTACTCCACCTGAAGGGGGCCTGCCTGTAATTCCTTGAAGCGGGCCTTTCATGTATCTCCTGGAAGCTGGCCCCTGCCTGTAAATCCCATCTCCTGAATCGGGCCCTGTCGTCATCTCCTGAAGCGGGCCCTGTCTGTAATCCCCTGAAGAGGGTCCTGCCTGTAAACTCCTGATGCGTGTCCTGCCTGTAATCTCCTGAAGCGGGCCCTGCCTGTAATCCCCTGAAGCGGGCCCTGCCTGTAATCTCCTGAAGCGGGCCCTGCCTGTAATCTCCTGAACCGAGCCCTGTCTGTAATCCCCTGAAGCGGGTCCTGTCTGTCACTCCCTGAAGCGAGCCCTGTCTGTAATCCCCTGAAGCGGGCCCCTGTCTGTAACCTCCTGAAGCGGGCCCTGTCTGTAATCCCCTGAAGCGGGCCCTGCCTGTAATCCCCTGAAGCGAGCCCTGCCTGTAATCCCCTGAAGCGAGCCCTGTCTGTCATCCCCTGAAGCGAGCCCTGTCTGTCATCCCCTGAAGCGAGCCCTGTCTGTTACCCCGTGAAGCGAGCCCTGTCTGTTACCCCGTGAAGCGGGCCCTGCCTGTAATCTCCTGAAGCGGGCCCTGCCTGTAATCTCCTGAAGCGGGCCCTGTCTGTCATCTCCTGAAGCGGGCCCTGCCTGTAATCTCCTGAAGCGGGCCCTGTCTGTAATCCCCTGAAGAGGGTCCTGTTTGTAAACTCCTGATGCGTGTCCTGCCTGTAATCTCCTGAAGCGGGCCCTGCCTGTAATCCCCTGAAGCGGGCCCTGCCTGTAATCTCCTGAACCGAGCCCTGTCTGTAATCCCCTGAAGCGGATCCTGCCTGTAATCTCCTGAAGCGAGCCCTGTCTGTTACCCCGTGAAGCGGGCCCTGCCTGTCATCCCCTGAAGCGGGCCCTGTCTATAATCTCCCGAAACGAGCCCACGTTGCGAGGCTTTTGTTCCGGGGCCGTGTGCTATACATATGCAATGTGAATCCTCAAGTGCTGCATCTGTATTGATGAGGGAGCGCTAAACACAAATTGTTTTCTATGGTGAACCAAAACCGACAATTAGCTTGGGCTGCAGCTTCATTAGCGATTCTCAGCCTCTTAATTAGCAAAATGTTTTTGTCCTGTCATTTTCCGACATCATTTACCTTCATTAATCATTCAGGAATTGCACATAATTATTAGTAACACAAACATTATTTCACAGCTGCATTCAGTCAGGACGACGGCGTGAGACGCATCTTAATCGCCCTAATTCTGCATCGCAAATACAAACAAATACTCATTAGGCTCCGGTTATGGGGTCCATGAAACTACCTACTAGGGTGGAAGTAGATCCGAACTGAACACAATGGTCCGAGGGCAGGAGCCCCCAAGTCTAACCATCCGGATACATCCAATAGCTCCAATGGCCACCAATGATCTGTTGATTTGAATAGAAATTACACCGACAGCGCCATTCTGTGTGTAGTGGTCATTTTATGTTACTGCAGATCTTATTAATTTGAGTGAGAGCTATAACTCAGTGACACAGCTCGGACACCACATCAAAAATGGCGCTGTCTGCTTGCTGTTATGTGAGGGTGCTGGGTGCTACAAAGAAAACACGTTTCAGCACCTTCACACATAATAGAGGGAATTTATGAAGAGTGGACACATCACAATATCACCCCAAAATTCTGTGCAACATTGGAGCCTATAGGTTTCCATGGCCTATCCAGTGGAAGGACAGTATACAGTCCGTACTGTGCAGAATTTTTTAGGCAGTATGAATGCAAAAGGAATAAGCATGTCCATATTTGACGTGCCCACTCTTTAATAATAATAATAATTCTTTATTTATATAGCGCACACAGATTATGCAGTGCTGCACAGATCAGTCCCTGTCCCCAATGGGGCTCAAACAATCTACCAGTATGTTTTGGAGTGTGGGAGGAAACCAGAGGACCCGGAGGAAACCCACTCAAACACGGAGAGAACATAGAAACTCTTTGCAGATGTTGACCTGGGTGGGATTCGAACCCAGGACCCCAGTGCTGCAAGGCAGAAGTGCTACTCACGCCGCGTGCCTTCAAAACCGCACTGCTTTTAGGGACACTTAACACACAGCTTTTGAAGGAACTCGGCAGGGAGATTGTCCCAAACATCTTGTAGAACTCCGTACAGATCTTCTATGTAGACTTCGTCACATCACACACGGACTGGATGATGTGAGACCAGGGCTCTGTTGGGGCTATTGCCACCCGGAACAACCTCTCTGCCGAGTTCCTCCAAAAATTGTGTATAAGTTAATCACACTCCTGTTCCTTCCTTCCGTTCAAAAAGTGAAGACTGGAGGTTTAATGTATCAGTTAAAAATCCCATTGTTAGTGTTACATCATCCATTATGGTCACTTTGTCCTGGATACATTATGCATTTACACTGATGTCAATGGGATTTTAGAGTCAATAAACGTTTATTAAAATATTTAATATTATTTAATATTTATTTATTGTACAAAATTCAATACAATAAACATATTACATTGACGTCAATGGGATGTTAAAGTGATACATTAAACCTCCGGTTCTCTACCTTTTTTTTAACAAAGGGAAGGGCCGGTTGTGTGAAATGAGCCTTAGTATATCTAGAGGAATGGAATCCAGAGGACGGTCCCACCAAACATTGACCAAGTTTAGATTTCCATTTTGTTCTAGGAAATCTATCATCAAAATCCATCCTGATAAACCAGGGACAAATACTCATAGATCCCGGCACCGGGACTGTGGTCATCTTCTTATATCTGTGAATTATATTCTAAAAATCAACTTTTATAATTATGCTAATAACCCACAGGGGTTCTGGAGGGTGTTACCAGAGCTCCTCCACGCTGTAGCTTCCCAGGCTTTTGCGAATTACAAAAAGGACTGTCAAAACCAGTCAATAGATACATTTTAGTGGTTAACTTTTATTATATTCTCATAAAACAAAAGGTAAGTAGTGAATCCGGTGTGTAGCCACCACCATGGGGAATCCATATGGCCGCCCATTCACTACTTACCTTTAGTCAGATTTGCTTAGCTCTCTTCGCACAGTAATTTCGTGAAGGGGATAAGCATAGACTTGATAGATTTTCACAGCTGTTCAGTAGCAATTTGGGGGGGTGGGTGCACTTAGAGGGGGGGGGGGGGCAGTATCCGTATTCCCCTCCCTAACTTAATTAGGTGAGTGTAGACCTGTATAGAATAGGAGTCAGGGCTGGGAGAGGGAGTCACCGCCATAATACCCCCCATCTTCAAGTCATTTCCAAAAGAGCACTAATGCGCTCCCGAAAAAAAAAACCTAATTTCATAATTTCCCCCGGCAGCCGGAGCCCTGGAAGAAAATAAAATAATAATAATTTGTAGCCTCTGGACAACAAACTCCGCTTTTCTTCTGAAAAGGTAATTAGCCCCTTGAAAAAAAAAAAACGGGAAAAAGAAAAACGCCATCTCGTATTAAGCTAAAATCTCATCAGAAGAGAAAGAGGCCCCTCATTACAGGTAATTACGCAGGAATTAGAAACATCATTTAACTAAATGAGTGAATAATACCGCCGAGATTGAGGGGAAACTTGGTGCACTTCTGCAGAACACTCTAAGTCGCATTACAAAAATTGTTCCTCTTTAATGGAATAATTCCTTCTTCTCGTCTGAGCGAGAGAGAGAACTGCAGCCGGAGAGAGAGAGAGGGACCATGTAAAAGCCATCGCTGCAGGAGAGTGCGATTATAAAGAGCTCCTCAGACCGAGTAATGAGGCAAATTAAGCCGAGGGCTGCAAGAGAAGAAGAAAGGGAAGGGAAAAACGCAAGCACTTTTTTTTTTTTATGATGATTATTGTTATTATTATGAATATCGGAGAAGAATGTGTTCCGGAGGCTCCGGAGGAAGATGGAACAGAGGTTACGCCTGCGTCGTAAATCAAAATCTATGGCCGGGCTGACACCGGCGTGTGATATGGTTAACCCTTCTCCTGATCCGTTATTGCGGATTGTTTTGAAGCGTAAACTCACCTTTACATTAACCCTGTGTCACTCCTCCTATATACACACACTGGACCATCTGCTCATAATGTGACTTCATCTTGTCTGTACGTGTAGTGCACCGGAGGGGGGGGGGGATCTAGCTGCCGCGACTCACCGCTACCCCTCCCTTCTCCATAGACACCCATCTCATCTGTCTGTCTTGTTAGCAGGAAAGTGAAAATTGGATTAGGAGGAAGGATGACAAAGCTAAAGCCAAAGAAAGAAGCATAAGATTTATTACAAAGTTTCCTGTGGCCTCTTTATAAAAGTTACTGAGCACTTAAAGGGAACCTGTCATCAGCAATTGGCCTAATAAACCAACACCAGAATAGTGTCAGGTAGTGTCACACCTTCTAGTTATTGTTTCTTTCATGGCACATGGTGGTGGCATCATCCAGAAAATCAACTATGGAGTGAGATGTAAATTAGTTGTATAAAGTCAAGGAGGAGGAGAGTGTAACACTGAAGTCAAGGTGGAAAGCTGTGAACGCCTCCTCCTTTGTGATTGACATTGTACATCAGACTTCAGGAGATCTGGTTAGTGATGTCTCTGGATGCAGGACCTTTAATTACAGTGAAGGGGCTTTCTGAGGAAGAGAGAGCTTGACTTCAGTGTTAAACTCTCCGCCTCCTTGACTTTATACAATCAGTTTACATCTCACTTCAAAGTAGATTTTCTGGATTCTGCCTTCACACTGGGTCATGAAAGAAACCCAATCTGGAAGGTGTTCAGCTGCTTCACAACATACTGGTAGTGGTTTATCAGGTCAATTTTTGCTAAAGGAAATCTGCCATCATACCAAAACCCATCATGATAAACCAGGGGCACTTGCTGTAATCTTCTTATATGCGTTACCCATGGCCTCCTCCTAAAATCCACTTTTGAAATTGGTTCCTGGGGGATGTTACCAGAGTCCCTCTGTGCTGTATTAGTTACAGGCTGTTACACTAAGCAGTAGCACTTCCCCCTTTCAATCATAAACGACCTCTACTGCAGTGAGGTTACATTAGACAGAGAGAAAGGGGAGACAGCGTAACAGCCGGTGAAGCTACAGCACTCCAGGACCCTTAATTGTAAAAGTTAATTTAGAATGAGGCCATGGATAACCAATAAACGAAGGTTACCACAGTCACGGTGCCTGGATCTATGATTTTAATGGTAGATTTCCTTTAAAGGGACACAAAAGATTCATAGATAATGAAAATGTTTCCCCATTTACATGTTCTGTCAAAGCGTTGAAAGATCTGGAAAATCTTGTGTCCCCCAGTAGTTCAGTCACGTCCCCCTCTCCCTCCTTAGTGGCTGGAAGACCACCAGCTGCAGAAAGAACATCCCCCCTTTACAATTGGACACAACAAATGCTCAGCCCATTGAAGGAAGAGGAATGCTGTGGATTTTGTACTAGTTTTACTTTTAGAACAAAAACCACCGTAGCAGAGAGTACAGAGGAACTCCGAAACTTCTGGATGGTTTTTGAATAATCAGAGAACATTTTAACAATACCTTTTGCCCAAAAAAAACCATAAAGCCGGAGAGAATTAGAAAGAAACCTGATGCCTCATATAATGTAATGGTTATGGATGATATGGAGACAGGTCCTGTATAATAATTCCATGTAGATCGTCTCGTCCACCAACCACCTCATTATCCGGCTCTTTGACGACACTCGGGGTTGGTCCAGATAGATCATGTGACATATTCTGCTTCCGATCAGTAACAGTGATGTCACTTCTGTGACCGTTGCAGCAGTCACATGACATCCAACACTCTCGGACCAATCGTAACTCATAACGCGAGTGTTAGCTCCCGGAATAATGGGCTGGATGTTCTAGGACAGTGATGGCAAACCTTTTAGTGGCCGAGTGCCCAAACTGCAACACAAAACCCCCCTTATTTATCGCGAGGTGCCAACTAAAAATTAAAGCAGTTACTTATTGCTCCCTGTTCAACAACCTTCAATCATATTGGCCTCCTGAGAACAGCAACACAGTAGAAAGATGGAAATTTTTCATCATTTTAGCTTCTTTCCAGTGTCCCTCTGTACACAGAGAAAATCGTGGGGCCAGCAGGAGATCCTCCAAAGATAATTAGGCCCTGTCTACTCATTCTCCCTCTTCCTACAGTCCAAAGTAGGGAAATAAGTATCAAAATATGATTGAAAGCCGCATCTTTTAAGTTGCTTGGAACTGCAGGAAGATTCTTTGAGTCTTGTCTGGGGTGACGGCCTGGGTGCCCACAGAAAGGCCTCTGAGTGCCGCCTCTGGCACCAGTGCCATAGGTTCGCCACCATTGTTCTAGGGGATGTACTATGGCAGTCATGGCGAACCTTTTACAGACAGAGTGCCCAAGCTACAACTAAAATCCACTTATTTACCGTGAACTGTTCTTCCTCAATTTTCAATTGTATCACCCCCTGAGGCCACCAATACAGTTGAAAGAAGGGAAAATGCCGACTCTCATTGTTGCTTCTCTCTGTACAAGGAGAATGGTGGGTCCAGAAGGATGACCTCCAAAGACATTGCAGTTCTGTCAACAGCCTCTCACTTTTCAAACAGCCAATGAAATGTCGCTTTAAAACAGTATCTCTTAAGTTGCCTGGGACTACAGGTGGATTTAGTCCTGTTTGGTGAACTCTGTCCTGGGGTGATGGCCTGAGTGCCCACAGAAATGGCTCTGAGTGCCACCTCTGGCACCCGTGCCATAGGTTAGCCATCACTGTACTAGGGGATGTACTAGGTGTTGCTTGAGATCATAAAGACCTGTTGGTAGAGAAGTGCAGACCTGAAATTTTTTCGTACAGGATACAGACGCGCGAACCCGAAAAGCTTATTCAGCAAATTGCCGCCGCCAGCTACTAGCCGTGGCTATGATTAGCCAGGAATACATGCAAACGTTAGGTCCACCCATCCAAGTCAACAACTCCAAAGAGTTTGTATGTTCTCTCCGTGTTTGTGTGTGTTTCCTCTGGTTTCCTCCCACACTCCAAAACACACTGATAGGTAGATTAGATTGTGAGCCCCATGGGGACAGGGACAAGATCTGTGCAGCGCCGCTGACTCTGTGTGCGCTATATAAATAAAGGAATTCTCTCTACTTGTAGGGAATTGGAACCAATGGTTTGTATCGGCCTCAGCGGGATTTCTGCAATGTCTTACTCCCTCTATACAGTCCTTCCCGTCCGTAACAGAAGATGAAAAATTAGCAGAATGACTTATGGAATCTTCAGAGGTCTTTACAGACTGGAGGGGTCATAGACAGCTTTAATAGATACAAGAAATAACGCAGGAGCGTCATGGAGGAAGCGTATAAGTAACAGAATCCCCCGACACGTGATTATTGAATTATCGCGGATATTTATGATGCAGCTATTTCAGAAATCTAGAAAATTCTACGTCTACCCGGGGCGCACTTCCCCCATCGCCTCTTGTCAGCGAGTCTCTAAACCTTCCACAAAGGAGCTCTTCAGGTCAGGAGACAGAGCTGCTCCACAAAATGTTTCCAGGTAACCCGATCCCACAACCCGACCAAATACAATTCCCTGATATTTTCTCCCTGGCCTGTTGGGAGGCGCTCAGGACAATGGCAGCCTGTATGCGGCCTCATGGCCATGGTCCCTGCTCATGAGCTAATTACTGGCTGAGTCCTCACCTTTATCGGGACTTCCGATGTTGCCTCTGATTCTCTGATGTCCTTGTGATGGTTATCGCTACAAAGGGTCATAGGGGCAAAGGGTGAAAACGCACGGCTGCGCGGCTAACCTGCCCGGGACATCCTGCTGGGGTAATGGAGTAGAAATGGACATTTCCACAATCACCACCTTGATGACACAGAGATATAGCATTGGCCTAGGCTGGAGGGGGTAAAGCAACAAGGTAATACTAATGGTCTGGAAAAGACAAGTACCTGCCGTATCGCTCCTTGCTGATCATCTAAATGCCAACTCGTGGAATTTAGGATTCACATTTATCACTTACCCTTCAACTAGAATCTTTTTAGACCTGACGCTTACTGGAACTGAAGGGGAGGAAATCGTCTCAGCTACAAACCCACAGCCGGGAATCCCAACATCCACTTCTTTCCATCAGAGCCGTCCCGGTGGGAGAGATAAATAGGGTTAGAGGTAACTGCAGCAAGAACGACGTTTATCAGAGACAATCTTATAACACAGGTCTAAGACTCGCCAAAAGGTGATCTCTAGAATTACAGGATCATAATATGGTTTCTAAAAAAAAAAAAAAAAAACAGGAACTCTAATTTCCCCATCTGGTTCAGCCTCCTCCCAGAGACATAATGTACCTAAACCTACCGCGGTAATTCAATACAGTCCATAATGTAATGCAATTTCTAATATTATAGGAATACATTTGCCTCTGTTAAAGGCTGATCTGAAGGCTGCGGAGTCGTCTCACGAAGGAGTCAAACTCCGGGGGTGGATATACTTTCTTCATTTTACCAAACATACCTGGCTCTGCCATTCAGGGGTTTTACAGGGGTGGAGCTTCTGGCCGCAGCTCATGTAAACAGCCCCTAAACTCCAAGTCATTCAGAAGTAGCGACAGGACGAGGGAATTTCTTAAGAAAAGCTTTATAAATTGTAACTAGTGTAAGTGTTTGTCATCTATTGTGTTGCATGTGGAATTGATGTATCTGGGATGGAGGGACGTACTTTATCAGGAGCATCTAAACACTTATTTTTATGTTCATGATGTAAACACAGAACATTTACGCACTTTTGACAGAACACAGAGAGGAGGGAGTACGATGTGAAACCTATTGGATAATTCATCTCAAATCTCGTAATCCGCACAGCCTTAGCCTTCATTCAGGCGAGCACACAGCGTGCAGGAGAGAGAAGGAGTGAGCGCTGTACACAAATACGCCCGCTTTCATACATACATGTACATGAGGCTTTAATCTGGGGGGAAATAAAAGGATGTACCATTATTTCTTTTAACACCACAGGTGTCAGCTGTATAACAACAGCTGACACTCTCCTGTAATTGTCGTGGTCACCACACCTAACAGAGCTGCCGACGGATGGCTAATCGCACTTGCAACGTCATCGGAGGGTGCAGATGCCAGACTGTCGGCCTGTCATAGATAACGATCTCTAAAAGCAGTAAAATGACTATATACTGCAATAAAGTAGTAAATAGAAGAGCAATCAGATCCTGCAGAGGTAAAAGTAACCTAGAGGTTCTGAAATAATATATTTTTAATTTATTAAACATGTTCGGTATCGCAACGTCTCAGAAAGATTATTCCTGGCCCTGAACACCGTAACGGAAAATAGAACCCAAAATGTCAGAATTGACACTTTTGCCACATTTTTCCATCCATGGACTGTCATATAAGTCCCAAATTGATATAGAATTAAAACGCCCGTGTATCCAGCAAATTGGCAAATATTTTTTTTTGTACAAAACTTCTGAATTTGTAAAAATCTACTAAAACCTATATAAATGTGATGGTACTGGCTCAAAGAATAAAAGCGGGAAAGTGTCATTTTGGGCACAGAATGAAAGCTGGAAAAACAAAGCCCACAAGAAAACACAGCACATGTGGGGTTTTTTTGGAAAATTTCTCCACACTGAAAATTTTTTCCCAGCTTCCCAGAACACTGCATGGAATATTAAAACGGCACCACTAAAAAGTACAATTTGTCCTGCAGATAAAAACCCCTCATACATATGTTAAATGGAAAAAAATAAGTAAATATCGCCTTTGGAATGAGGGGACTAAAAACCAAAAAAGGGCCGAGTTCTGTAAGGATTAAAGGACATCACCACCATGATTAAGGATGGTATGCAAATGAGCCAGAGGGGCTCCAGGCTGCATAGGTGTTAATGGAGTTTGGAGCCTCTTAGGTCCATTTGCAAGGTTAATGAGGTTCACAAAGATTTTTTTTTTTTTTTTTTTATACATGGGCTTGTTAATTCGTTTGTTGCTTTTAACATCTACCATCACGTAACTTATTGGTTTTATATTTTTGTTTCTCGCTAGATACATACCTGACCCGCTCCTGGTTTGCCAAGGAGAGCCTGAATGCGCCCTTAGGCCTCATGAACGGTGCATATGACCCTGAAGGAAATGCACACGGATACTTACCAAGTGACCTATGGAGGACAGTGTCTCCGTTTCCTGGTCTCCCAACAGCGCCATAACGTTGTGAATCTAGCAGGTTTGATCCTCCTCGATCATGACGAATACCAGAATAAATAGCAGTTTATTATTTTATCTACAAAATGCTTTAGTGATTTTCAAATGAAGTAAATCTTTAGACCGGTGTGAACAGATTTACAACACAACTCGTTGTAATCTTTTTTATATCTAAAACAGGAAGTTGTTATATCCCACATCATGTTCAATGGGAGTTTCTAGAAAACATTGGTGCACAAAGGTTTGTATGTTGGAGGTATATATCAGCCATGACCAATACAGATCTTCTCGTTTAAAGCACGTTGCCGATATTTGTCCCCGTGGATTGTGCAACTATTTAGAAATAAAGTCAATTGTTGTCTTCAGTCCGGCTGGTTTGGTGGATTTTTCCATTTAAAAAAAAAAGTGACACAGACAAGAAGGGAGGGGAATACTGTAACCAGCCGACACTCGCACATAACCAAGTCAGAGGAGTCCTCCGGGTGAAATAATGAAGGGCAAGAAATGCAGAGGAGGTCGACACGCTTCTGTATAAAACAACTGAGCATAATTTTATCTGTCAGACGTCTATCAACTGACGGATATTGAAAGCTTGGGAGGATGTGATAACATCTCCCCCAGCCCTACAGTCAGACGTAGTTATCTCCCCTTAACATCAATAACGCTATTCATGAGGCAAAGGAAAATTAATAAAAAATCTTGGTGCTGGGGGAGGACAGGCAGGTGAAGCTGCCTCACTTGGGCTTTGTCTCGGCGTCTGTCACTTGCCGTATGAAGATAGCATCTTCGGGGTGTTCAATGTCATCCATTTCGTACATGTAGGAGGCGGCGATTGCCAGAGTGCTGCCGTCGTTGCTGAAGGCCAGGGACGCGATACTTGTAGGGTAACGGTGGAACTGGCACAGGCGCTTTTTGTTGAAAGGATCCCAAATATTCACAAAACCGTCTGAACCGCCTGAAGGTTGTAAGGAAAGAATGTGTTAGCGCTTTTAGATCAGGTCACAAGGCAATAGTGCAGGGGGGGGGGGGGGGGTGGGGGTTGAAGGTCCGAATTACAAAACAAAATAACTTTGAGAAGAAATGTGGGAAATAGACAAATTTCACACCCCATCCAAGGCTTCCAGTATTATTTCCATTGTTGTAATCTATAGCATGATCCCATCAATGAGATGGACAGTTTGCACAACATATACGAATCCCGTGTACCCCAAGATCTATGACCAAGTGTGTCGCTCTTGGCCATTATATCATGCCAATATTTTACCAGATACTGCTATGGAAGAAGCCAACAAAGCCCCCTATGCAGATGTGACTAACCTGTGGCAAAGGTGTTGTGTAGACTGTGGAAGGACACGGCATTTACAGGATAGATCTGTTCAATGTTGTTCTCCTTCAGTCGATGACACTTGAAGGCATATTTCTTCTTCTGGACTTCCAAGCTTGGGTCTAGATACTCAACAGCGACTCTTCCTTCAATGGAACTCAAAACGTAACCCTACAGGCCAAAAACGGGAGATAGATAGGGGTTTTTAGGGTCAGATGTATGACTTCGTCTCTTTTCAACAAACTTTATTGAGCTGGATGAAGCGTCTTTCTAACCTGCTTATTGGGGAAGGCTCTGATACATCGGGTCTGGTACTTTAGACTGGATTCCCGCCTTTGCTGTACATAGCCCATGTTCCTGAGATCCCATACCAGCACCCTTCGACCGGCGGTGCCCACAATCAGTCTGTCCCCAGATACAGAGAGTGTATACACCTATTTAAGAATAGAGAATTGTGAGTCATAAAACAATCACAGATTACAGCGTGAAATAATAGATTTCTAGGGGGCAGGGATTGTTGTTTGCACAAAACTTCAGCACATCTTAGAAATATGTTCCCAAAATAAGACAAATGAACCACAACACAGGGACAGAGGTCAGCGATTGTAAATTAAAGGTTTCCTATGTCCAAGCCCCCAAAAAGTCCCAGGGTATCACATGGTTTAATAAAAAGCTGCAAAACATTTTTCAGTCATCAATTTGCACGATAGAGCTCAGGCCTGGGAGCTGTGTGCACTGAGGAAAGTCAATTACAGAACTTTCAGCATCCATCTGCAGCGCAGTTACATCATTTATATAGCGCCAACCTATTCCTCAGCGCTGTACAGAGATTATTATCACTACGAGTGATCATGCTCGCCTAGAGATCAATTCACTTCTATCAGAAAACTCTGATCTGTGAACAAACTTACAATTGGGCCCCATTCGCTTCTATGATTTACCCAATAATGGTTGCATATACCTTGTATAGACCCTGAACCTGTAAGGTGGCTGGAATATTACATGTACAAAATATTTTGGCTGCCATGTTCGCGTGGGATGTGACAGACCTTCATAAACGTTCAGCACTTACAAAGAAGAGGTGAGAACAATTTATACCGGCGTGTGACTGGCAGAGAAATTATAAATGAATGCGGCAGGGATCGCCACTTTACACTAATGCCACAGGTACGACTGCTGCCACCATTACCAAGACATACAGCGACCATAGCACCCGTGCAGGAGGGGGCAAGAAACCCAACACTTCTAATGAAACAATCTCGCTGGGAATGCTAAATCTTCTTTATAAACTGGTGTCACACCTGGATTGGAAGTAGTCTTTCTAGCCACCAGTTTCATCAATCACCCCAAACCATAGTGTCAAACCGCCGAGTGGGTGGACACATATATCAGGAGTTTGAAAGAAGGAAAAAAAAAAAAAAAGTAGTAGAAAACTGAGGAATGAAGAAACCTGCCGAGCTGTCGGAGCCAATAGGTAGGCGGTTTCCCAGTGGCCGTCTATTATGTGCTGTCCTGTCAGCTATTCATCACCGGCTTTTACTGGCCACATACAGCCATAAATCAAACCAAGAAACAATGCAATTATTCTGCTCCCGCACAAAGGTCTCGCCAGAAGTAGATTCAGTCGTGATGGGCTAAAAATGACGGCCATTTAGATGGAGTGCAGCCCCTGTAATGATGGCTCCAAACTGGTCAGTATATTTAAGAGGAAGCACAGGCACAGAAGTGCGGTGTTGATTTAGTGGAAGGAAAAGCTTTCCTGCTTCATCTTGACACAGGAACTTAGTGGAAAATATGAAGGAGAAAAGGATGTAATAACTTAAATGCTGGCGCTCTAATCTTATGTGAGGTCTGCGGGAGAAACTATTGGTTTTAGCCAAGCGCTGGCTTCACAAATACCGAAATACGATGGGGTGGGGGAGGGCAGCGATGCTGGACAATAATTTCATAAAAAGGATATAGTGTGGCATAATTTAACCCCCCAAAAAAATATTAGTAATATATAAAGAATGATTAAGCAAACCTTATCTGGTTGAGAAAATGTTCCGGCGTTACAAGGTGTCCGCGGGTCCCACAATTTCACAGTCTGGTCCCAACTACCCGTCACCATAACATTCACCTCGGGGCAGAACTCTACACATCGGATGGGGGCGTCGTGATTACCAACCACCGTCTCTGAAAAAGCAAAAGAATAAAAGAAGGGGAAGAAAAATACAAAATCAATACAGCCTGGGGGGCACAAAATCTGACTTTATAAACGCCTAAGCTTCATTTAAAACATACTCTATCAACCGCTAAGTCCATGTCACATCCCACGATCTGGGTGCACCGAGGGCAGCTATAAGCCGCGGGCAGGGTATTTAGTTATAGGACTAGCAGAGCACTCTGATGTGCCTCGGGTACAGTCTAGATGTGACTAGGCTTTAAAGGGGCTGCTATTTTATATTCTCGGGTGTTGAGGTTGCGGCTCCGTCACATGCAGTTCCTCTGTTGCACCTAATATATACGAGGGGTACAGTGACTGCCTGTTCTGTCACAAACAGCTAAACAAGGAAATAAATATTAAAACAATGTACAGGCAGTCCCGGGGTTACATACAAGATGGGTTCCATAGATTTGTTCTTAAGTTGAATTTGTATGCAAGTCGAAACTGTATATTTTATAATTGCAGATCCAGACAAAAAAAAAAATTTTGCCCCAGTGACAATTGGAGTTTCAAAATTTTCAGCTGTTTTTGGACCAAAGATTATCACTAAAGGTCCATTCCAGACACCTTACAGCTGATCACTGCAGCCTGGGACTGTAGTAAAACTTCCGGAGAGCTTAAATAAAAGTCACAGTGGGCAGAGGGGTCCGTCTGTAACTAGGGTTCCTCTGTAAGTCAGGTGTCCTTAAGTAGAGGACCACCTCAACAGTATACATAAGTTTGATAACCTACAAGTGATGCACCCGTACCTCCATCTGTGTTGAGGTCATGCATTTTCAGCTGATGATCCAGGCCTCCACTCCAGGCATGTGTAGGATCCTACAATATAAAGTGAATACAGCTGAAGTGTAAATTCTCATAATGAGAGTCTCACACACACAAAAAAATAAACCGATAGATACATACGTAGAAAGCACAGTCAAGGACGGGACCAACATGCTGGTACTTCAGCCTCATAGTATTAGCAGGAACATCATACAGGCGGACAGAAGAGTCCCAAGAGGACACCAGCAAGAACTGGGAGGTGTTTGGACTGAACTTGACGGCAGATATTCCATCCTCCGGGGCTTGATTTAGCTTGAATTCGTTGGAGCTAGACATCTAAAATATAAAAAACAGAAGAATTTAGAAAGTAGTTACCGATTCCATTCTATAAAAGAGATGACAATATCTGCAATGTGTAAATGAGATTAGCAAAAAGTTCTAACGACTGTGCCCTGCAGGGGATTCTCCTTGTACAATTCCACCACTTTGTGTAAAGTTACTCCAAAAAAACTAAAGAAATATGTGGACAATAAATCATTGAATCTCTCTACCCAGATAATGATGGTGCATTACCCCAGGAGATACAGACATGCGATTGCTCCTCTGAAAGATGCAAGTAATCATTGAGAATCTTCCTAATGAGGCCTGCTCTGGTGGCAACTATATTAATAAATGGGCCAGGAATGTCTTCCCTGTAACAAGATCTGTCACTAATTACCAAGTATTTTAACCTCCTAAATTACCAGAAACTAAGATTGGTTTAAACAAGACATATGTCTTTAATAAGCAGAGGCCTCTATGAAGCCACTAATAAAATAAGAGAAGACCACTAACGCAACTCATTTCCTCTCGGATCAATAAAGTAATTATATACTACAGACGTTTAAATAAAAATATGCCAGTGGCTTCTAGAAAATTTAATTTCACAGATTCTCCTCCACAGAACAGCCTGCACAAACAGGAGCATCTCAATTAACCCGGCTTCTGGTCCTGAGATCTGCGGGTAATTGCCCTGTGCAGCCGCTCGGCCTTATTATATCAAAGGCTTCAGCCAGTTACCCATCAGTACACAGGTGCACCCAGGAGAGGGGGCGCCAAATTCCACTATCCACTCCCATCATTCTAAAGCATGAGGAGATTATCACCCAAACAGCACAATCCCCCCTGCAATGCAGAATAATAACAAGTTCACCAATAGAGTCTACATTTATACTGAGATATAAAGACCATAAAAGAAGATCTACATGAAATAAGACGAAAAATAAGATTTATCCCGGATTATAGGAATATAAAAGGTTTTACACATGTACTGTATTTTTTGGACTGTTAGGCGCACCGGATTAAAAGGAGCACCATTAATAAATGGCTGCTAAAACGTCTAGGTACATATGTAAGGCGCACCGGATTATAAGGATGAATGACCAGCAGGTGGCAGTCCTGTGCACAGTACAAGGCAGCTGTTGTCTGTAAGTACGGTTCATATATAAGGCGCACTGGACTATAAGGCGCACCTTTGATTTCTGAGAAAATCAAAGTATTTTTTTGTGCGCCTTAGGCTGCATTCAAACACATGTATGGGGGACGTGTATATACGGCCGATATACGTCCCCCATACATTTCTATGGGCTCACGAAGTCCTATCTTTTCCCGTAATACGGCGCCATGCGCCATTTATCCCTATAGAGAGGGGCGGGGGTGAGCAAAGGTTGCAAACACACTTTTTTTCCTTTGCATTTGGGTGTACAAGTTGCAGTTGAAGGGAACCAGTCATGAGGATTTGGGCCTATAAGTCGCAAGCGACTAGTTATCCAGGTCAGTGGCAGAATCACAATGATGTCCTTCTATATTCTGGGACATTCAGGATCACACAGACAAAGGTCTGTAAATATGTTAATAAAAGCAACTTAAAGAGTCAGGGGGAGGAGTCGCGCCGCACCGGTCCCTTCTGGCTGCACTGGTGTTTGATAAGACAAGTACAGTGGACACCCAGATAAGTGATGATGAACCAGGACATCTCAAAAGGAGACTCATCCCAGTGTGACTCTTCTATACCCCCATCATTCTAAAGCATGAGGAGATTATCACCCAAACAGCACAATCCACCCTGCAACACAGAATAACAACAAGTTCACCAATACAGTCTAGATTTATATAAAGACAATAAAAGAAGATCTACATGAAATAAGACGAAAAATAAGATTTATCCCGGATTATAGGAATATAAAAGGTTTTACACATGTACTGTATTTTTCGGACTATAAGGCGCACCATCAATAAATGGCTGCTAAAACGTCTAGGTTCATATATAAGGCGCACCGGATTATAAGGATGAATGACCAGCAGGTGGCAGACCTGTGCACAGTACAAGGCAGCTGTTGTCTGTAAGTATGGTTCATATATAAGGCGCACTGGACTATAAGGCGCACCTTTGATTTCTGAGAAAATCAAAGGATTTTTTTGTGCGCCTTAGGCTGCATTCAAACACATGTATGGGGGACGTATATATACGGCCGATATACGTCCCCCATACACTTCTATGGGCTCACGAAGTCCTATCTTTTCCCGTAATACGGCGCCATGCGCCATTTATCCCTGTGGAGAGGGGCGGGGGTGAGCAGTGCTCTCCCCCCTCCTCCTCTCCCCGCGTGCTGCCATGTGCCCGCCGTGCTATGATGCGGCGGGCCACAGCAGTGTGCATGTAGCCTTATAGTCCGAAAAATACGGTAGATGTCAAGTGGTATTAAAAAAAGCAGCAAAAAAAAAATAAATAAATAAATCTGTGGAGACAATATATTATTATGGTTAAAGGGGTTGTCCAGAGGTTGAAAAAGAGCGAGGTCCAAAAAGAGCGCCTCCCCTGACCATGGTTTGTGCTGGTATTGCAGCTCGACCGCATAGAGACAAAGGCAGTTGCAATACCGGCACACACCATGGTCAGGAGAGGAGCTATTTTTGAAAAAAAACAGTCATGTTTTTCGATCACGGGGAAACCCCTTTAAAACTTGCCATTGGTTACTGCATCAAAGGGGTGGTCCTTAAGATTGGGGAGAGGACAATAATATTAGGCTGCAGGGTCCAGCTCTCTGCAGTCTTAGGCCACATTCACATGCTTAGATTATACATCAGTATTGGAAAGCAAAAACCACTAGTACCACGTACAGAGGCAAACACTATAGACGGGATTTGTAACTCATGTTGGCATTGGCTTAAAGATACTAGCCATGTTTAAAGGGGTTTTCCCACTAAACAAGTTAGGCCCGTCATTGAGACCCCCATAGATCACAAGAATGAGGGGTCTGATGGTGGATGACCTGGCGGAGATCATTTGCTGCCGTCTGCTCCCTTAATCTAGGAGAGTGACGAGGGGTCCGACCTCTCGTGATGTGTGGGGGTTTCATCACAGAGACTCCCACTGCTCAGCAAGTAAGTAACAGCAGCTTTTTTCATGGGAAAACCCCTTTAAGTAGCCTTAGGTTACACTTTTTTTCCTTTGCATTTGGGTGCACACGTTGCAGTTGAAGGGAACCAGTCATGAGGATTTGGGCCTATAAGTCGCAAGCGACTAGTTATCCAGGACAGTGGCAGAATCACAATGATGTCCTTCTATATTCTGGGACATTCAGGATCACACAAAGGTCTGTAAATATGTTAATAAAGGCAACTTAAAGAGTCAGGGGGTGGAGTCACGCAGCACTTATCCCTTCTGGCTACACTGGTGTTTGATAAGACAAGTACTGTGGACACCCAGACAAGTGATGATGAACCAGGACAGTAGGACATCTCAAAAGGAGACTCATCCCAGTGTGACTCTTCTATACCCCCCCCCATGACTCTTTATGTGTCATTTATTTGTAGATCTATATGCATAAAGCTAAATCTCCCTGAAAAAAGAAGGACATCATTTTTACTAGACACATGGTCATAGCCACAGACTGGTGGCTGTAGTCATGTAACATCACTACAATGGAAGGATCAGTGTGGTGGTAGAATAGGCAGGAGCTGCCACAGAGGACGACACCTGCAATACCACTCAGTAACTCTTTACTTAGTAGAGTCAATGTTATTACTTAGGGGTTAGGCAGACTACACCAGGTGTCACATACTGCACTAGGCCACGGGAGCATAACGCTTCTAGTAAAGAGTTTCTAGAGTCCCCTTTTTAGAAGTGGAGCGGTGTGAGCAGTACAAGAGACTGACAACGATGTCCTTGGCTCTCTCCATCAGTCTGCAGATGTGGTAGAGCGCTGGTCACACTCAACCAGAGGTCGCACTAACATTTTTCCGGAAGGGTAATAATACTCCTCTCACCATTTTTGAGGAGTATTTTTAGCCGAGGAGGAGTATGGAATTTTCAGTAATACAAATATAGAACTCCAAGTTGTATAAATTGTTAATAGCCAGCCCCAAACCCCCGACCTCCCCACACTGAGCAGGCTGGGGCTGCCGCCTGTAAATTTATTTCATTTACTTTTCAGGGGTTGAGGGCATAACACTTTTTTTTATTTTTATTTATTTATTTTTTTACTTCCCAAAAACATAAGCCTTCTGACCATTGCACTCACGTTCACTAACTAGCAAGATGTGTTTGGCCGCGATAAAGTGGCTACTTACTGAGCACAAGTGTTCTGGTTCAGAGAGGATTTTTTTTTTTTACAATAGAATGAGTTTCAATACAAAGTGAAAACATTGGGGTCTTCATTTATTTTATCCCCTACTTGAAATGCCTGGATCATTGTACAAGCACTGTCACCTCCTGTCCCCCTCCTCCTCATAGATTGTAAGCTCTTGTGGCCAGTGTACAAGCACTGTCACCTCCTGTCCCCTCCTCCTAGATTGTAAGCTCCTGTAACCATTGAACAAGCACTGTCACCTCCTGTCCCCCTCCTCCTCATAGATTGTAAGCTCTTGTGACCATTGAACAAGCACTGTCACCTCCTGTCCCCCTCCTCCTCATAGATTGTAAGCTCTTGTGGCCAGTGTACAAGCACTATGATCCAGAGCATTTCAAGGAGGGATAAATAAATACAACCAAGCCCAATGTTTTACATGTATTGAAACTCATTCTATTGTAAAAAATCCTCCCGAACCAAAACACTTGTGCTCACGTAATACAACTTTATCGCGGCCAAACACATCTGCTAGTTAGTGAACGAAGTGCATGGTCGAAGGGCTTATGTTGGGGAGATAAAATAAAAAAAATAAATTAAAAAAAAGTGTTATGTGCCTCAACCCCAAAAGTAAATAAATAAATACAGCAGCGGCGCAGCCCCAGCCTGCTCAGCTGGGGGACGGTTGGGGGGTTTGGGGCTGGCTATTAACAACAATTTATACACATGGAGTTATTATTTGTATTACTGAAATCTACTCCTCCCTCCGCTAAAAATATCCTCCTCAAAAATGGTTAGAGAGTATATTACCCTTCCGGAAAAATGTTAGTGCGACCTCTGACTGTGTGTACTATCCCTTCTGTGACATCGTGTGTAACTATCCATCTATATTTTGATGCTTTTTCTCTTTCAGTTTCTTCACAACGAAGAGTTATTGATGGAGTTTCGTGGCCGGGCTCTGCCTCGAATTTCAGGACTAATTGCAGCGTACTGTCGAATTTAAAGGAATGGATCGAGGTCATTGGATGCACCACCGCCTTATTAAAACTTATCTTGTTTGGAAAAGATAAATCTTCAGGGAAGGTAAATAACCCTCCCCCCATTTGTGCGTGTATTGTATCTAAGCATGTATTCCAAGTTGGCAGACAAGTGTTAGTGTTAGTTTTAACTTGTCTGTAATACCTTTAAAGGGATATCCGGGAATATGAACTCTGACACAACAACCATGATGATATAAATACATGAAATAACAACACAACTCAATGTCTATCACAAAACAGAGCTTAACCCCAACGCTCGCGCCGTACTCTACGGCGCAGAGGTATAAGGTATGTATTAGGAGGGATCACGGGCGACGTCCTCTTCATACAAAGGTGGGGGTTTTTTGCATATTGTAACAAAACCCCACCGCTAATAACCGTGGTCTGGGCTGCACCGATCGCTGCTATTACCCCTCGTTGCCAACGCCAGCAAGTCGCCGGCGGCATTCAAAAGACGGCGGCGCGGCGGGCACCGCATCTTTTTTTCGATCGCCGCGCCCACGCCCGTCTCGGGGGGCTGCGATCGGCATTGCCAAATGTAGCCTCGGGTCTTCGTTTGACCCGAGACTATCTACGCATTGCAATTTGTTACAATAGCCAGTGTGCTGAAAAAATGCCATATATTGCAATACAGAAGTATTGCAGTATATGGTAGCATGATCTGACCATCTAGGGTTAATGTACCTAGAGGTCTTAAAAAATAGTGAAAAAAAGTTTAAAAAAGAACAATAAATAAAATATTAACAAATTCCAAATCACCCCCCTTTCCCTAGAACTGATATAAACACTAATAAACACATAAAAAAATCACAAACAGATTAGGTATGCCGAGTCCCAAAAGCCCGATCTTCAAATAAAACCGTTCGAGGCGCGGTGACCTCCGAGCGCGGAATGCGCCCAACTTCCGAAATGCGACTTTACACCTTTTATACAAACATAAAATGAAAACAAAAAAATGATCAAATGGCGCACCAGACCTATCAAAATATAGCAATGAAACCATCGCCTCATTTCGCAAAAATGACCCCTCAACTTTATCCGTCACCAAAGTATGAAAAAAGTATATTAGCTGCAGAATGAATGGCAAAAATTTTTTTTTCTTTTTGTACACCTTCGTTTAAATTTTTGAAAATGTATTAAAACTAAAATAAACCTGTATACATTTGGTATCCCGCGATCGCGAACCGAACCCAAAGAATAAAGCCGCAAGCGTATTATTTTGGGCCGAAGAGTGAAAGTCATACAAAAACTGAGCCCCAAACGTGACAATTTTTCCACATTTACGGAAATTTTTTTTCAGCTTCGCAGTAAACCCGCATTTAAAATAAATGACATTAACTAGAAAGTAAAATTTGTTGCGCACAAACTACTCCCTCACCCAGTTCGGTACACTCATACAAATGAAAAATTTGATGGAGTTTTTGAAGTGGAGAGCAGCAATGAGCGAAAAAACCCCTCCTTCCTAAGATGTTAAATATTTGATATGTTTATGATTTACTAATTGATGCCTCTCTTAGAGGTGGAGTTATTCACTAAGATGGCTGCACTGGAAAACTACAAGTTTCCATTAATTCCCTTTAGTTCTCATACTCACCCTACCTCTTATGGGCTCTGCTCTCAGTGGAACTGATATAACAGGTATTTCTTGCTCCGTTACCAAGTAATCAGATGTGAAACTGCCATCACAACACACCCTGGCCATTACTGGATGCACTGCGACACACCCGACACAACAACAGCCTAACAAATAGTGGTTGGTTCACATGACCCTGCCCAGGCAGTGCAGGAACAGTGAAGTGGACATGCGTTACAGCACATACAGCAGACCATCTTCTGTTCTGCAACGGACAGACACGCGGAGGAAATTTAATCGGACTGATAAAGGGCCATAGCATTTTAATTCTTCCATTAACATCTATGTCACCAGCATTTTCGCTGGGAGCAACATTTATAACACTGAATTACACATTAGCTTATCATCTTGAGTGCCCATTGCAATATGATTATGCTTATTCTGGAATACACCCCTTTAAGCTGATGTACCTCAAAATCTCAATCCCTAGGGATGCTTTTCTCCCTAAGCACTGGTATTGTGTGCGCAGATAACCAGGCGGTCCCCCTACTTAAGGACACCCGACTTACAGACGACCCCTAGTATAAAAAAAAATAACACAAACCCTAACTCTGGTCCCACTGTGACCCTCTGGTACGGCTCTCTGGATGCGTTCAACTAATGTCCCCAGATTGCAATAATCAGCTGTAAGGTGTCTAATGAAGCTTTATTGATCATCCTTAGTGTCCCATTACAACAGCAAAAAATGCTGGACCATTCCAATTGTCAATGGGGCAAAAAAATGTTGTCTTGATCTACACAATGACACATAATACAGTTTAGACTTGCATACAACTTCAACTTAAGAACAAACCTATGGAACCTATCTTGTATATAACCCGGGGACTGCCCTACGTATATAAATCGGCTCTGTGTGCGTGTACCAGCTAAGCTGTCACAAAAAAATGTCATCAAAATTTACAATCTATAACCGGTAAAAAGCCACTAGTAGATTAACATTATAACTATTATATGGGGGAAAGGTTGATTTCGAGTCAGCTGCATGGCTCCACCAACACATACAAGAATAATAACCCCTTGCTGTGCAAAAACTAAAACTAAACCACAACTATATTAAGCCCAACTACACAAAAACCATTCTGAAATGTAAATTCAGAACCCATAAAAAGAACTACAGTGTGCAATGGCAGTAATGGAAATTTGGGCTGGCGGAGCGTCCCTTTAAAATAATTCTAAACAGATAGGAGAAACACAATTCCTATAACTAAAAAGCGCACACTTACATAAAGTATAACAATCTTGCAATTATTGGGTATTTATACAGCAAATAGTCGTAGTTCTCCATGGCAGGTCAACGTTCCCGTATATAAATCACCCCTATGGAGGAATCTTTTATTACAACTACATATGTGTATTTTCTTCCTTAGTTTATCAGAATGTCTAATGAACGAAGTGAATTAAAATCCATAATATCAGAAACGATCATGAAGTGCATAAAAAGTATAACACCTGATTATAAAGAGCCTTAGTGGAGAAAGGATGGTGCGCCATGTCCTTCTGCTACTTACAAGATTTCGACTGGCAGCTTAGGTATGTGCTTCTTCTGACATCTTAATACGGGGTAAGTTGTTTGTAAGTATGGAAATTGATGAGCACATCATTAGGTAAGCTCAGCACTCATGCCTCATACCTGTTGGAAAACTCAAGCATGCTCCACTCCCCTGGAAATGTGGAAGAGAAGTAACACCTTTCCTATCCAGACCAGAGATTCCAGAGTAGACTGTATAGGGTGGCACAGGATATACCTAAATAAAATGGGAATGGTTGTGATATCAAACCTTGCGTGTATGTGGCACAATTAGCTATGGGATGGGGCAAGCTAAACTCTTCAAGAGGGGGTAGACCATGGCTTCCACTTTTTGAAGTATTGGAACATTATGGATCCACTTTTTATTTTTTTGTCAACATGGTAGATGTCATGTACCACTCAAACTATTATAAATTATACCCAAGAACTCATTGTGTAGCATTGATTTCAATGTAACTTTATGCTTCATGAGTTTATAACAAATTGGCTTTCCTAGTGGCATCAGTTATTATTCCATTCCCTGCGGTCTTTTTCTCTTTGTTTTAGTCACCACTTTTTGCAGTTTGAGACTTTCATTTAGGATGCAGAATCAAGCAAGCGTAGCAAAGTTAGCTGCCATCAGGATGTATGCATTGGCCGGATTTATCTTTGTAGAGGTTTGTTTACAACTTGTGCGACTTTTAGGGCTCTCGTCACATGTATCGCAAAGGGGAAAAAAACTAAGAAACTCGCAATAAATGAGTAGGGCCAACTAAAATAAGAACAAACAAAACCATACCGGAAAATCCTATCCCTCTTTTCCTTCTTGGCAGCACGAAAAAACGAACACATGCGCCCCCAGGTCTATGTAATCAGGAAGAATTTCATTTGAAAAAAACTATCTTGTGCCCTTTTCTTGTGGTAGTGTTTTTACACAGCCAGAGCAGGCATATTTCACTGTGGCTACCTAGATGACCCGTCCTTATGTATTATTTGAGTTGGTACAAATCACTCAGATTACCAAAATTGTTAAAGAAATTTGCCATATTCGCTCTACTAACCTTTCAGTGGGGGTATTGGACCTTTGTAGGGTGACTGCATTAATTTTTAACTGGAGCGAGAAGACCATTTTATTTTTTTTACTATTTTGGGATCATTTTTTCATTCAAATATTTTTGCGTTTGTTGCAATCGGGTTTACCAATCCGGGAATGATCATTTATAAAGTGATAAGTGGAAGCATATTTGCGATGCGATGATACCTAATATATTTTATTTTTATTTGCCTTCTAAGATAAAAGGTTGATTTTTTTTCTTTATTTATCTTACTTACCTCTTCTCTTTGACACCTTACGGCCCATATGTTTCCATGTCATAAAGCCCGGACATTTTCTGTTATTTTTTATCAAGCTTTCTACAAGCTCATAACTTTTCTGTTCTAATTTCACTGTAGTCTGTACGGGGTCTTGTCTTTTTTGTGACTAAATGTAGGTTTTTAAGGAACCTACATGAGCAAATCTAAACCGTAGAAGATAGATCTTGTAGATTCCTCCTGTCCCTACACTAATCTTAGTATAATAATCTCTGGAACCACCTAATTTAAACAGTTTTCTTTAGTAATATGTAAACTAACTGCAACTTAGCTGGCCGAGTTTAGTTTTATTTAAGTAATATGTAAAATTCAACTGCAGTAGCACTCTGTTAATTTCTAATTTCAAAAAGTTTTTTTTTTATTACGTAATAAAGTTTTACACGTTAGTTAGGTCCAGAATTATTTCATCACAGAATTAGGGCAAGAGACAGGGAAGAGGAATCTACCAATAGTTCTACTCCATGGTAGGTTTCCTTTAATAGCACAATAGTGGATTTCATATATCCTACTGTATATCACACACACGTTCGGCTAGGTTTCATGAAGAGGGCCCTCACAGTTCTGGCCCTCTCCATAGCCAGTAATAATCTTTGCCGGCATATTGCAGAAAAACTTAACCGTATTAACACCGATTGCAGGTGTTATCACTGTCATCTTTCATCACGCGAGAGCGGGGGGTCTTCCGAAGCCCGATGCGTCGCATTGTAACCTTTTCATTACATTGTGCGATTTTCGCTTTGAATGTGCTCAGTATACAGCCGAACGCCGTCGGGGAGGCGGCCTTCCCGGCAAGTCGGTGGAGTGAATTCACTCACATATGTAGGCAACTGGCAGCCGACATTAAGGTTTCCTGGTACGTTACACAAAAAAAACAAAAAAAAACCTACACCAGGGCATCTTTTCGCCTATGTAAACTTGCACGGATTAGACGTCTTTATAGGAATTATTCTTTGGGCCACCATCTCACCATCTTATATATAAAGAAATATTAGCTCCACCTTGCACATTGCTTAGGCCCCCTTGTTTTTGTCTCTGTGCTCCAACCCACTCTATATTGGTAACTGTCCCTGTGGCATCCCCACGGTAGGGGCCACACTTTTTGTCTTCATGGTTTTTTAATAAACGTTATCATTTTTGGTAGTATCAATAAGGTATTCTGATACATTTATAGTTGCAAATTGCATTACTGTCCTTTTTTCCCTTCTTCATTGGAGAGGTAACCTTGGTTTCTATTTGAGCATCATTGTTGCACTATTCATGTGCGGTAATTCACGTGAAGCAGGGGGCAACACAATTACGATAGCAAACCGACATATATACATAATGTAGTTGACTGTCAACGGCGCATCCCCTAAGAACCTGAGCCTACTTAAAAGATGCATTAAAAACTAAAAACGTTGCGGTAAATATACTTTTAAGAAAACACTGCCTTGAGTTCTCATCTTGGCTTACTACCAAGATGTGTTGTGGCACCACCAGAAAGAAAATGATGGTAGATTTTTCTTGTCGCCTTTTTGGGCCCCTTTCACCATGTGAAGACCTCGAACAGGACAACTGCCATATCAAGAAAGTCACATATATGGCAAATCTGGATTGGAATTTTTTTTAGTCAAACACAACGCTGATGATAAGTTGTGGAAGAGAGGTGACGGTGATATAACTTGTACATTATTAACATCAAGCTGAATTATTATTAATTTGCAGCGTTTTTTTCACTCCGGTGCCCCGGGTCAACATGGCAGCACTACCATCTGGTAATCAGAGCACCAGAGTTCAGGACTGAATACATTGTTTTCATCCTTTATTGTTACCCACTTGGAGAATGAATTGTAATGTAATATATGCTGCGTTTACTGGGATTTTTCGACTTGCACGAGTTGCGATTTGTGCACCATTTGGATTCAGCAAAATGGTTTGGAACAAAGGAACACATAGAGAATGATGAATTTAAGTGAATTCTGACCATTGAAATAGCCCCGGCAGAAATACAGAGCGCTTCATCATGTTATCTGAGGCCCATCTGCCGCACCTGATTCGATTTATCATCCGCTATTGAATTGTAGTGGTGTCTGGATGATAAAGTGAAATGTGAGAACAATTCCCCTCATTAGGGAGCGCGCTTAAGAGTCTCGCTGATTTCCAAGTACATAGTTTCATTGATTTGTCAGTGAAATGGAAGACTGAAATGGAGCGCTCACTTCATCCTCTTTCCTACCAGTAATAAATGTATCCTGCAATAATGTGAAGGTGAAACACCTCGCCAATTATCAGCACTTACGGGATAAAATGTTAACCCCGTCAATATTAATTAATATTGTAATTGGTGTTGTGTCCTCAATGGCGGCCAATAAGAGGGCCGGTGGATGAATCATTGTGTCACTTCAATAAAGCTATTGAGGGCGTGAGATTTATATCCAGAAAGTTCATAGAGCAAAACTGTTCTAGTTACAGCCAACCCACAGCAACCATCAGATCCTATCATTTCATTTCCACAGTCTGTTTTATAAAATGAAGCTGAGCTGTGATTGGATTTGCCATAAACCAGCTAAAACGAGTTTTATCTTCATCTTACACTTTAGGATAAATCTCCTCCAAATTGTGGACCAAATTGGAGTTTCTGTCCCTGTGTGACATAATACTGGCTTCTGGGAGTTATGAATAAATACAAGGTCCTGCATTTTTTTTTCGCATACGGGGTTTTCCCATAAAACAAACATCTATTGAGTTTTACGCAATAAAGATAATTTTAACCCACATTACATTTGCTACATTTCAGTTCGGACCCAAATGGCCTCCTTGTGATGGTCATTGTAAGATTCCAGAGTGGTGAAGGCCCCTACGCTGATCATACACACTTCATGCATACCCTCTGTGCTATGAAATGCTGGTGCTGACAATAGTGGCTTAGACTTTCAGGGTTCCAGGTTTAATCCTAAACAACTCACCGGCCAACTTTAATAGGTACACCATGCTATTAACAGTTGGACCCCCTTTTGCCTTCAGAACTAACTTGCCTCAATTCTCGTGGGCAATAGATTCACAAGGTGCTGGAAGCATTTCCTCAGAGATTTTTGGTCCATATTGACTGATGGATCACACCGGTTGCCGCAGATTTGTCGGCTGCAACATCCAGGATGCGAATCTCTCTCCCGTTCCACATCCATCCACCACAACACCCACCAATGCTCTATGGATGCAGATCGGGGCGTGGACTGTTGGAGGCCATTTGAGTACGTGACCTCATTGTCAATGTTTCAAGAAACCAGATCTGAAATGAATTCAGCTTATATGACATGGCGTGCATTATCCTGCTACCACATAGGCCATCAGATTTGGGTACATTGTGGTCATTCAACGGGATGACATGGTCAGCAACAATACTCAGGTAGGCTGTCGGACGTTGCCAACGATTCCTACAATGTACCAAAGGGGGCCCAAGAGGCACACAAAAATAGTCCCCATAAACTACCATGACACCAACCACACCAGCAGCCATGAAACCGTTGATCAAGGCAGAGATGGATCCTGCTTTCATGTTTTTTGCCAGCCAACATTCTGCACCTACCATCCGCCAAAATGTCCGCAGCCGAAATCGAGACCGCATGACAACGATCATTCTACTGTCCAATTTCCGATGAGCTTGAGCAAATTTAGCCTCTTTTTCCTGTTCTAACAGAAGCTGCAAGTATGCCCCAACCCCGGTGTGGTCTTCTGCTGCTGCTATAAATCCCCTCGCCTCAAAGTTCGAACTACTGTGCGTTCAGAGATGCTCTTCTGCCTACCTTGGTGTAAACGGGCTGTGATTTGAGTCACTGTTCCTTGTTATCCCTCACGAACCATCTGTGCCCATTCTCCTCTGAACCTCTGGCTCAACAGGTTTCCGCCCACAGAACTGCCGCTACACATGGATGTTGTTTTCTTTTTCGGAAACCATTCCTGTAACCACTATAGATTGTTGGCAGGAAATCCCAGTAGAATCAGCAATTTTCTGAATACTCAGACAGCCCCTCTGTCTATGTCCACAACCAAAACAACCATCCAAACTTCAAAGGCACACTCAGCACACCTATTCTTCCCAATACTGATATCTCGCTTTTAGAACTGCATGAGATATGTCTTGACCATGTCTACATTCCTAAATGACTGAAGTTTGCCGCCATGTGATTGTCTGATTTAAAATTAAGTGTTAACGAGCAGTTGGACAGTTGTACCTAATAAAGTGGCCGTGAGTGTACAAACTTTTAGTTGGCTTCTGAACATTCTTCTAAATAAGACACATAGAAAAGAGAGATAATAAGATCAGAGTCATGAGATGATATAAATAAGCACACAATGACGTCTGCTCTGCTTCCTCACCTATGAAACACACAGTCGGTGCTGCTATCCCACCCTGCCACTCACATAATCCAGATCTTTTCCTTGTCTGTCGTTTGCTTGCTGTCTCCTCTGCAGACGGCTGCTGGACATGAAGTTGTGCCTCTGACGAGTGCCTCTGGCCTCCTGCCCTCCCCTGCTCCTGCAAAACACGAGAACAGCTCAGTATCTGGCCTCAAACATCGTCCAGAAGATTTATGGTTGTATCCATGAGGACAATACAAATGTAATACCAGACTGTAGCGGCAGGTTAAGGAATTATATCTGTTAAATTCTGGTTTCTTCTGAATAACTGTGATATGAAATATGTTATTTTGTTATCCTGAGTGTAATTAACACCCTTCCCGCCGCCGCCCTTTTTCATTTTCATTTTCACTCCCCACTCATTCAAAAACTATAACTTTTTTTTTATGTTTTCCATGTACAGATGGTGTTAATGGCTTATTTTCGGCCTAACAAATTTACACCCCAAAATGGTGGTATTTAATATTTCCATGCCGTGTACTGAAGCGGGGAAAAAAATTCGTCAATGCGGCAAATTAGGTAAAAAAACAACGCATTTTCCGCTGTATTCTTGTAGGCTTGATTTTCACCGGATTTCCTTTATAATGCCCCAAATGACATGTCGATCCCCTACTTTTAAAGATTCTTTGGGTCGGACGATTACAGGGGTATAGGTTTTATAATGTTTTCCATACATTTACAAAAATTAAATCCTCTTGTTACAAAAAATTGGGGGAGAGTTGTATGGACTTTGGAGGTGTCGTTTTTTTTTTTTTTGTGGCTTTTGATGATGTTTACAATTTTTTATCATTTTTAGGACGGTACGACCTACTATCACTTATTATATAAAACTTTTTATTTTTGTTTTAATTGGCAAAAAAATGGCATTTTCGACTGGCCGCGATTTTTCCTTACAGGGTTAAACGTCATGAACAAACGTTATTATATTTTGATCAGGCATTTTTAGACGTGTCGAACCTAATGGTTTTGATTTTTACTGTTTATTTAAGTTGTTTAATTACTGTGAGTTTGAGTTTTTAGGTTTTTTTTTATTCTATTTTTTTTTTTAACTTTTTTTTTTTTGTTAATTTTACACTTTTTTTCAGACTCCCTAGGATCGGTAACAGACAACCTAGGGTTATAACCTATCTCTACTGCCATAACTACAGTATGGCAGTATAGGGGATTTTACGTCCTCATTTTGCTCATTCCATGTGCTGCACATTGTATGAATAAGTTACCCGAAGCAGCCTTGGGGTCTTCGGAATACCCGAGGCTGCCCACATGGCGATGGATCTCCGCTCCCATGGACGGCACGGGGAGCGCCAATCCTTGGAACGATGCCGCGCCCATCGCTCCTCCATGTTTTTGGTGCGCTGGGCGGGCGATCACGGGAAACAACCCGCAATTGCATCAAAGACCTCCGCTATGGAGTAGGGCTCACCCTTGATCCCTCTCCATGGCACCCGCACCTTGCATGGTGACGGAGTATTTACGTCACATGTCGGTAAGGGATTACAGAATCTGTCTTCAATGGGATACCCTTTAAATTTTATAAACCGTTCCAAAGCGATCTAATCGTTTACAATAAGAGTTCACCATATACATGTTCAATACCTAGTGTCACCTTTTTACCTTTTTTTTGCACAACTTATTTGGTTCATGTCATCATGTAAGTTCTTGCCTTGTTCAACACAACTTCTCTAAATAACTAATACTCCTAGATGATCCCAGAAGCAATCAGACAAAAGACAACGTATGGTATAATAATCCCAATCTCTTGAAGTGAAAAGCCGTAAAAGGTTCGGCAGATGTGGCAAAGTGCTTGTACACTGGCACCCAAGAGCTTTACAATTAGAGGAGGAGGGGGACAGGAGGGTGACAGGTGTTAATGGTCACAAGAGCTTTACCAAACTATTGAGGAGGACGATACAGGAGGTTTGTCGTTGCGTGTACATGGCCACAAAGCTTACCATCAATGAGGAAGGGGACACGGAGGAGGGGGTTGGCAGTGCTTGTACACTGGACACAAGAGCTACCATCATTGAGGAGGCGATAAAGGAGGGGTGACAGGTTTGTACGCTGGCCAAAGAGCTTACAATCACTGAGGAAGTGGACAGGAGGTGGCAGAGTTGCTGGTACACTGGCCACAAGAGATTACAATCTATGAGGAGGAGGAGGACAGGACGGTTGTAGGCGGTGGTGACAGTAGTGCTGGTTACAATGATCACAGAGCTTACAATCATGAGGAAGGAGGAGACACAGGAGGGTGGGTGAACAGTGATGTGCAATGGTACAGGAGCTATTACAATTCTACCGGAGGAGGGGACAGGAGGGGACAGTGCTTGCTTGTAAATGGACACAAGAGTTACAATCTTGAGGAGGAGGGGGACAGGACGGTGCAGTGCTGGTTCAATGGTCACAAGAGCTTAAAATCTATGCGGAGGCGGACAGGAGGGGGGGTTGTCAGTGCTTGTGTACACTGGCAACACAAGAGCTTAATCAATTGAGGAGGGACCAGGGAGCGGGTTCGGCAGTGCTTGTACACTGGCCACAGAGCTTTACAATCTATGACGGAGACGATTACAGGGAGGGTGACCGTGCTTGTACGCTGGCCCATCAAGAGCTTCAATCATGAGGAGGGGAAACAGGAGGTGGCAGTGCTTGTACACTGGCCACAAGAGCTTACAATCTATGAGGAGGAGGAGGACAGGAGAGGGTGACGAGTTGCTTGTACAATGGTCACAGGGAGGCTTACAATCTATGAGGAGGAGGAGACACAGGAGGTGACAGTGCTTGTTCAATGGTTCACATGAGCTTACAATATAGGAGGAGGGGACAGGAGGTGACAGTTGCCTCCTCCTCATAGATTGTAAGCTCTTGTGGCCAGTGTACAAGCACTGCCACCTCCTGTCCCCTCCTCATTGATTGTAAGCTCTTGTGGCCAGTGTACAAGCACTGTCACCTCCTGTATCGTCCTCCTCATAGATTGTAAGCTCTTGTGACCATTGAACAAGCACTGTCACCTCCTGTCCCCCTCCTCCTCATAGATTGTAAGCTCTTGTGGCCAGTGTACAAGCACTGTCACCTCCTGTGTCCTCCTCTTCCTCATAGATTGTAAGCTCCAGTGACCATTGTACAAGCACTGTCACCTCCTGTCCTCCTCCTCCTCATAGATTGTAAGCTATTGTGACCATTGTACAAGCGAGACACAGAGGTGACATGCTTATACAAGGATCAACAAGTAGCTTACAATCTAATGAGATGGAAAAGGGAGTATAGGAGGTTCCCATGCACATATACAATGGTCCATGAGCTTACAATCGATCAATAAAGGAGGAGGGACCAGTCGGTGACGTCCTATAGCAACTGGTCACTGAGCTTACATCCCACTGAGAAGAGGGGACATAGTCGGTGACACAGTCCTATTATAGACCATGGTCACAAAGGAGGCTTACAATCTATGAGGAACTAACTACAGGAGACAACAGTGATCCTTATACAATGTGCACAACAAGGCTTTACAATCTATGAGGAGAGGCGACAGGAGGTTGACAGATGTGTACAATGAAACCAAGAGCATTTCAAGACGAGGGATAAATAAATCACGAAGACAACCAATGTTTTCACTGCTATTGAACTCATTGCTATTGAAAAAACAAAATCCTCCCGAACCAGAAACAACTTGTGCTACGTAATATCACTTTATCGCGGCCACCAAAAACATTGCTAGTTAGTGAACGTCAAGTGCAGATGGTCGCAAGGGCTTGATGTTGTTGCGGAAGTACTATTACAAAAAAATAAATAACAGTGAACAAAAAAGTGTTATGTGCCTCAACACCCTGAAAATAAATGAAATAATTACAGCGCGGCGCAGCCCCGCCTGCTCAGCATGGGAGGCGTTGTAGGGGGTTTGGGGCTGGCTGCAGCTATAAAACAATGTTATACATACATAGGAGTTCTATATTTGTATACTGAAATCCTACTGCTCCTCCCAGCATAAAAATACCGCTCCTCAAAAATGTAGAGAGTTATTACCTTCCGGAAAAATGTTAGTGCGACCTCTGACTGTGTGTACTATCCCTTCTGTGACATCGTGTGTAACTATCCATCTATATTTTGATGCTTTTTCTCTTTCAGTTTCTTCACAACGAAGAGTTATTGATGGAGTTTCGTGGCCGGGCTCTGCCTCGAATTTCAGGACTAATTGCAGCGTACTGTCGAATTTAAAGGAATGGATCGAGGTCATTGGATGCACCACCGCCTTATTAAAACTTATCTTGTTTGGAAAAGATAAATCTTCAGGGAAGGTAAATAACCCTCCCCCCATTTGTGCGTGTATTGTATCTAAGCATGTATTCCAAGTTGGCAGACAAGTGTTAGTGTTAGTTTTAACTTGTCTGTAATACCTTTAAAGGGATATCCGGGAATATGAACTCTGACACAACAACCATGATGATATAAATACATGAAATAACAACACAACTCAATGTCTATCACAAAACAGAGCTTAACCCCAACGCTCGCGCCGTACTCTACGGCGCAGAGGTATAAGGTATGTATTAGGAGGGATCACGGGCGACGTCCTCTTCATACAAAGGTGGGGGTTTTTTGCATATTGTAACAAAACCCCACCGCTAATAACCGTGGTCTGGGCTGCACCGATCGCTGCTATTACCCCTCGTTGCCAACGCCAGCAAGTCGCCGGCGGCATTCAAAAGACGGCGGCGCGGCGGGCACCGCATCTTTTTTTCGATCGCCGCGCCCACGCCCGTCTCGGGGGGCTGCGATCGGCATTGCCAAATGTAGCCTCGGGTCTTCGTTTGACCCGAGACTATCTACGCATTGCAATTTGTTACAATAGCCAGTGTGCTGAAAAAATGCCATATATTGCAATACAGAAGTATTGCAGTATATGGTAGCATGATCTGACCATCTAGGGTTAATGTACCTAGAGGTCTTAAAAAATAGTGAAAAAAAGTTTAAAAAAGAACAATAAATAAAATATTAACAAATTCCAAATCACCCCCCTTTCCCTAGAACTGATATAAACACTAATAAACACATAAAAAAATCACAAACAGATTAGGTATGCCGAGTCCCAAAAGCCCGATCTTCAAATAAAACCGTTCGAGGCGCGGTGACCTCCGAGCGCGGAATGCGCCCAACTTCCGAAATGCGACTTTACACCTTTTATACAAACATAAAATGAAAACAAAAAAATGATCAAATGGCGCACCAGACCTATCAAAATATAGCAATGAAACCATCGCCTCATTTCGCAAAAATGACCCCTCAACTTTATCCGTCACCAAAGTATGAAAAAAGTATATTAGCTGCAGAATGAATGGCAAAAATTTTTTTTTCTTTTTGTACACCTTCGTTTAAATTTTTGAAAATGTATTAAAACTAAAATAAACCTGTATACATTTGGTATCCCGCGATCGCGAACCGAACCCAAAGAATAAAGCCGCAAGCGTATTATTTTGGGCCGAAGAGTGAAAGTCATACAAAAACTGAGCCCCAAACGTGACAATTTTTCCACATTTACGGAAATTTTTTTTCAGCTTCGCAGTAAACCCGCATTTAAAATAAATGACATTAACTAGAAAGTAAAATTTGTTGCGCACAAACTACTCCCTCACCCAGTTCGGTACACTCATACAAATGAAAAATTTGATGGAGTTTTTGAAGTGGAGAGCAGCAATGAGCGAAAAAACCCCTCCTTCCTAAGATGTTAAATATTTGATATGTTTATGATTTACTAATTGATGCCTCTCTTAGAGGTGGAGTTATTCACTAAGATGGCTGCACTGGAAAACTACAAGTTTCCATTAATTCCCTTTAGTTCTCATACTCACCCTACCTCTTATGGGCTCTGCTCTCAGTGGAACTGATATAACAGGTATTTCTTGCTCCGTTACCAAGTAATCAGATGTGAAACTGCCATCACAACACACCCTGGCCATTACTGGATGCACTGCGACACACCCGACACAACAACAGCCTAACAAATAGTGGTTGGTTCACATGACCCTGCCCAGGCAGTGCAGGAACAGTGAAGTGGACATGCGTTACAGCACATACAGCAGACCATCTTCTGTTCTGCAACGGACAGACACGCGGAGGAAATTTAATCGGACTGATAAAGGGCCATAGCATTTTAATTCTTCCATTAACATCTATGTCACCAGCATTTTCGCTGGGAGCAACATTTATAACACTGAATTACACATTAGCTTATCATCTTGAGTGCCCATTGCAATATGATTATGCTTATTCTGGAATACACCCCTTTAAGCTGATGTACCTCAAAATCTCAATCCCTAGGGATGCTTTTCTCCCTAAGCACTGGTATTGTGTGCGCAGATAACCAGGCGGTCCCCCTACTTAAGGACACCCGACTTACAGACGACCCCTAGTATAAAAAAAAATAACACAAACCCTAACTCTGGTCCCACTGTGACCCTCTGGTACGGCTCTCTGGATGCGTTCAACTAATGTCCCCAGATTGCAATAATCAGCTGTAAGGTGTCTAATGAAGCTTTATTGATCATCCTTAGTGTCCCATTACAACAGCAAAAAATGCTGGACCATTCCAATTGTCAATGGGGCAAAAAAATGTTGTCTTGATCTACACAATGACACATAATACAGTTTAGACTTGCATACAACTTCAACTTAAGAACAAACCTATGGAACCTATCTTGTATATAACCCGGGGACTGCCCTACGTATATAAATCGGCTCTGTGTGCGTGTACCAGCTAAGCTGTCACAAAAAAATGTCATCAAAATTTACAATCTATAACCGGTAAAAAGCCACTAGTAGATTAACATTATAACTATTATATGGGGGAAAGGTTGATTTCGAGTCAGCTGCATGGCTCCACCAACACATACAAGAATAATAACCCCTTGCTGTGCAAAAACTAAAACTAAACCACAACTATATTAAGCCCAACTACACAAAAACCATTCTGAAATGTAAATTCAGAACCCATAAAAAGAACTACAGTGTGCAATGGCAGTAATGGAAATTTGGGCTGGCGGAGCGTCCCTTTAAAATAATTCTAAACAGATAGGAGAAACACAATTCCTATAACTAAAAAGCGCACACTTACATAAAGTATAACAATCTTGCAATTATTGGGTATTTATACAGCAAATAGTCGTAGTTCTCCATGGCAGGTCAACGTTCCCGTATATAAATCACCCCTATGGAGGAATCTTTTATTACAACTACATATGTGTATTTTCTTCCTTAGTTTATCAGAATGTCTAATGAACGAAGTGAATTAAAATCCATAATATCAGAAACGATCATGAAGTGCATAAAAAGTATAACACCTGATTATAAAGAGCCTTAGTGGAGAAAGGATGGTGCGCCATGTCCTTCTGCTACTTACAAGATTTCGACTGGCAGCTTAGGTATGTGCTTCTTCTGACATCTTAATACGGGGTAAGTTGTTTGTAAGTATGGAAATTGATGAGCACATCATTAGGTAAGCTCAGCACTCATGCCTCATACCTGTTGGAAAACTCAAGCATGCTCCACTCCCCTGGAAATGTGGAAGAGAAGTAACACCTTTCCTATCCAGACCAGAGATTCCAGAGTAGACTGTATAGGGTGGCACAGGATATACCTAAATAAAATGGGAATGGTTGTGATATCAAACCTTGCGTGTATGTGGCACAATTAGCTATGGGATGGGGCAAGCTAAACTCTTCAAGAGGGGGTAGACCATGGCTTCCACTTTTTGAAGTATTGGAACATTATGGATCCACTTTTTATTTTTTTGTCAACATGGTAGATGTCATGTACCACTCAAACTATTATAAATTATACCCAAGAACTCATTGTGTAGCATTGATTTCAATGTAACTTTATGCTTCATGAGTTTATAACAAATTGGCTTTCCTAGTGGCATCAGTTATTATTCCATTCCCTGCGGTCTTTTTCTCTTTGTTTTAGTCACCACTTTTTGCAGTTTGAGACTTTCATTTAGGATGCAGAATCAAGCAAGCGTAGCAAAGTTAGCTGCCATCAGGATGTATGCATTGGCCGGATTTATCTTTGTAGAGGTTTGTTTACAACTTGTGCGACTTTTAGGGCTCTCGTCACATGTATCGCAAAGGGGAAAAAAACTAAGAAACTCGCAATAAATGAGTAGGGCCAACTAAAATAAGAACAAACAAAACCATACCGGAAAATCCTATCCCTCTTTTCCTTCTTGGCAGCACGAAAAAACGAACACATGCGCCCCCAGGTCTATGTAATCAGGAAGAATTTCATTTGAAAAAAACTATCTTGTGCCCTTTTCTTGTGGTAGTGTTTTTACACAGCCAGAGCAGGCATATTTCACTGTGGCTACCTAGATGACCCGTCCTTATGTATTATTTGAGTTGGTACAAATCACTCAGATTACCAAAATTGTTAAAGAAATTTGCCATATTCGCTCTACTAACCTTTCAGTGGGGGTATTGGACCTTTGTAGGGTGACTGCATTAATTTTTAACTGGAGCGAGAAGACCATTTTATTTTTTTTACTATTTTGGGATCATTTTTTCATTCAAATATTTTTGCGTTTGTTGCAATCGGGTTTACCAATCCGGGAATGATCATTTATAAAGTGATAAGTGGAAGCATATTTGCGATGCGATGATACCTAATATATTTTATTTTTATTTGCCTTCTAAGATAAAAGGTTGATTTTTTTTCTTTATTTATCTTACTTACCTCTTCTCTTTGACACCTTACGGCCCATATGTTTCCATGTCATAAAGCCCGGACATTTTCTGTTATTTTTTATCAAGCTTTCTACAAGCTCATAACTTTTCTGTTCTAATTTCACTGTAGTCTGTACGGGGTCTTGTCTTTTTTGTGACTAAATGTAGGTTTTTAAGGAACCTACATGAGCAAATCTAAACCGTAGAAGATAGATCTTGTAGATTCCTCCTGTCCCTACACTAATCTTAGTATAATAATCTCTGGAACCACCTAATTTAAACAGTTTTCTTTAGTAATATGTAAACTAACTGCAACTTAGCTGGCCGAGTTTAGTTTTATTTAAGTAATATGTAAAATTCAACTGCAGTAGCACTCTGTTAATTTCTAATTTCAAAAAGTTTTTTTTTTATTACGTAATAAAGTTTTACACGTTAGTTAGGTCCAGAATTATTTCATCACAGAATTAGGGCAAGAGACAGGGAAGAGGAATCTACCAATAGTTCTACTCCATGGTAGGTTTCCTTTAATAGCACAATAGTGGATTTCATATATCCTACTGTATATCACACACACGTTCGGCTAGGTTTCATGAAGAGGGCCCTCACAGTTCTGGCCCTCTCCATAGCCAGTAATAATCTTTGCCGGCATATTGCAGAAAAACTTAACCGTATTAACACCGATTGCAGGTGTTATCACTGTCATCTTTCATCACGCGAGAGCGGGGGGTCTTCCGAAGCCCGATGCGTCGCATTGTAACCTTTTCATTACATTGTGCGATTTTCGCTTTGAATGTGCTCAGTATACAGCCGAACGCCGTCGGGGAGGCGGCCTTCCCGGCAAGTCGGTGGAGTGAATTCACTCACATATGTAGGCAACTGGCAGCCGACATTAAGGTTTCCTGGTACGTTACACAAAAAAAACAAAAAAAAACCTACACCAGGGCATCTTTTCGCCTATGTAAACTTGCACGGATTAGACGTCTTTATAGGAATTATTCTTTGGGCCACCATCTCACCATCTTATATATAAAGAAATATTAGCTCCACCTTGCACATTGCTTAGGCCCCCTTGTTTTTGTCTCTGTGCTCCAACCCACTCTATATTGGTAACTGTCCCTGTGGCATCCCCACGGTAGGGGCCACACTTTTTGTCTTCATGGTTTTTTAATAAACGTTATCATTTTTGGTAGTATCAATAAGGTATTCTGATACATTTATAGTTGCAAATTGCATTACTGTCCTTTTTTCCCTTCTTCATTGGAGAGGTAACCTTGGTTTCTATTTGAGCATCATTGTTGCACTATTCATGTGCGGTAATTCACGTGAAGCAGGGGGCAACACAATTACGATAGCAAACCGACATATATACATAATGTAGTTGACTGTCAACGGCGCATCCCCTAAGAACCTGAGCCTACTTAAAAGATGCATTAAAAACTAAAAACGTTGCGGTAAATATACTTTTAAGAAAACACTGCCTTGAGTTCTCATCTTGGCTTACTACCAAGATGTGTTGTGGCACCACCAGAAAGAAAATGATGGTAGATTTTTCTTGTCGCCTTTTTGGGCCCCTTTCACCATGTGAAGACCTCGAACAGGACAACTGCCATATCAAGAAAGTCACATATATGGCAAATCTGGATTGGAATTTTTTTTAGTCAAACACAACGCTGATGATAAGTTGTGGAAGAGAGGTGACGGTGATATAACTTGTACATTATTAACATCAAGCTGAATTATTATTAATTTGCAGCGTTTTTTTCACTCCGGTGCCCCGGGTCAACATGGCAGCACTACCATCTGGTAATCAGAGCACCAGAGTTCAGGACTGAATACATTGTTTTCATCCTTTATTGTTACCCACTTGGAGAATGAATTGTAATGTAATATATGCTGCGTTTACTGGGATTTTTCGACTTGCACGAGTTGCGATTTGTGCACCATTTGGATTCAGCAAAATGGTTTGGAACAAAGGAACACATAGAGAATGATGAATTTAAGTGAATTCTGACCATTGAAATAGCCCCGGCAGAAATACAGAGCGCTTCATCATGTTATCTGAGGCCCATCTGCCGCACCTGATTCGATTTATCATCCGCTATTGAATTGTAGTGGTGTCTGGATGATAAAGTGAAATGTGAGAACAATTCCCCTCATTAGGGAGCGCGCTTAAGAGTCTCGCTGATTTCCAAGTACATAGTTTCATTGATTTGTCAGTGAAATGGAAGACTGAAATGGAGCGCTCACTTCATCCTCTTTCCTACCAGTAATAAATGTATCCTGCAATAATGTGAAGGTGAAACACCTCGCCAATTATCAGCACTTACGGGATAAAATGTTAACCCCGTCAATATTAATTAATATTGTAATTGGTGTTGTGTCCTCAATGGCGGCCAATAAGAGGGCCGGTGGATGAATCATTGTGTCACTTCAATAAAGCTATTGAGGGCGTGAGATTTATATCCAGAAAGTTCATAGAGCAAAACTGTTCTAGTTACAGCCAACCCACAGCAACCATCAGATCCTATCATTTCATTTCCACAGTCTGTTTTATAAAATGAAGCTGAGCTGTGATTGGATTTGCCATAAACCAGCTAAAACGAGTTTTATCTTCATCTTACACTTTAGGATAAATCTCCTCCAAATTGTGGACCAAATTGGAGTTTCTGTCCCTGTGTGACATAATACTGGCTTCTGGGAGTTATGAATAAATACAAGGTCCTGCATTTTTTTTTCGCATACGGGGTTTTCCCATAAAACAAACATCTATTGAGTTTTACGCAATAAAGATAATTTTAACCCACATTACATTTGCTACATTTCAGTTCGGACCCAAATGGCCTCCTTGTGATGGTCATTGTAAGATTCCAGAGTGGTGAAGGCCCCTACGCTGATCATACACACTTCATGCATACCCTCTGTGCTATGAAATGCTGGTGCTGACAATAGTGGCTTAGACTTTCAGGGTTCCAGGTTTAATCCTAAACAACTCACCGGCCAACTTTAATAGGTACACCATGCTATTAACAGTTGGACCCCCTTTTGCCTTCAGAACTAACTTGCCTCAATTCTCGTGGGCAATAGATTCACAAGGTGCTGGAAGCATTTCCTCAGAGATTTTTGGTCCATATTGACTGATGGATCACACCGGTTGCCGCAGATTTGTCGGCTGCAACATCCAGGATGCGAATCTCTCTCCCGTTCCACATCCATCCACCACAACACCCACCAATGCTCTATGGATGCAGATCGGGGCGTGGACTGTTGGAGGCCATTTGAGTACGTGACCTCATTGTCAATGTTTCAAGAAACCAGATCTGAAATGAATTCAGCTTATATGACATGGCGTGCATTATCCTGCTACCACATAGGCCATCAGATTTGGGTACATTGTGGTCATTCAACGGGATGACATGGTCAGCAACAATACTCAGGTAGGCTGTCGGACGTTGCCAACGATTCCTACAATGTACCAAAGGGGGCCCAAGAGGCACACAAAAATAGTCCCCATAAACTACCATGACACCAACCACACCAGCAGCCATGAAACCGTTGATCAAGGCAGAGATGGATCCTGCTTTCATGTTTTTTGCCAGCCAACATTCTGCACCTACCATCCGCCAAAATGTCCGCAGCCGAAATCGAGACCGCATGACAACGATCATTCTACTGTCCAATTTCCGATGAGCTTGAGCAAATTTAGCCTCTTTTTCCTGTTCTAACAGAAGCTGCAAGTATGCCCCAACCCCGGTGTGGTCTTCTGCTGCTGCTATAAATCCCCTCGCCTCAAAGTTCGAACTACTGTGCGTTCAGAGATGCTCTTCTGCCTACCTTGGTGTAAACGGGCTGTGATTTGAGTCACTGTTCCTTGTTATCCCTCACGAACCATCTGTGCCCATTCTCCTCTGAACCTCTGGCTCAACAGGTTTCCGCCCACAGAACTGCCGCTACACATGGATGTTGTTTTCTTTTTCGGAAACCATTCCTGTAACCACTATAGATTGTTGGCAGGAAATCCCAGTAGAATCAGCAATTTTCTGAATACTCAGACAGCCCCTCTGTCTATGTCCACAACCAAAACAACCATCCAAACTTCAAAGGCACACTCAGCACACCTATTCTTCCCAATACTGATATCTCGCTTTTAGAACTGCATGAGATATGTCTTGACCATGTCTACATTCCTAAATGACTGAAGTTTGCCGCCATGTGATTGTCTGATTTAAAATTAAGTGTTAACGAGCAGTTGGACAGTTGTACCTAATAAAGTGGCCGTGAGTGTACAAACTTTTAGTTGGCTTCTGAACATTCTTCTAAATAAGACACATAGAAAAGAGAGATAATAAGATCAGAGTCATGAGATGATATAAATAAGCACACAATGACGTCTGCTCTGCTTCCTCACCTATGAAACACACAGTCGGTGCTGCTATCCCACCCTGCCACTCACATAATCCAGATCTTTTCCTTGTCTGTCGTTTGCTTGCTGTCTCCTCTGCAGACGGCTGCTGGACATGAAGTTGTGCCTCTGACGAGTGCCTCTGGCCTCCTGCCCTCCCCTGCTCCTGCAAAACACGAGAACAGCTCAGTATCTGGCCTCAAACATCGTCCAGAAGATTTATGGTTGTATCCATGAGGACAATACAAATGTAATACCAGACTGTAGCGGCAGGTTAAGGAATTATATCTGTTAAATTCTGGTTTCTTCTGAATAACTGTGATATGAAATATGTTATTTTGTTATCCTGAGTGTAATTAACACCCTTCCCGCCGCCGCCCTTTTTCATTTTCATTTTCACTCCCCACTCATTCAAAAACTATAACTTTTTTTTTATGTTTTCCATGTACAGATGGTGTTAATGGCTTATTTTCGGCCTAACAAATTTACACCCCAAAATGGTGGTATTTAATATTTCCATGCCGTGTACTGAAGCGGGGAAAAAAATTCGTCAATGCGGCAAATTAGGTAAAAAAACAACGCATTTTCCGCTGTATTCTTGTAGGCTTGATTTTCACCGGATTTCCTTTATAATGCCCCAAATGACATGTCGATCCCCTACTTTTAAAGATTCTTTGGGTCGGACGATTACAGGGGTATAGGTTTTATAATGTTTTCCATACATTTACAAAAATTAAATCCTCTTGTTACAAAAAATTGGGGGAGAGTTGTATGGACTTTGGAGGTGTCGTTTTTTTTTTTTTTGTGGCTTTTGATGATGTTTACAATTTTTTATCATTTTTAGGACGGTACGACCTACTATCACTTATTATATAAAACTTTTTATTTTTGTTTTAATTGGCAAAAAAATGGCATTTTCGACTGGCCGCGATTTTTCCTTACAGGGTTAAACGTCATGAACAAACGTTATTATATTTTGATCAGGCATTTTTAGACGTGTCGAACCTAATGGTTTTGATTTTTACTGTTTATTTAAGTTGTTTAATTACTGTGAGTTTGAGTTTTTAGGTTTTTTTTTATTCTATTTTTTTTTTTAACTTTTTTTTTTTTGTTAATTTTACACTTTTTTTCAGACTCCCTAGGATCGGTAACAGACAACCTAGGGTTATAACCTATCTCTACTGCCATAACTACAGTATGGCAGTATAGGGGATTTTACGTCCTCATTTTGCTCATTCCATGTGCTGCACATTGTATGAATAAGTTACCCGAAGCAGCCTTGGGGTCTTCGGAATACCCGAGGCTGCCCACATGGCGATGGATCTCCGCTCCCATGGACGGCACGGGGAGCGCCAATCCTTGGAACGATGCCGCGCCCATCGCTCCTCCATGTTTTTGGTGCGCTGGGCGGGCGATCACGGGAAACAACCCGCAATTGCATCAAAGACCTCCGCTATGGAGTAGGGCTCACCCTTGATCCCTCTCCATGGCACCCGCACCTTGCATGGTGACGGAGTATTTACGTCACATGTCGGTAAGGGATTACAGAATCTGTCTTCAATGGGATACCCTTTAAATTTTATAAACCGTTCCAAAGCGATCTAATCGTTTACAATAAGAGTTCACCATATACATGTTCAATACCTAGTGTCACCTTTTTACCTTTTTTTTGCACAACTTATTTGGTTCATGTCATCATGTAAGTTCTTGCCTTGTTCAACACAACTTCTCTAAATAACTAATACTCCTAGATGATCCCAGAAGCAATCAGACAAAAGACAACGTATGGTATAATAATCCCAATCTCTTGAAGTGAAAAGCCGTAAAAGGTTCGGCAGATGTGGCAAAGTGCTTGTACACTGGCACCCAAGAGCTTTACAATTAGAGGAGGAGGGGGACAGGAGGGTGACAGGTGTTAATGGTCACAAGAGCTTTACCAAACTATTGAGGAGGACGATACAGGAGGTTTGTCGTTGCGTGTACATGGCCACAAAGCTTACCATCAATGAGGAAGGGGACACGGAGGAGGGGGTTGGCAGTGCTTGTACACTGGACACAAGAGCTACCATCATTGAGGAGGCGATAAAGGAGGGGTGACAGGTTTGTACGCTGGCCAAAGAGCTTACAATCACTGAGGAAGTGGACAGGAGGTGGCAGAGTTGCTGGTACACTGGCCACAAGAGATTACAATCTATGAGGAGGAGGAGGACAGGACGGTTGTAGGCGGTGGTGACAGTAGTGCTGGTTACAATGATCACAGAGCTTACAATCATGAGGAAGGAGGAGACACAGGAGGGTGGGTGAACAGTGATGTGCAATGGTACAGGAGCTATTACAATTCTACCGGAGGAGGGGACAGGAGGGGACAGTGCTTCCTCCTCATAGATTGTAAGCTCTGGGGACCATTGTACAAGCACTGTTACCTCCTGTGCCCCCTCCTCCTTCAACCTAGATTGTAAGCTCTTGTGACCATTGTATAAGCATTGTCACCTCCTGTGTCCTCCTCCTCATAGATTGTAAGCTCTGGGGACCATTGTACAAGCGCTGTCACCTCCTGTGTCCCCTCCTCCTTCTCATAGATTGTAAGCTCTTGTGACCATTGTACAAGCGCTGTCACCTCCTGTGTCCCCTCCTCCTTCTCATAGATTGTAAGCTCTTGTGACCATTGTACAAGCATTGTCACCTCCATTCTCCCTTTGCATCTCCTAGATTGTAAGCTCTTGTGACCATTGTATAAGCATTATCACCTCCTGTGCCATCCTCCTCATAGATTGTAAGCTCCTGTGGCCATTGTACAAGCACTGTCACCTCCTGTGTCTCCTCCTCCTCATAGATTTTAAGCTCCTGTGACCATTGTACAAGCACTGTCACCTCCTGTGTCTCCTCCTCCTCATAGATTGTAAGCTCCCGTGACCATTGTACAAGCAATGTCACCTCCTGTGTCCCCTCCTCCTAATAGATTGCTTGTACAATGGTCACAGGAGCTTACAATGTCACCTCCTGTGTCTCCTCCTCCTCATAGATTGTAAGCTCCTGTGACCATTGTACAAGCACTGTCACCTCCTGTTTCCCCTCCTCCTCATAGATTGTAAGCTCTTGTGACCATTGTACAAGGACTGTCATCTCCTGTGTCCCCTCCTCCTCATAGATTGTAAGCTCTTGTGACCATTGTACAAGGACTGTCATCTCCTGTGTCCCCTCCTTGTTCTCATAGATTGTAAGCTCTGGAGAACATTGTACAAGCACTGTCACCTCTTGAGCTCCTCTTCTGCGGGGGAGGAGCAGATACATCTCTGCAGTGTAGTGGGGCAGTGTGCAGGGCACGTGACTGCTCTGTGTCTGAGCTCCGCTGTCCGCTCTGTCCTTACACACTAGCAGGCGGCAGCTGCACATCACTAATGCCGAGAGCCAGACAGCGCTTACACAATTAAATTGCCAAGCGTATTTATACGCTTGGTGGTTTTTTTGGAGAGTAAATCAGCCTCTGCATGCGTCATAGATGCTTGTAGAGGCGTTATTGCGATCTCTGCACACAGTGATGTCACAGTACGGGGATAGTACATACAGCGATGTCACAGCACAGGGATAATACACACAGTGATGTCACAGTACGGGGACAGTACACACAGTGATGTCACAGCACGGGGACAGTACACACAGCGATGTCACAGCACGGGGACAGTACACACAGCGATGTCACAGCACGGGGATAGTACACACACAAGTCGGTCACAGCACTTGGATAGGTACACACAGCGATGTTCACAGCATCGTTTACAGTACACACAATTGCGATGTCACTCACTAGGGACAGTACACACAGCGATGTCCACTCACTGGGACAGTACCCACAATGCGATGTCCAGCACTGGGACAGTACACACATCGATGTCACACGACGGGGGACAGTACACACAATTATTCAATGTCACTGCAAACCGGGGACGTACCCACAGCAAATGGTCCTCAGCAGGGATAATAAACACAGCAATTTCACAGCACGGGGATAATCCCACAGCATGTCACAGCAGGGATATACACACATAAGCGATGTCACAGCCACGGGGATATAACACTCAATAGCGATGTCACAGCACGGGGATAATCACACAGTGATGTCACAATCACGGGATAATACACCACAGTGATGTCCACAGTACGGGTTAATAAACAGCGAGGTCACAGGAACAGGGTATAATACACACAGTTTGTCACGGACAGGGATAATACACATCAGCGATGTCACAGGACAGTGAGAATACACACAGTGATGTCATAGGCAGAAATTATACACCAGTATGTCAGAGAACAGGATTATACACAACGTGATGTCATAGAACAGATATTTATACACAAAGTGATGTCACTGACAGAGATTATCCAAAGTGATGTCACATGACAGAGATTTCCACAAAGTGATGTCACAGGACAGAATTATACACACAGTGAATGTCATAGGACACGAGATTATACACAATGATGTTCTCTGAAATATTTAAAAAAAAAACGTCCACATAGAGTGAAAATGGACCCCAAATAGTTGTGCATCGCGTTGTGACCTTTAGTATAGACTCAGTAATAAAGAGTACAAATGCAGGCCCTGCAGACAGCAGTATCCACAGTTACAGCTCCCTTCGCTTGTGCATGGCTGAGCTGTGCTACTACCTCCCGGCCCCATATCTATAGCTGCCCATATGCCGCAGTTGCCCACATCACGGCAGTTGACTCTTGTTTATCTATCTCTATGGGTATTTCGGATGCCAAAGATCTGAATCTGACAATGAGGCAGATTCAGATTTATATTCACATAGACTTGTGGTTCCAGTTGTGCCAGACATACTTGTAACTGGAGTGTCCGGTTATTCGTGTGCGCTGTATGTGGATATCTAGTAAGTTATATGCTACCATTAGGAGTACCCTTTATATACCAGCTATATATGCGAACTACAAGTCCCAGCAGCCCCTCTGCTTATCCCGGAAGTACTTTATACACATCCCTCCCTAGGTGTATCCTCACCTCGGCACAGAGCTAGGGGCAGGTTTTTTCAACAATGAGCCCCCAATCCACCTTCTCGCGGCGCCGTCCATGTTCCAAACCGCTGCTTTCGGTCACATGACTATAACTTCACTCCTCGCCAATGAAGGCAAGCGTCCTGCTGTGAGTCATGTGACTGGGGGGAGTGTAAGACGTAGAAGCCGGCTTTTAGAGCTGAGCATGCGCACTAGGGAAAGAGAGGCAAGTCTGGGCTTGCTCATCAGTGATAAATCTAGTGTGCCTTTTTTACAATACCACACAACCAATCTCGCGCAGCTTTCAGTTTCTAATTCTCATCTGGAAAACGCAAGCCGTGCTAATGCTTGGCTTCTATAAAGCAAAAAAAGTGTTTTATTCATCTCCCAAATGTGACCCCCCCCCCCTTTACCCAGCAAGTGATCACAACTCCTGTGATGTAGCTCCGTTCATGTATCAGTCAGGTTTATGTTCCTTAACCTGGTTTTTTATTTCAGAAAAATTATCTTAAAGGAATGTTTTGTTAAGGGGTGTCCAGGGCTTCGTTGGTCAAAAGATCCGGGGCCCGTGCCCCGAGATCTTTGGTCTGTTGCCCCGGGGGATGTCTCGGGGCGTCAGACTCTTGTCCTGCGGTCTGCAGCTTCCACATTCTCCTCAGTCTGGTCTGTATTCTCTGGATGCAGACAGAGGTGAGTCGTCCTCGGTCTGCATTAGGCTGATAACATGGCAAGGGAGTGAAGCGTGGAGCAAGTGGAAGCCGTTTATGCAGCTTACTGCTTCCAGCTTGATGTGTGCAGCGTCTTGCTGCTATCAGCTCTCTCTCCCTGTAGAGCTGTATGTTCCCAACCCCCTGCACAGCTCCCTGTCCTAATTTCCCAGCCCTTCTCCATACAGCTTTCTCACTAGCTGTGATACTAGTTTCACCTGCTGTGATACCTTATCAGATTCGTCAGGACAGCATGGGCCGGGGAGGAGAATGCATGCAGCCTTGGCCCTGTTTTACCACAGTATAAACCCGTCTGATTCTAGGAAGTTACAGGCACTGGTCTTTCTACCAAGTAAATGTCTTGTTTTGAAGTTGGATTTATGCAATAGAATGTTTGTCCTGGCAATGGCTATAGTAATGCTGCAGAAATGTGGGTGCTTATTGTTGTATATTTGTGCTGCTTGTATATGTATACACGTACAATGTCCATTGACTCAGTATGTCTATGATCCGCCCATTCATATAACTGTTATTCATCTGACAAAAATCTGACAAAAATCTTGATGGAATATTTAGCATACTCTGCACTCCCCTTGTGGCGACGTATGATAGCACCATGTACCTACCCCCCACCCAACATCCCACAACATATCGTTGAGCTCCACCCCCCAAACCCACACTTTGACGTGCCGGATATTTCAAGAGAATCTTTCACTTCCCCGATCATTTCCGACAGAGTTCACCATTCTTTTTTTGTGGTGCACGCTATTAACATAGTTCATGCACATAAGTTGAAAATAAAATTGCGCCAGTCCAAATCAGTTGTGAACCGTCCGACAGCACATCCCCTAATTTGCATCGCAAGGATGGCAGCTCGCAAAAAAACAAAAAGACTGTGCCAAAAAAAGTTGACACATCAATCCCATGTGCAGACAACTTCTTAATACCTGGTGCAAGTTCATTTTAACAATGAAGACGTGCACAGTCCAACAAAGTGGCACAAACCGTTTGACCCTTAGTAAATAACCCCCTAAAAAAAAAGCAACTTTTCTAGAAACCACTTTATATATTTCTGAGCTAAATGTCCTAGGGGACTGGAAACAATCCAGAAAGGGGTTACTTTGTTGTCTCAATATACACATTTACGTAGTTTTGTCCCTTAACCACCATTTTGACTTTACAGTTTATGGTGGAAAACGGTGAAAGAGCCAACCGTATACTTTATTTTGTTACAAGGAGCAAAACAGCATTCATAATCAGACGTACCGCAGGAACTTAGATGGTATTTTAATTTTGATAAATCAGGTTTTCTAAGAAGACATAGGTCCGTCCTGTTCATGATTTTAAACGTATCTTTTCTTTTATTTTAGACCACCTAGGATCCTACCATGTATAGTGCGTTCTTAGTTTACTTTAGTGTTACATAAAATCCGCCTCTCTATCTGCCTCTCATAGTCCTGCACCACTAGAGAGAACAGGAAAACCGGAGACGTCACTGCATTAATGTTCTCCTGCTTCTAGCAGTCACTATATGGGCCAAAAGCAGAGACATGTATAATGATGTCACCATGCCTCCCTCCTTAGTTGGCGGGAATTACTCGGCTGGGGATCATAATTTGTGTAGGGTTTGTTACTTGCTTGGGGTCATGCCTAGGGTAGGGGCAATCTTGCAGGGGGGCATAATTTTATTATTAATGGGTTTCGGCATAATTAATCATGGATCGGTGTGAATGGATTATTGGTGTGGGGTCATCTTGTGTGGGGATAAGTAGGGCCAAATTGAAGGGGTATATTAAAGGGGAACAGTCGTGTATATATTTATGGTCAGGCTTATTATTAAGAGGTTATGCTTAGGTGGCTGGCAACATTGATGGGTCGTAGATTAATAGTAGCTTATATTTTGTGTGTTTTCTGAACAGTGGGGAGGGGGGGGGGGGGTGATCATAGCTGTTGTATATTGTGCAAATGCCTATGATTTGGTGTGTGTGTGGGGGTGGTGGGAGGTGGGGGGTCTGTCCGTCCTTCGTCCCTCGTGCTAGGCGCCCGTGCCCCTCTGCTCTGTTTCTTCCCCTTAAACACTCTGAGCGCCCCGCCCTTACCCGTCGCGTTTTGTGTCCCCATCTCCCTACGGTCACCATCTCTCCAACCGCTTGAAAGATGAAGCATAACGGAACACCACTCGCTTCTTCGCCCCCCAAACGTATAAGAACTCCCTTCCTCACTAAAGATTACGTTGGTTTGTGCGCTTTCTAGTTAGATCCTGGCACTGTACAGTTGGGTAATCTTTCTTATATTTGGTTATCCTTGCCTCCTCCTACTTCTAAAATCACTTTTAAAATATTCTTATGGAGCAAAATGCTCTTGTGCATTACCGATAGCCCCTCCATGTTCCGCCTTCACAAGCTAATGCTAAGGAGCCTGAGGGTCTACCCTAGCAGCCAGTCATCTGCTTACAGGCTGTTACCCTGCCTCAGACCCCACTCCCTGCTCGTCCTCGCACCTGTTGCACTGTCCTGCTTATTTCAGTCTTGAGGGGACAACATTGCAACTAGCCTGTAAGATCAGAACACAAAGGGCGGGTAGTCCTCAGATTCATTAGCATAAAAGTAATTTAGAAGGAAGGAGGCCATGATAACAAAATAAGAAGATTCCACAGTCACAGTGCCTGGATCGTATGAGTAATGTCCCTGTTTTATCATGATGGATTTCGATGGTACATTTCCTTTAGCGATTTTTCCTTCCTCTGGCATAAGTTATCACTATCTTTTGTTCTAATTGGACAGTGCACCTGCACCAGCCAGTTTTGTCTTTACATCTGTCCAAGGGCGGTGAGTAGGGACTGTGTCAATATATGAAGAACCCTGGAGGGATATATTTCTCAGTTGTCTCTTGGGCTAATATGAAAGAAATTAGGTAATTGAAAAGAGAACGGATAGGTATCATACAAATGCAAATATAATAAAAAAAAAAAAAATTTTGTATTCCCTTAATCAGGTGGCGGTGCCAGAAGATATCTTAATTTCTTACTTGCTATACAAGGACTGATACTTTGGCAGCTGCAACTCTGTCTACCGCTTCAAACCTCTGAACCTTTTTTGGTCTACTTGTGCCCATCCTCAACTACTAACTGAGAATAGTCCTTCAGGACTCATTCTTCCGCTGTGATGGGTTAGGGTCCTGACATTCTATCTTAGGACGTTCATTCTCAAGGATACGCAATTTCGATCTGGCACTTTTCATTTTATTTTATTCCCAATTGAACTGACTGGATCCACAGCATTTAAAACCCCAACGTGTGGGGGAAAAGGGAACTTCTAATAAAAATTAGTTTTGCTTTTGGGATTGTTTTTCTGAAAATAAAAGTTTACCTCTCTCTGTTCAAGTAAATATGGTTTCCTGGTCATTTTCAAGGTCGCAGATAAATTGGTAGTTTTTTATTTTGTCTTTTTTAGAGTATTTCGGATAAAAGACTATTTTTTCTAACATAAGAGGTGTTTTTTCCTTAAAATGGTCACAAGATGAAGATAGAGCACACAGTTTATCTGTAACCAACTTGTGGTTAATACAGCGGAACCTTGGATTACAATGTTGACTCAAAGGGGCACATTACTTACCTTCCTTGCACGTCCCCGTGTTCGTGTCCTACGATCATGGACTCCATCCAGCGCGATTCATTAAGATCGTGCAGCATCCATTTCCTGCTTGTGTCATCGCTCAGGTCCTCGCCGGAGTTTCCGTCATTTTCGTCCCGTGCAATGTAAGTGCGTTGTCTTGCACGCACAAATTCAAATGTTAAAAACTCGGTCGAAACCGTCAATCATCGTACGGCCCCCCCCCGATCTTGTGTTCGATGTGTGCCGCCAAAAATCTCGTTGCTAGTGCGCCACAATCCCCTTTAAATGCGGTGCAAAGCTTAATAGTCCATATATCTGACGTTTATAAAAAGTTATATAATAAATTGTTGACGTTCCAGGTAAATTACCCCAATATTATATTTGGTTGTGGAATTCGATCATTTGCATATGATAATTTTCTATGAAAAACTTTTTTTATCAAGTAGACGGATTACGAATAGAGAAGCGTACTTGATGTTCGCAACAAACCCATACCTATTTCCAAATTGGCAGTCTGAACAGCAATTCAGGGTCCCTTCTTCTCCCCCTCCTTCCGTGTCTATTGACAGCTACCTCTACACTTGCGATGTCAAAATCCCACGGCTTTCCCCTGTAATTGGAGTTAATTCAGTCGCCGTTACGATGGGCCATAAACTGGTTGCAATTATTTGCAGCCAGATCCTGGTCCCTGTAGATATATTTTGGCTCTCGCTGACGGCTGCGGCAATTTTTGGTGCCTACCGATGGTATTAAAGAGTGCTCTCAGTGCGGGAGAGCACCTGGCCGTCCTTACTGCAAACCCCCAAGGTTGTATTCCAGGTCATGTCTCTTCTGGCTGTCTTACCTTAATCTCCTTCTTGCGAGTCCCTTTTTCCATATGTCGTTTTTCACAACAATTTTGCTTCCACTCCTCAAAATCCCTACCTTTTTAGTTTTTTCAGTGCACAGAGCGGATAGGAGGCTTGTTTCTTAGCGTACAAATAATGTACTAATACTTTCCGCATGTCAACATTTATATTCAATCTGTGGAGTTTTCCTGGTAAGGAAGTGGGAAAATACGTAAATGTGTTGAAACTGATAAAACACAACAACATGTTGCGCACATTTTCTTGGAGTCCTTTTTTGTGTCTTTCACTTTACACTCAGACGGCAGTTCTCCTATGTATTATTTTTTGTCCGTGACGATCACAAGGCTAATGAATATAGGTTTTAATTAGTTGTAATAGACCTTTTATAAAATGTAAATTTTGTATGGAATAAAATTTTCCATCTTTTGTTTCGCCATATTCTGAACACCATTAGCTTTATCATATTTTTGAAAGAACCCGTTTGGGGCAGCTTTTAAAGCAGGTCCGTATACAAACAAGCATCAAGGTATGCAGTTGCTTTTGAAACTTCAACTGGTCAGTTTTGTGAAGCCGGGTTTTAGAATTAAGAAATACAATTTGCAAAACCGCGATATATTTCAAAAAACCCATGCGGTTTTTACGGGACGCTAAAAACTAGTACCATAAATGGTTGCGTGTGCTGCGGCCCTCTTGTGCGCCGGCCGACACAAGGGGGAGGGGTCGGTCTTTTTCAAGCCCAACAACTTGCGTGCGTGGCCCTGTAAAACACAATAAGGAGGCGCCCAAAGGCAAGCCTCTTCTCCTCACTCCACCACAGCATGGGAACAACAGCGAAAGCTGAGTTGGCCTCGCTGTCGCCGGGGGGGGAGTCATCTAATATGGGGGGCACTCAAGGCTAAGCACCCAATGTAGTGGGATGTACACTGGAAATGCCTTAGAGTCGCCCTCGTCCGGAGCCGAAACCTTTGGTGTGAGGGTTTACCAAGGCATTAGAGTATTCTATATAGTGGGTGTAGCATAGGGCCTTCATAAGCCTTCTGGGGCCCATGCCACCCGACAATTTGGTAAACTTAGAAATTAGAAATTCTCATCACATGGGGGCTGAATTCATGCCTCTCAATACAATTTTAAACAAAGCCATTTCAGGCCTTTGAAGTCACCAAAGATCCTGAAACCACAATTTGAAAGCAAGGATGAATGGCCAAACTGAAGGTCCCCCATGGGATCAGAACAGTCAGAGAAGTCCTATTCTAGGGCCGGAAAAAACCAAATAAGCTAGGGGGGGAAAAAGGTGAAGTCCAAATTATGGAATATAAAAAAAAAACATTCTAAAGAAACGCCAGAGGAAGAGAAGGGAAACAAAAAGGCCGCATTGGCCCATTGCAGTCTAAAGTACAGCCGGGGTCATCAGAGAATCTGTGTCCCTAGTGTCTGAACCAAGTCTACCAATGGTAGCACTCACAAGGATTGCAAACATCCCAGATACCTTTATCTTTAATGTTCATAACGACGTTAAGAATCATGATAATAACAACATCTTATGTGGCTATAGTTACAAATTGGAATAAATGAGCTGGGTCAAACATTGTGCACGAAAAGGCAGTGATGTCCCACCTGTTAGCGGCCTGACCTAGGGCCCATACTCCCCCCCTGAGGCTCACTGTCTGTGTGTAATGTATTAAAGGTAAAGCGTTATGTGCTAGTGTCTGTGCTGCGGGGATAGGGGGCTGCGTTGAATGACTGCATCCTCCTAAAACACATAGGAACGGCAGTGACATCAACTACACAACAAGTGGGGCCGTGACAAAATGAAAATTCTGCTATATTCATGGCATGCCTGAGGCGGTTGTAGATATGTACTCTACACTAAAATGGGCACATCACAAGGCTGCCAGGGGGCAAGTGGGAACCAAGAGAAAGGGCACCGCAACCGGAGGAAGACACATCAGGTTAAAAAAATACAGAAAAACGTAGGCCGCCGAGGCGACCCTATTATGCAGGCTGATCAGTCAATGGGAGGCACGTAATGGGGGTGTAGAGGTCGGTTGGCCATGACCCACTCATGACTAAAATGCTTAGGGGAACATACTTGAATAGTGGGCATAATAGACTTCATTGGAACAATTTCACAGTCATTTGCATACAAGCTCTTAGAGGAGCCCAAAATCATATGCTGGGGTAGGAATGGGGTAAGTACAGAGTGATGTACCACAAAGAGGGAGCGGAAACGAGAGATAAATGGGAATTGAGAAATAGCACTTCTAAGGGGGAAGAAGGAGGACGACAGTTTATGGAGAGAAACATAGAGGAAGTTTAGGTTTAGAGGATGGTGGGGTTAGTTTATTTGGAGCCTGACGTTCTCTTTAATCATTCCCCTGGGTCTACCTTACCGGGGGCCCACTGGTATGAAGAGCGTTCCTGAGCCACTTGTGCCCTTTGTATACAGCTGTTAATACCTGTGACACAACTATACAGGGGTGTTTTACATTGTTGAACTGTCCCTACCAATCGAGGGGGGGCTTAGCTTGATGGGCTGTTGTAAATACATGGGTGAGACAAAGAAGTATGGATTCGAGAGTGACTAGTGTCTTAAAGTGTTCTAATGATACTAAGGTAATGAAAAATAGCACTATGTGAACATTAGTGTTTTGGGGTCACACTACAGTGTTACTGATACCTGCTTTAAGATTAAGCTGTGCACGGTGGGAAGAGACTAGGAAAAATCAATTCCCGAAAAATCCAGTGGAAGGCATAAGTGATGGGAATCCAGGGAGTTGGGGGGGAGGTGGGTAGGGAGGATAACCTGTACATCCTCACCGTGAGTTTCAGTCCAGGTTGAAACCCCCCATTACGAGGCGTTCCCTTGTGAAGAAGGGTTAAAGGATAGGTATTTAATTTGGTAGAAACGCGCATATGACGATGAAAAACAAAACCTCAACCGCGGGGCCAGAAGGAGAGTCACTTATTATCCTGCCCTGTACTGGTGGTTCGAATTTATGTTCTGTTGTCAGCGTGAGAAAACATACCTTGGGACTTTAGGTTCGCAAGAGAGCACGTCTGGGACATATATACAGTGTATTATAAAACGTCCCCAACAGTAGCCGAAGAATAGGCCGCGAATGGTGTGGACATGTCCTATCTTTTTCGCAGGAATAAAGCGGGGGGGTGACGGGTCCGTGCGCGGCATATATTCGCTTCTTGGAAGAGGGGGGCGGGGATGATGGCTCGGATAAAGATGGGGGCTCCCTGGCTGAACGTGTGCCTCCTTCTGAAGTAGTGGCGGGTCACACGGTCTGTGGGAATGTCATCCTAGTGGTGGGAGAGTTAAATATCAACGAGGGGGGGGAGTGGAAGAGGAGGGGGTGATGAAAGCGTGTGTCTGAGGTGAAAACACTGTTCTAGTGTGCCCATTGAAACGCAATCAGAGCTCAGTTTTAATTTTATAGAACGTTTGGCAAGAATGAAGCTGAGCCTCTGTTGGTTGCCATGGGCAATCGAACAGTTCTTTTCTAAGAGACCCTATATAATCTCCCCATTTAGTCAGTGGTTACTAAATCCATAGAGGCAAGTCCCCATGCATTTCTATAGGGGCCCATCACGTCCCAGGTTTTTCATGCTGTGCCGCCTTATAGACCAAATCTCTCTCTCCCCCATGTAAAGCTATCCTGGACTCCCCTAATGTGAGGGGCAGCTCATATCAGACGCTGTAACGACGCCAGGGGCCGATTTTGTTTTTTTTATAGTTGTTTTTAATGCTGTATTTATTATGTTTTATTGTTTTTTTTTTGTTTGGTGCTAGAGGTTTGTTGTTTGTACGTATATAGGGATTAGTAGTTGAAAGTTTGTTATAATTTATGGGTTTTGTTCACCTCCCCTGGGCTATTATGGCCCCTACATGTCTGAAACACATCCCTACTGTCCATATGGGACTAGAGTCTTGGAGAATGGAGATGTTCCCCTTACTCTCTGCTTCAGATCTGCCAGTTTCACAGGACCTTTGGAAGGCATTTCACTAATGATTTTGCCTATTTTTACTGAACTGAAAACATTTTCTTTCTACTCCCTAACGTTTAACTGATAAAGTTAAAGCTGGCCTCTCTATTTTTTTGCAAAGTATTAAATAGTGCATGAAACCACTGAACAGTTTACACTCACCTTGAATTCACCCTTGTAAAGAGGAATCTACATAAATCAAGCATGATAACCGCAGGGGACCTGAGTTTGGATGTCCTTCAAAATCAAAGTTTAAAATATGGCAATGACGCCATAAGGGCTCTGTGGGCGTTACCTGGCTTGCAGTTGTAACACGGTGCAGTAGCACTTTGCTCCACTCTGCTGACCTTCCTCTACTGTGTTGATTCATCAGACAGAGGAATGGGAGAAGAGCGAGAGGAGAAGGGGATGAAATGAACGTGTAACATCCTGTGTAGCTACAGCATGGAGGGGCTACTTGTAACGTCCCACCGAAACACGCTCTTGGCTCATTCATAATTTCAAGTTGCTTTTAAAGGAGGAGGGTATGATAACAAATATAAGATAGAGCAAGTCACTGATATATCGTGGTATACGTGCCTCTTATTGGTATGGGGTGCTTGGGTAGGGTTACCACCCAGATCACAGAAAAACAATAACCTCACCTCAAAATTCAATAGAGTGTTGGTTATTGTTTTGTCATTCATACTAATTGACTTAAGGAAACCTACCACTTAAGTGGCAGGTATAAGAGGAACTACCGAGCACCACTCAGTTGACTGTGCCGAGCTTTATTTTTGTTATGTTTTAAAACGCAGTATCGGGTTTAAACAACTTTTTAAACTTTATGGCCGAACTGCTTCGGCGCACCATGCGCGCGACTGTGCCCGCTGGCTCTCATCACTTCCTATGTAGCAGCGCTGGCACTGTCCGCTCGCAAGGTGCGCCGATCGCGTACCTCCTCGCCGAGCAGCTTCGCCATACAGTTTTAAAGTGTTTTTACACCGCGATACTTGCGGTTTAAAACACTACACAAATAAGCTCCGGCACCACTCACCTGAGCTTTCGTAGTTCCCTCTTATTACCTGCCACTTCAAGTGGGTAGGTTTCCTTTAAGGAAATGCAGAGCACTTCCATTCACTTATCTATGAGATTGCCTAGAGTACACAAGAACTGTTGCGCTGCAATTTCCTATACTCGCACTCACGCCTTGGTCACCTGATGCATTTTTTTTTTTTTGCCTCATTCCAAAGACTCAACCGTGATCACATGCGGTGTGACACTGTGTTTTCAGTGCAGTTGCTCAAACGCAATGACTACCTTCGCAATGTTTTTGAAGCCTTTGGAATTTTAGTGCAAAAACCCAACGAGGGCGTTCGTTTGGCAGGGACATAGTTTTTTGCCTATACAATCCCTGGTCAAACCACACATGGAATATTGCTTACAGTTTTGGGACCATTGTATAAACAAGGACATAGTAAAAACTGAAACAGGTGTAGAGAGAGCCACCAATTTATTAGGGAATGGGGGGAATTAGACAACTGAGGGGAGACTTCATTACAAGTGCAATACCTGAACGGACAGTACAAGATCGCTCCAAGATCTTTTATACTAGGCCTGGTGACCAGGACAAAGGGACATCCTCGCTCCTCTCCAGAGGAAAGGCGGTTCTAACCATTTCCATAGACAGGGGGCCTCCTCTACAGACCTAGAGTAGAGGAGGGCTAACCTCACTAAAGACAGGGACCTCCTCCTTAACACCTAGAAGGAGAGGATGTTCTACCATCACCATATACAGGGGGCATCCTCTACACCTAGAGGAGATGAGGTTCTACCATCATCCATATACAGGGGCATCCTCTTACAAACCTAGAGGAGAGAGGCGGTTCTGCCATCCCATAGACAGGGGCATCCTCTACACCTAGAAAGAGGTGTCTCTACTCATCGACATAGACAGGGGGCATCTTCTATACCGAGAAGAGATTTCTCTTTGCATCGCCATAGACAAGGGCATCCGCTATACCTGAGGAGAGGGCGTCTACCACACTATACATGGCATCCCTCTAACGACCTATAGGAGAGGAGGTTCTCTCACCCTATACAGGGGGCATCCTCTACACCTGAAGAGAGGGGTCTACACCTAAGGAGGTTCTAACATCACCCTAACCAGGGGGCATCCTCTACATCTGAGGAGAGGCGTTTTTCTAACCTCACCATGACGGGGGCATCCGCTCCACCTAGAGGAAGGGGTTCTCACATCAACCATAGACAAGGGGGCATCCTCTACCCTAGAGAGAGGCGTTTCTACCAATCAAACCATAGACAGAGTGGGCACCTCTATCTACACCAGAGGAAGATAGGTGCTACTACCATAACAGGGATTCTCCTCTCACCTAGAGGTGAGGTTTCTACCATCACCATAGAAAGGGGGCATCCTCTACAACTTATTCTAGAGATGTTCGACCATCATCCATAGACAGGGGGCATCCTCTACACCTAGAGGAGAGGCGGTTTCTAACATCAAAACCATAGACAGGGTGCAAAATCCTCTAACACCTAGAGGAGAGGAGTTCTACCATCACCATAACAAAGGGGGCATCCTCTACACCTATAGGAGTTCTAACCATGCACCATAGACAGGGGGCATCCTCTACACCTAAGTAGGTGGGTTCTACCATCGTCCCTAATACAGGGACAATCCTCTACAAACACTAGAGAATAGGAGGTTCTACCATCACCACAGACAGGGGGCATCCTCTAGCACTATAGAGAGTAGGGTCTATACCAGCACCTATAGACATGGGGCATCCTCTATCACCTAGAGGAGAGGAAGGTTCTACATCACATAGACAAGGGGGCCATCCTCCTACACCTAGAGGAGAGAGTCTACCATCACCATCGACAGGGGGCATCCCGCACACTAGAAGGAGAGGCGGTTCTACCAATCTACCATAGACCGGGGCAATCCTCTACACCTAGAGAGATGAGTTTCTATACCATCACCATAGACAGGGGCCAGCCTCTACACCTAGGAGGAGAGGAGGTTCTACCATCACCATAGACGGGCATCCTCTACACCTAGAGGGAGGCGGTTCTACTCATCACCATAAAGGGGCATCCTCTATCCCTAGAGGAGAGGAGGGTCACATCACCATAGACAGGGGGCATCCTCTATCACCTAGAGGAGAGGAGGTTCTACCATCACCATAACAGGGGGGCATCCTCTATACAGCATCCTCTTACAACTAACCTAGAGGAGGTTTTCTACCATCTACCATAGACACAGGGGCATCTCTTCACCTGAGGAGAGGCGGTTTTCAAACTACAATCACCATAGACAGGGGGCACCTCTACCCTCTATAGGAGAAAGTTCTATACCATCCACCATAGACCAGGTCTCACCTCTCACCTAGAGGAGAGGCGGTTTTCTATAACTACCACACCATATGACAGTGGGCATCCTCTACACCTAGTGAGGAGGTTCTACCTCACCATAGACAGGGGCAATCCTCTGAAACCTAGATGATAGAGGGTTTCTACCATCACCGATAGACGGAGTGCATCCCTCTAAACACCTAGAGAGATGAGTTCTACATCACCATAAGACATATGCAATCCTCTACAGCACCTAGAGAGGAGGAGGTTCTAATCATCAACCATAGCCAGGTTCATCCTCTACCCCTAAAGGAGAGGCGTTTCTACCATCACGCATAAACAGTGGGCATCCTCTAACACCTATAGGGGGATGAGGTCTACCATCACCATAGACAGGGGCTCCTCTACACCTAGAGGAGAGGATGTTCTACCATATCAACCAGTAGACAATGAGGCATCCTCTACACCTAAGTAGAGGAGGTCTACATCACCCTATACAAGGGGAATCCTTCTCCAGACCTAGAGATAGGAGGTTCTACCATCACCATAGACGGGGGAAGTCTCTGTACACCTAGATTGGAGGTTTCTGACATCACCATAGACAGGGGATTCGTCTACACCTAATGATAGGAGGTTCTAACATCACCATAGACATGGCAATGCCTCTACAACCAGTGCTTTTCCCAGTGTGCCGTGTCCACTATGTGCCTCTACACATTGTGTCGGGTGTGCCGAAGAAAGTTCCCCCATACTATGTGCCCCCTGTTCCCCCTGCGTGGGACGCATCACGGCTCTACAATGTAGGAGACGGTAACAATAACACCTGCCGCAAGTTTTTGAACCTCGCATACAAAATGACGTCACCGAGGCCGGCGCTCATTCTGATAGAGCGAGAGACTCTCTAGCATGTTGCCCACGCCAAGGTAAGGCCACAATAATGCTGACTAGATAGCTTGTCTGATATATAACGTTGCAGAATACTCAGCATATGGTAACTTCTTAGTAACTCTTCCAGCATATCGGCCTATCAATGAAAATGGTCAATGAGAAATTACTATATCAATGAGGCTGAGTACTACTAAGTACAATCTGATATACTGAGTATATGAGGGCTGGCATCTTTTATCTGGCGCATGGCCTTAGTACTCTCAATGGACCCCTTTATTTTTGCAGTTATGAGCCACATAAATAATCAGCACAATACTAAAAACAGGGAACACGGAAACTGTTGGAGGAAGAGCTTTCGTGTGTGTCTTTCCACCATTCCTCCTTCCATGAATATCCCTTTTGGTTATCGACAGCCCAGTTTCACACTGGGCAGTGAGTCGATAAAATAAATTTAGAATCTATATATATTAACATATGTTATATATGACTGTTTTAGTGTCATTTTGTGCTATTTTTTGTTGGTGGTACGCCCCAGAATGTTCGAAGTAATAAAAAGTGTGCCGCTGCTCAAACAAGGGTTGAAAAGCATGGTCTACACCTAGAGAGTAGGTGTCTCTAGCATCGCCATATCACCGGGCACCTCTACATCAGTTTTGCTCTACCTTTTAATGAACGAGTGCCCAAACTACAACAAACCCGCATTTATGTAATCGCAAAGGGCCAAATGGAACTATAAACAGTTAACTTTCTTTCTCTTCCTTCTCTGTCATATACTAAGCTCACATTGTATCATATCATGGAGAACGCCAATACAGTAGAAGAAGAGTGACAAAATCATCTGGGGACTATAAAGTAAAAACATTGATTAACCACAGGCTCAAAAACAATCTAATAAATGTTCATAAAAACGTCTAAACAATCGTCACTATACCTTGACCCCCATATATCAAAAAAAACACAAAACGATCCCAGACTACACTCAAAAAGAATCTCCATAGTTGTGCCGAAGAGTGTCTGTCGACAAAAGGGGGGAGGAGGGGGGACGGAAGAAAGTAGCAGAGTCGTCTTTTTGTGCCCGGACTATCCTAATCACCATATTAGTATCGAATCATCCTACATGACTGAAACAAATAGTAATCCCTTCTGATTCCGATTTGTATTAATTATGGGGTGGGTCAGTATTTGCGAGCCCACTGTTGCCACGCTATTTCTCGGCCTCCCCCTCGCCTTTTTCGGGAGCCGGCCGCTTTATCAGCTCGAAAGACCAGGGATGGTCGGGGCGGAGCTCGGGGCCGATCTCCGGTCGTCCACCTCCGCATGCTTTAACCTCTTCACCTGTCCTTCTGCCCCCCGGGGCCCGCCCGCCCCCTCCCCCCCCGCATCCCCCCACTGTTCTGTGTTAACAACAGGACTCAGCCTTTTCTTCCCTTTTTAAAACAACTAGCTCTATGGGGCACATTTTACTTCCCTCCCGTCGCGATACCTGAGTGCGGTGTCCACGAAGAGATTCAGGTCACATCCTATACTGCCGCGATTTACTAAGGTCCTTGCGTCCAATTTCCCTGCTGTCACTTTCCATTCTTCACTTCCGCTCCCCGCTCTGGCCACCGAGTTTCCCCTTCTTTCCCTATGCAATGTAAGTGCATGTTTTTGCGATACACAATTTTGAATGTTTAAATCCTGGCTCAGTCCGCATCATCGGTTATCCGGCGGCCCCAGCCCCCCCGATTTTGTGTCGCATGAAAGTTGGCCAAACCCGACGAAATGCAGGTCCCAGACCCTAGTAAATGTTCCCCGATGTGTCCCAAAAACATTTTTAAGTACATGCAAAACTACAAAGTTATGGCCTTAAAACGGCGCAAACCCCAGAAAAAAAAAAAATTCTTATGGACCTCCTATTGGTAGATTCTATTCACTCGATCTGTAGTGCGATAACGTATCACTTGGTCCACGTGGAAGCGGCTTCTGTTCCCTATCGGTGTGGGCTGATTGCGGCTGGCCCCCAGAACCCACAAGAAAAAACACTATCTCCAAATAAACACCTGGATGCACTCTACTGCAATAGAGCTCCCATAAATTTTTGAAATACGAATATTTAAATTTATGATTAATTAATGATACAGATGAACAGTAATAAAATGTAAATAAACAACCTGCCGCTCATTGTGACAGACAGAGAACCCGTCTGTCGCTCGTGACTACGATGCACCATTGACAGCGGCGAGGCTGCTGATGACGTCACCGCGCGGCCCCCCGGCCGCTGAATTGGCTGTGACGCGCCTCCCTATCCCGGTCCGCCGAATCAGCAATCGGTAGTCTGCGGGGTAGCTTCCTCCTCCGGGTACCGATCACGGCGAAGGTGGAGGGCTCCTGTCTATGCACGGGCGGCAGGCAGCTGCTAGGAGGCATTGTGAGGGCCGGGATATACGGCTGCGGGATAGCATCGTGGCTGCTGGAAGAGCCCCCTCCTCCTAACCTGCATACTAGTGACCCTCTCTCATTCTCACAACATACGGACTTAAATGATTTCCACAATGGCCCCTAAATGTTTGCAAACTTCCCTAAATCTAACTTTATATTGTATTATCCATGTACCACTTCTATGATGTGGCTCCTTCAGCAGCAGCCCCGTTGTGCCCAATCTCTGAATGAAATTACCCAGTGCCCGGCTGCAGTCATGTGGTTATCCATATGATAAATTGGTCACCCCTATTGTCCGCCCGTTGTCTTGTCCTTAGTGTATATAACGTAAATTGTATTTGTTCAGTGTTCTGCTAACATTTAGTCACCTCTCCACATGATACAGTACATTTTATTTTGTTGATCACAATAGGCCTAACTAATAAGCAAATAAGTAAAATTGTTGTAAAAACTACTGAGCCGAATGATGTAAAAGGTCCAATGGATTTAGTATAGGCAGTCCCCTGGGTTACCGTACGCGTAGGGTCCCGGGTTTGGTTCCTTAAGTTGAATTTGTATGTCAGCTGAAGCTGTATATTTTATAATTGAATTCAGACAAACATATTTTTTTTTTTTTTTGCCCCATAACAAGTGGAGTTTCGAAAGTTTTTGCTGGATGGGACCAAGGATTACAAAACTTCATTACGACAACCTACCCTGATCATTGCCTGCGCGGGAACTATAGTACCGGCGTTCAGTAGCTTCACCAAGGTACAGTGGTGCAGAGGGGTCGCGTCTGTAACGAGGTGTCAGTGTCCTGAAGTAGGGAACCGTCTGTATCCAAATATTTTCTACTTTATTAGACTACGTGTGTGTGTGTGTAATGTATGATGTATATATTGTGTGTGTGGGTGTGATCCATTTTATGACTTGGGCTTTGCTATGGAAGTCCATGGGTGACTCGTGCCCATCTTGTTTGTTTATTATGCCCCGGAGGCACTTCTCTGTCTGCTGTAAATGTTATCCTTCATCTGTTACGGGAATGTGCCATGACAATAGTAAAGAATTGTGAGCTTAATACATCAATAGTAATCTGCTGCTGGTGTTTTTTTTGGGGAAAATGGGAATTTAAGGCAAAAAGTGTCTGATGAAGAGATAATTTTTGCACACAGAAGCATTGGTTCTGATAACTAAGATGGAGACACGTGGTGCGCTCGTATCTGTGAATCCCGATCATTGCAGTGACCAAACCCTGTAAAAGGAATGGGACTTGTTGCATCAATGAATATGTTATGCAAAAAAGCTCCCAACAACCGCATCGGAGCCATAGTGATGTCTGGTAATAGTGATACTGTATCCTACGCTGCTTTTTCATCCAGCAGACGGATGCTTGCACCATATTTCACTGTGAACAAGGACTCCCATCCACTACAACTGTGCTCATACATGAGAAATACCATCACAATGGTCCATTTCAACATCAAAGTTTGTCTGTATGCAGCCGGCCTAGGGGCACATATACTATTCAAATAGCTACTGTTAGGGTGTGTTTCACACATTCTGTAAGCATGCGTTTCAAACGGCATCAACAGCTGAAAGGAAATTTGCCTGATCACATAGCTCGGTTAAAAGCATTGCTATTTAACGCAATGTGTTTGTAAACGCATTTTAGCAGCTATGGAATCAGGCAAATCTCCTCTTCCTCATGCTTTTTCGATGCGTTTGAAAACACGTGTTACTGTCTCGTGTGAACGCACCCTATAACTAGCAGGTGGGAATCATCACGGGTGAGAACAAATGCTGCCTCTGGTCGAACACTGCATCCGAAAACTAACACTTGTAAACACACCTAGGCCGGCAGCACACATGGCGTTTTGAACCGTTTATTGGGTGTTTTTTTTGGGAAATGCCTCCGTTGTTTTTTACCCGTTTACCAATTATCGTAAAGAGGTTTGTCCGAGAGTTTATGAATAACTAAGGTGGCCGGAGCACTGCCCCTCTTCAAAAACAGGTCCTACTTAACCTATTCCGGCGCCCTCTGGTGTCCCGTTCGCTGTGCTCCGTTCCATGGCGTGGGGTAAACAAACATGGCCGCCGGAGCAGCGCTTCGAACTCGCTTCCAGGCTGGACCCGACAACCTTCCACCCACTTTCAACATATGCCGTGAAATAGGGACGGGTACCGTGGCTCCCACGGCGGACCGGAAGCTAGCACTAGCAAGTAAGAAGATCTTTATTTTTTTAAACGGTGCGTTTTCAAAAACTGCACATGTGTTTTTAATGGACTTCTTAAAACGGCCCAAAACGGTTCAAAAACACTCCACGTGTGCTGCCGGTTAGTGAGGAAATCCCCCTGCTTATCACAAATGCTTTGCTTAATTGTAAATGTAAACCTTGATTCCGTAGACTTGAAAGCTGCTGTGATTTCGTTTCGGTAAGTTGATGCCTTTCTGTAAAACATGAGCATGAGATTCCAAGGCATATAGAAAGTTTGCATATAACCTGGATTCCCCCCTGTAAGACACTGTTATTCTGGGTACAATACAGGACAGTTTGCTTGTTTTGTGGATTGTTCTCTCTGCTCTGATTGTTGCAGGGTCAGTTGTAACTCCCTTTCGTTTGTCATTCAGCCACCGCATTGCTGTACAGATGCACTTTTCATTCTGGGCGTGCCCTGTAATGGTGACATATTATCTGCTTGTGTATACGTACCTGGGTATCCTCGTTTTGCTTCCAGCGAAATACATCCGCTGTCGCGAATATTTTAATTGGCGTGGAATTACAATGTGACTGCCCTATCCTCTACGTAGGAATTCCTCACAGTGCACATCATTAGGCCAGGAATTTTACTATAGACGGCTTTATAGCTCACTTAAGAATGATATCCTAGCCGTATTGATAGGAGGGCGGACCCTGGCATGTATAAATAAGTGTGATCTAATGAGTATCCTAATGAGTCACATGAGAGTTTACCGAGATGTTATCTTGTCCTGCATTGCCGCCCAACATACAAATCCTAACGCCTAGAAGAAATGTAAAGTATATTACGCAATAAGTCTAAGTAATGTGACGTGACGCATGGTTATGATGTGGGACAGCACTGCGTAAATGTAGCTCTACTCCTAATATCCGCAGGCACGTGTAATAGAAGCTTGGATTGCAGGTTTATGGTTACAGTAACTTGGTGCTTCATAGGGATGATGGACCTACAACCCGTAATCATTAGGCTTAAATCCCAAAACCGCTCACTGTTGTTTTTGGGGGGCTGTGGTCTGGGGCTGATCGAGAACCCATGGCCAAACTTCAGTAGTTCACGCCTCATCCCCATTGTTTAAAACCCGGGCTGTGGTAATCTTCTTATTTTTTTTATCTATTGCTCCTTCCTTTTAAAAATGAGCCTCAAGGCTACTGGGGGGTTCCTAGACCCTCTCCCCGCTGTAGATTCGCAGGCTATACACAACAGTCTGCCATTCTCATGCCCGTTTGCCTGGCTTCCCTCTCCTCTGCTTGATGTAATCGCAACAGCAGCACAGGGAATCTCAGCACATATTGAGAAGAGTAATGCTCATTGCACAGTGGAACAGCCAGTGATCTACAAAGCACTAGGAGCTCTTGGAACCCCCCCCCCTCACTAGACTTTCAGCTCATTAAATATTTATAAAAGGTGAATGTTAAGAAAAAAGGAAGCCATAGATAACAAAGATAAGAACATTACCACAGTTATGGTGTTTTTACCTCTGGATTTATATCATGATTGGATTTTGATGGTAATTTCCTTTAAGAACCTTTACTATACAACGCATTCTTGAAATTTTCCATGAAAAACCCACCTTTGTTTCACTAGTTAGATGTTTCATATTTCTTGCTGTTGTTCGGGAAGCAGTGGTTGTCTCTATACCGGGGTCAGGACCTTTTTTGGCTGAAGAGCCAGAACACAACCTACATTATTTTAAAATGTTTTTATTCTGTAAAGCCTAACCATATATAACATGCCCCCCCAGTATATAGGTAAGTCCGCAGTGTCATGGGTGCCTCCCCCCAGGAGATAGTAGTCCACAACAATGCCGCCCAGTAAGAGATGTGCCCCACACATGCCCCCATGTTGATAGGTGTCCCCCCCGGAAAACACTCCCGCCAATAGAATATAATATATAGATATATATATATATATATTATAATATAATATATATATATATATATAATCATAGCTAGCACAGCACATACTTCCAGTATAGGTACCACATTCACAACACCCGTAAGTTAGGTAACCACATCAACATACACCCATAGTTTGGGTAACCACATCACCTACTCCAGTAATAGGTAGCCACAGAAATGCCCCCAAGTAGTCGGTAGCCACAGCACATGCCCCCCAGTAGATAGGAAGTACAAGCAAAAAAAAAAAAAAAAAAAAAGAAAATTTACTTATCAGCGCTCCTTTCAGCCAGCTCCTCATCGCTCTCACGCTCTTCTCTTTGACCCAGGCTTAGATGGTGGCGATGGACTCCCTGGGTCTACAAGGACGTAGGGCATCAGTAACAGTGCTGCTTGTCCGTGTGATCAGTCGAAAGACATATGGCACCATTCACTATTTATTAAAGGTCTGTCTGAGAGCCAGATTCAGCCAACACAGAGCCCACATCTGCTCCCCCGACCATAGTTCCCTACCCCCTGCTAATACATACAGTGGTGCTCTTTTAGACTTTAGATTGTTGTCAGTCACATGGTGGGGCAATTTTCCTGTCATGTGACCATATGGTTTACTTAGTCCAGTGCTGTGACGTTTGAGTGTTTAAAGCATTTTATCTTTTGTTCAACCAGGAGAAGATGAAGGCATGATTGGGACCCTTATACCAATCTAATGGATGTCCAGCAGTGATGTTGCTCCTGTCTTCTGTCTGTAACATCCTTGCGAGTGTTGACGACCGCAACACATAAGAGGGTTGTCAGCCCCTGAATCGCTGAGTCTGGCCCATTTATATCTGATTTAATGAGCACTAAGGCTACAGGGGGTCATCAAGCAAAACTTTGTAGTTCCCACGGCTTTTACACCTTGGTGGGTGGAGGAGATAGATCCCATTAAAGGGATTCTGACCACACAGGTTTACTTCCAAACTGTTTTTTTTTTATAGGACTGTGCCCACCTTATCAATCACGCCTTTATTAGTCCTTTCTTTTTTTGTTTGTTTTTGCAATATCATATAGGTTAAATGTGCTTTGGGGACGTTACCTGAGCTTACCTGTTGTAACAGTTGTTGTCTATAGATGAAAGTCCCTCACTATCCAGTGTGAAGTATTTACAAAGGGGTCCCTAACAAACCATTTTTACCCATTAACCTAGCAGCCCCCTCAAGTGTATATGAAATGTCTTTCTGGAATTCTCGCTTTGAGGAAATCCGTCTGATATCTAAAACAAGCAGGCTGTAGTCGAGTGATGAAAGACCAGGGAAACTCACATAAGGAGGCATTTAGTTATAAAGGTGAGCGACAAGTTCTTCCAGTAGTCTTACTCTATACTGCCCGTATCTTATGTTTCTAGAGCTCTCAGGACTGGAAGCCCGGATGTGACTGAAAAGGTTCCCTTTAAAGATATTTCATCAAGCAGCAATTGTTCTAATAACCTCTACTAGTGTCTTGGTCAGGTAGTGTAACACCGTCATAGGTTTGTTGTTTCTTTAATTGGCCCAGTGTTGGTGTCAGCATCCATAAAATCTACTTGTAAGTGAATGTTTAGTGTATCTGTCAAGGAGAGGGGTTGAATACTGTTGTCAAAGGGAGGCTCTGATCGCCTCTTCTCTGTGATTGATAGTGTCATCGGACATCAGGAATCTGGTTAGTGCTTTCTCTGGATGCCGGATCATTATTACAGTGAAAGGGGGGTTTTCCTGAGGAAGAGAGAGCCTTGACTTCAGTGTTTAAAATCTCCCGCCTCCAATTTCCAATTTACATTGATTGATTTTTTTTTTTTTTTTTTTCAACTTGATTTTCTGCTCCTCAAGTACACGATCGAATGTGTTCACGCCTGCACAACATACTGGTAGTGGTTTATTAGATCAAGTTCTGATGACCGGTTTCCTTGAAACCAAATCATTTCTATTTGTCGGATGCCATGCTGTTGTGTAATCATGTGTTGCCCCTGATTTTTAAAAACCCGATTTACTAATAAAGGATGGATTTTAATGTAAAGACCTCGTAGCTGGGTTTTCTTCTAGTTTTACACACTGTTTTTTAGGGTACATAGAAGTGACAATCCCTGCTGGGTTGAAAAGTGCTAATTTCAGACAAATATACTTTGCTTCAGCTTTCACATTATTTTTAAGGAGTTTTTTTACTTTTTTTTGAAGCAATAAGATGACGACTCCTAAAAGTAATTTACAGAAACAGTTTCTCTGTGGGGGCCACCACTTGCCATTCCCTGTAACCAGCACGGGGCAGAATTAGGGGGATAAACCCTTTAAATGTTTCTGCTACGTACGCGGGCAATGGCAGTGTGATCAATCTCGCATATGACTGCAGATATTATACCGGCTGGGAAAGGCTTATTAGTAATGTCCTGTAATCTAAGCCTCATTTTCAGGTTGTGTTGAACATTGATTACATTTGCCATGTCGTAGGATGAACATTCTGCCCTTGTATTTCCGAGTCAATATTAAATGTTTTTCCATAGCAGAAAAACGTGTCTGCGAGCGCGTTACATCGGTTCCATTCAACGGTAAACTTGTACGTGACAAATCTTCTCCCTTGTACTGAGCACCTGAAATAGTCTGGTGAAATTCTTCAGATATGTATAAATGCAATAATCTGATTAGGTGGCAGTCTCCCATCCATCTGCCAGACTTAACCCCTATGGGCGTTTATGATGCGTTTCCACTTGTCATTCCGCATTCCGTAACCTTACTTGTTTATACTTCTCATTACTGAGCTGTGGAGGGCTTTTAGCTGGCGGTGCAAAATTGTCCTTTCTAGTACCATAATGTTATTTTCTTGTAATGTCCCGGGAAAGGGGTAAACATTTGACAAATATTTCGGTTTGACATTTTAAGTGTGGCTTTCTTTTTCATGTGTGATCCATATAACACATGTCCTTTATATTCTTAGGCTCAGTACAGATCATAGGGTTACTCATGCTTATATATACCTCAACACCGCCACTTTATTAGGTACGCCCAGGCTAGTACGGTTGGACCCCATTTTGCCTTCAGAACTCTTCCTCAATTCTCGGGGCAAGATTCGACCAGTGCTGGAAGCATTCTCAGAGATTTTGGTCCATATTGACCATGATGGCATCACCATTTGCGAGATTTTTGTCGTCTGCACATCCCTATGCGAATCCCCTTCCACCACAATGTTCCCCAATGATGCTCTATTGGATTGAGATCGGTGACGTGGAGGCCATTTGAGTACAATGACTCATTGTCATGTTCAAAAACCAGTCCTGAGATGATTCCAGCTTTATGACATGGGCGCATTATCCTGCGTGAAAATGCCATCAGATGTTGGGGTACATTGTGCTTATAAAAGGGATGGACATGGTCAGCAACAGACACAGTAGGGCTGTTGCGTTGCCACGATGCTTCAATTGGTACCAGGGGCCCAAAGAGTGGCCAAAAAAATATGCCCACAACCAGTACACCACCACCAGCAGCCTGAACACCGTTGATACAGTGCAGGATGGATCCATGCTTTCATGTTGTTGACACCACTTCTGACCCGCCATCCGAATGTCCCGAGAAATCGAGACTCTATCATAACCAGCAACGTTTTTCCAATCTTCGACTGTCCAATTTTTTGATGAGCTTTGTGCAAATTGTGCCTCAGTTTCCTGTCTTAGATGAAGGAGGGCACCCGGCGTGGTCTTCTGCTGGCTGTAGCCCTCTGCCCCTCAAAATTTTCGACGTACTGTCGTTCAGAGAATGTCGTCTGCCTACTTTGTGTAACGGTTGGCGATTTGAGTCACTGTTGCCTTTCTATCAGCTCGAACCATTCGCCCATTCTCCTCTGACCTCTTTCATCAACAGGGCATTTGCCCGCCCACAAACTGCCGCTCACTGGATGTTTTTTGCTTTTCGGACATTCTCTGTCTCTGTAAACCAACCCCCTAGAGATGTTGTGCGTGAACATCCCGTGATCATCAGTTTCTGAATACTCAGACCACCCTATCTGGCACCAACAACCATGCCAACGTTAAAGGCACTCAAGATCATCACCCTTTCTTCCCCATACTGGATGCCTTTTTGAACTGGCAGGGATATTGTCTTGACGCATGTCTACCATGCCTAAATGCACTATTGCCGCCATGTGATTGGCTGCTGATCAATTAGTGATACGAGCATTGGACAGGTGTACCTACTAAAGTGGCCAAGTTGAGGAGGTTCTTTAGTACCTTTAGAATGCATTAAACTTTGCTAAAAATAAAAAATAGCCGTTTTAGCACTACATTCAGACCTAATTTTTCCTTCCATTGTAATTATACATCCAGATTTACAATGGAGGATTAGGATGTATGCTACTGTGTGCAGACTTGGTAATAGAATCTATGCCATAGTCATAACAGGAGAGGAACTCTAGATTCTGGTCCAATTTCACAGAAAGCAATGTTCAGGTGACACAATATCGATATCATGACGTTCTGTAGCTTGATTTTCTATTTTTTTTTGAACTAATAATCAGATTTTTTAACTCTTTCTTGCTGTGGTTAAAATCATTACATTCGTGTTTATGGTTTTTACATTTTTTTCGCCGGACGTTCACCATACCATAAATAATGTGGTTAGCTTATTCTAGGGGTCATCACGATTTGGTGATACCCATTTATATGGCTTTTATTATAGTTAACTTTTTTTGCAGAATATAGAACTCATTTTGTGAGAAATATTTTTGTTATCGCCGTGTAACAAGAGGCAGAACAATTTATAATTTGTTTGTTGTTTACAGAGCGGGTTTATAGCTTATTTTTTGCGGACAGCTGTACTGTATTCTTGGTATCATGTCGGGGGTAACTGTCACTTTTTATTACTTTTATATGCGCTTTTTTGTGCGGTCAATGTGAAATTTTTCATATTTCTGCAAGTTTTTTTGTTTTTTTTTTACGCTTGTTCAACCGTAAGGTTCAGTAACGAGTTTTTTTTTTATTGTACGGGTTTGTACCGACGTTGTGAATGCCCACGATGTTTGTGTTTTTTTTTTTTTTTTGCTGATTTTCACATTTTTATGTTTATTATTATTGCATGGGATGAATTCAGACTGTCTATTCTTTTTTTAATAAAGTTTTTTTGATGCCACTTTTTTTTTTTTTAACTTTTTTTTACTGTTTATTTTGTCCCAGGGTGGGACATGAACAAGTGCATCATTTGATGACTTGTTCATTGTAGCTATACTGCACCTAATGTCTGCAAGTTGTGTGTACTATCCCCAGTGCTGGGACATCGCATAGATTGTAAGCTCTTATGACCATTGTACAAGCACTGTCACCTCCGGTGTCACCTCCTCCTCATAGATTGTAAACTCTTGTGACCATTGTACAAGCACTGTCACCTCCTGTGTCCTCCTCCTCATAGATTGTAAGCTCTTGTGACCATTGTACTAGCACTGTCACCCCCTGTCCCCTCCTCCTCATAGATTGTAAGCTCTTGTGACCATTGTACAAGCACTGTCACCTCCTGTGCCTCTTCCTAGCACTGTCACCTCCTGTGTCCCCTCATCCTCATAGATTGTAAGCTCCTGTGACCATTGTACAAGCTCTTGTGACCATTGTACAAGCACTGTCACCTCCTGTGTCTCCTCCTCATAGATTGTAAGCTCTTGTAACCATTGTACAAGCACTGTCACCTCCTGTGTCTCCTCCTCCTCCTCATAGATTGTAAGCTCCTGTGACCATTGAACAAGCACTGTCACCTCCTGTGTCCTCCTCCTCATCGATTGTAAGCTCTTGTGACCATTGTACAAGGACTGTCACCTCCTGTGTCTCCTCCTCCTCCTCATAGATTGTAAGCTCTTGTGACCATTGTACAAGCACTGTCACCTCCTGTGTCCCCTCCTCCTCATAGATTGTAAGCTCTTGTGACCATTGTACAAGCACTGTCACTTCCTGTGTCCCCCTCCTCATAGATTGTAAGCTCCTGTGACCATGGTACAAGCACTGTCATCTCCTGTGTCCCCTCCTCCTCATAGATTGTAAGCTCCTGTGACCATGGTACAAGCACTGTCATCTCCTGTGTCCCTCCTCATAGATTGTAAGCTCCTGTGACCATTGTACAAGCACTGTCACCTCCTGTGTCCCCTCCTCCTCATAGATTGTAAGCTCATGTCACCATTGTACAAGCACTGTCACCTCCGGTGTCCCCTCCTCATAGATTGTAAGCTCCTGCGACCATTGTACAAGCACTGTCACCTCCTATGTCCCCTCCTGGTCATAGAGTGTAAGCTCTTGTGACCATTGTACAAGCACTGTCACCTCCTGTGTCTTCCTCCTCCTCATAGATTGTAAGCTCTTGTGACCATTGTACAAGCACTGTCACCTCCTGTGTCTTCCTCCTCCTCATAGATTGTAAGCTCTTGGACCATTGTACAAGCACTGTCACCTCCTGTGTCCCCTCCTCCTCATAGATTGTAAGCTCTTGTGACCATTGTACAAGCATTGTCACCTCCTGTGTCCCTCCTCCTCATAGATTGTAAGCTCTTGTGACCATTGTACAAGCACTGTCACCTCCTGTGTCCCCCTCCTCCTCATAGAGTGCAAGCTCTTGCGACCATTGTACATGCACTGTCACTTCCTATGTCCTCCTCCTCATAGATTGTAAGCTCTAGTGACCATTGTACAAGCACTGTCACCTCCTGTGTCCTCCTCCTCATAGATTGTAAGCTCTTGTGACCATAGTACAAGCACTGTCACCTCCTCCTCATAGATTGTAAGCTCTTTTGACCATTGTACAAGCACTGTCACCTCCTGTGTCCCCCTCCTCACAGATTGTAAGCTCTTTTGACCATAGTACAAGCACTGTCACCTCCTGTATCCTCGTCCTCATAGATTGTAAGCTCTTGTGACCATAGTACAAGCACTGTCACCTCCTATGTCCTCCTCCTCATAGATTGTAAGCTCTTGTGACCATAGTACAAGCACTGTCACCTCCTGTATCCTCCTCCTCATAGATTGTAAGCTCTGCTTGCTGTCATTCTATAGAAAGCTTCTATGTTTACTCCAGTGGACAGAAATCTAACCATGGACACACAGGTGCACGGCTCGTTATATCACACAGGTGCATGGCTCATTATATCACACAGGTGCACGCCTCGTTATATCACAGAGAGTAATCAGAGCCGTGTTATAATAATGAGCCGCGCACGTGTGTCACCATGGACAGATCTCTATCCACTGGAAGCAAACCGAGAAGCTTTTTACCACAGGACAGCAAGCAGAGATCTAGAAAACAGAGTGGAATTGATAGAGAAAGTATATTGGAAAGTTGTATAGCTTTATCAAAAGAACAATAACATTAAATTTGCTGTAACTGGAACATCCCTTTAACTCTAGAAAGAACCCTTTAAAGGAAACCTACCACTTGTAGTGGCAGGTTTCTGATGGCAATACCGGGCACCAGCTCAGGGTGAGCTGGTGCCGGAGCTTATTTTAGTTAGTGTTTTAAACCGCGGTATGGCGGTTTAAAACACTTTTTAAACTTTATAGCCGGCGCAGGCAGGTACGCGCTCTGCGCTTACCAGCTGATTACTAGCACTGGAGACCCCCAGAGCTGATTACTAGCACTGTAGACCCCCAGAGCTGATTACTGATACTGAAGACCCCCAGAATGTATTACTGGTATTGGAGAACCCTAGAGCTGATTACTAGTACTGGAGACCCCCAGAGCTGTTTACTAGCACTGGAGACCCCCAGAGCTGATTACTAGCACTGGAGACCCCCAGAGCTGATTACTAGCACTGGAGACCCCCAGAGCTGATTACTAGTACTGGAGACCCCCAGATTGTATTACTGGTATTGGAGAACCCTAGAACTGATTACTAATACTGGAGACCCCCAGAGCTGATTACTGATACTGGAGACCCCCAGAGCTGATAATTGGAGAACCCCAGAGCTGATTTCTAATACTGGAGACCCACAGAGCTGATTATACTGGAGACCCAAAGAGTTCATAAGTTATACTGGAGACCCCGAGAGCTGATTACTAGTACTGGAGCCCCCCAGAGTTGATTACTATGGTCTCCGTTAACTTATGAACTCTTTGGGTCTCCAGTATAAGCAGCTCTGTGGGTCTCCAGTATAGTAATCAGATCGGGGTTCTCCAATTATCAGCTCTGGGGGTGCCAGTACTAGTAATCAGATCTGGGGGTCTCCGTATTAGTAATACAATCTGGGGGTCTTCAGTATCAGCAATCAGCTCTGGGGGTCCCAGTACTAGTAATCAGCTCTGGGGTCTCCAGTGCTAGTAATCAGCTCTGGGGGTCTCCAGTGATTAGTAATCAGCTCTGGGGGTCTCCGTATAGAATCAGCTCTGGGGTCTCCAGTACTTAGTAATCAGCTCTAGGTTCTCCAATACCAGTAATACAATCTGGGGGTCTTCAGTATCAGTAATCAGCTCGGGGGTCTCCAGTGCTAGTAATCAGCTCTGGGGGTCTACAGTACTAGTAATCACTCTGGGGGTCTACAGTGCTAGTATCGCTCTGGGGGTCTCAGTGCTAGTAATCAGCTCTGGGGTCTACAGTGCTAGTAATCAGCTCTGGGGTACACAGTGCTAGAATCAGCTCGTGGGTCTCCAGTATTAGAAATCAGCTCTGGGGTTCTCCAATTATCAGACTCTGGGGGTCTCCATGTAGTAATCAGATCTGGGGTCTCCAGTTTGTAATCAGCTCTAGGGTTCTCCAATACCAGTAATACAATCGGGGGTCTTCAGTATCAGTAATCAGCTCTGGGGGTCTCCAGTACTAGTAATCAGCTCTGGGGTCTCCCAGTGCTAGTACAGCTCTGGGGGGTCTCCAGTACTAGTAATCAGCTCTGGGGGTTTCCAGTGCTAGTAATCAGCTCTGGGGGTCTCCAGTACTAGTAATCAGCTCTGGGGTCTCGGTGTCTAGTAATCAACTCTGAGGGTCTCCAGTGCTAGTAATCAGCTCTGGGGGTCTCCAGTGCTAGTAATCGCTCTGGGGTCTCCATGCTAGGATAATCAGCTCTGGGGGTCCTCCAGTGAGTAATCAGCTCTGGGGGTCTCCGGGCTAGTAAATCAGCTCTGGGGGTCTCCAGCTTGTAGTAATGCAGCTCTGGGGTCTCGCCAGTGCTAGTAATTCAGATCTGGGGGTCTCCAGTGCTAGTAATCAGCTCTGGGGGTCTCCAGTGCTAGTAATAGCTCTTGGGGGTCCCAGTGCTAGAACAGCTCTGGGGGTCTCCAGTGCTAGTAATCAGATCTGGGGGTCTCCCAGTAATCATCTGGGTCTCCATACTATCGGGATCTCCAGTATAAATAATAAGCACTGGGGGTCTTCGCTATTAGTAATCAGCTCTGGGGGTCTCCATAATTAATGTATACTGAGGGCTTTCTATATTTCGTCTGCTCTGGTTTTGGGATCTGGTTATCATCTGAAATCCCATATGGAGAAGGCGGGTGTCCATGCAGTATCAAAAGCAGGACAAAACAAAGTCATGTACGAGCCGCGCTGGCTGAGAGCACTGACTCATACTCTCCCGGTACAACTCTCCTGCATCCAGAACTTTCCACCACTCGTCTTCTCCAATATCCCCGCGTGAATCCTTTTGCCATCCAAAACATGGCGGAAGCACATTTCCCTGGAGCTGACAGCCAAGTCGCGGAGACGTCACGACACTTCCGGAAGACGTTTTCCGGTCAGAATTTCTCCGTTAGCCAATGAACGTTGAAGACACTTTTTCAAACTAGCCTATCAGGAGGCTCGTTATTAGCGGGTGCTGAATTGATTGAATGGTGCGGTTTGAAGCGGAGATAGGGAAGAGTAGAAGGAATAGATAGAAAACCAGGTGAGTTATCGGGGCTGAGGACGGGGGGCGGGGAATGTGTGTGGCGGAGGCAACCGGCGCCATTATACCGGGCCTGACAGGAATCCTATAGTGAATAGTCAGCTGCTTAGTATCTCCTCACGCACGGGCTCCTTCCCTCCATCACTCATGTGTATATACTTCATATATCAGACATCTCTTCTATAATCCTCTATTATCTGGCTAGGTGCGTGTTCACACTGAGGTTTTCTTACACAAAAACGCTCCATATCACCAGCTATTTGTTTTTATGACTAATCTTGCTCTAATTTCACTGGATAAACTGTAAAAATACAGAGTGGAACAAGGGCTGAGTTGTTAACAGTGGCAGCCAATTAGTAGCTGCTTACATTTGCAAGGATACTGTCAGGAAGGAAAGATGGCTTCTGATTGGCCTTTGTGTTGTGCCTGGTAAGCCCCTGGATATGTCATAGATGTGAGTTCCAGCTATCCTAAAGGAAACCTACCACTTGTAGTGGGCAGTTTCTGATGGCAATACGGGCCACCAGCTCAGGGTGAGCTGGTGCCGGAGCTATTTTAGTTAGTGTTTTAAACCGCGGTATGGCGGTTTAAAACACTTTTTAAACTTTATAGCCGGCACAGGCAGTACGCGCTCGGCGCTTCACCGTGGCGCGGCTACATAGGAAGTGAAGTAGAGCCGTGCGCATGGTAAGCGCAGAGCGCGTACCTGCCTGCGGGCATAAAGTTTAAAAAGTGTTTTAAACCGCCATACCGCGGTTAAAACACTAACTAAAATAAGCTCCGGCACCAGCTCACCCGACGCTGGTGCCGGTATTGCCATCAGAAACCTGCCACTACAAGGGTAGGTTTCCTTTAAGGGTTTCTTTCTAGAGTTAAAGGGATGTTCCAGTTACAGCAATTTAATGTTATTGTCTTTTGATAAAGCTATACAACTTTCCAATATACTTTCTCTATCAATTCCACTCTTTTCTAGATCTCTGCTTGCTGTCCCTGTGGTAAAAGCTTCTCGGTTTGCTTCCATGGATAGAGATCTGTCCATGGTGACACACGTGCGCGCTCATATTATAAACACGGCTCTGATTACTCTCTTGATATAACGAGGCGTGCACCTGTGTGATAAAAGCCAGCACTGTGTGATATAACGAGCCGTGCACCTGTGTGTCCATGGTTAGATTTCTGTCCACTGGAGTAAACATAGAAGCTTTCTATAGAATGACAGCAAGCAGAGATCTAGAAAACCGTGAGGAATTGATACAGAAAGTAAATTGGAAAATTGTATAACTTTTCATAATACAAACAATAACATTAATTTGCTGAAATGGAACACCTAAGCTTTTATGTGAAATTCTTGAGTGACCATAGGAGTCATGTTTAGAGGTTCACCCCAGAAGCATCATGAGCAGCTAGATGCATGGTACTAATATTAAAGGGAACCTGTCACCAGGGACCTCATTATCACTAAAGACAGGTTACAGAAGCCCATCACAGCTGTAGTGCAAATCTGCCTTTCTGCTTTCTCTAAAAATTTGCATTACACTATAATTGTGTGTGTATAACTAAACCTCCTGTACACTGCCATTCTCTGTGTGTCCCAGTGTTGGGCTTTGGTTTAAAATGCATTTCAAAAAAACATGTGACTTGTCTGTGCTGCAGATCCTCAGCTCTCAGTCCCCATCTTGGTGCTCCTGTACAGCTCCTCCAGAGGTCACAGCCTGGGGAGCTGATTAGTGGGGGAGGGAGGAAGCTGTACGGGAGTTTAAAGGTGGGTGAGGAGTCTGCCAGCACAGACAAGTCACAAGTTTGTTTTAGAAATGCATTTAAACAAAGCCCAACCCCTGGACTACACAGAGGATTCTGTCATGAAGTAGGTAAGTTAACACACAATTGTATTGTAATACAAATGCTTAGAGAAAGCAGAAAGACAGACTTGAAATGCGCTATATGCAGCTGCAATGGGCAACTTGTCTTTAGTGAAAATTTAGGTTCCTGGTGACGGGTTCCCTCTCCTTCTGCAAATCACATCTTTTGGTTCTGTATGTGCGGTTTTGAATGATGCGTTGCTATAGTGTGCTATTGGGATCCAGCCTCTAAACGTGACTCTCTTCTTCTCATAATCACATGACTTTGGAGGAGATTTATTTAATTTTTTTATAGATTAAACAGGCGTAATTTCACATACATGGAACTTTACGAAGGATATTATATACCCTACATGAGGTGCTGGTAGTTTAGTTGTGATAAGAATATCAACAGGTTTCCTTTAAAGAAAGTTACCATGGCCTTCTTTTAAAATCAACATTAAAAATTATGCTAATAAGCCAGAAAGGCACTGAGGGCGTTACTAGAGCCCCTCCATGCTATAGTGTTCACAGGCTGTTACACTGAGCAGGAGCACTTCCCTTCTTCACTCCCACTGTGTGTTGAAACTTCCTCTGCTTTAGTGAGGTTACATCGGGCACAGGGCAAGTGGGAAGGGTGAGACAGTGTGACAGTCGGTAAAACCAGATCACAGAGTGGCTAGGGTAGCCCCTCAAGTTCCTTCACATAATATTATGTGTCCTGTGTCATATCTCATATAGGGAGCAGCAGGGGAATCACATTACACTAAAAAGGGGCGGGGCAAGGCACAGGCAGGAGGACAGGACATGTGACCACTACAGGGGTCTCTGCTCCTCCTCCCCTCCTGACCCGTCTAGTTCTAATATATACAGCTGCACATGCGCACTAGCAGACTTGGCAAAGTCTGAGAGAAACAAGGAGAGTGGAGGAGCGTTTGATTTCAAAGGTGTTTGTTGCCATCTGGTGTGGTGGTCCTGTGCCTGCTGTGGTGCTGGTCCTGTGCCTGGTGTGGGGGTTCTGTGCCTGCTGTGGTGGGGGTCCTGTGGCTGCTGTAGTGTGCTTACAGGTTTGTGTGACTGACCTATTCCCAGGGAGTTTAATTGATTAATACTGGTTACCTGAGCCTGATATAAGATGTATTCAATAAAATACAAAATAGTTATGATTGAAAATTCTATGCGTGGGTGGACTGCATGGGACACAGGAGGTGACAGTGCTTGTACAATGGTCACAGGAGCTTACAATCTATGAGGAGAGGACAAAGGAGGTGACAGTGCTTGTTCATGGTCACAGGACTTACAATCTATGAGGAGGAGGAGGACACAGGAGGTGACTGTGCTTGTACAATGGTCCACAGAGCTTAAATCTATGAGGAGGGGACGCCAGGAGGTGGACAGTGCTTGTACAATGGTCACAAGAGCTTACAATCTATGAGGAGAGGGGACAGGAGGTGACAGGCTTTGTACATGGTCACGGAGCTTACAATCTATGAGGAGAGGACACAGGAGGTGTAGTGCTTGTTAATGGTCACAGGAGCTTACAATCTATGAAAGGAGGGGACACAGGGTGGCAGTGCTGTTCAATGGTCACAGGAGCTTACAATCTAGAGGAGAGGGGACACAGATGTGGCAGTGCTTGTTACATGTCACAAGAGCTTACAATCTTGAGGAGGAAGGGCGGAGGGGACAGTGCTTGTACAATGTTCACAGGAGCTTACAATCTAGGAGGAGGAGGACAGGAGGACGTGCTTGTACAATGGTCACAGGGACTTACAATCTATGAGGAGGACGGGACAGGATGGTGACAGTGCTTGTACAATGGTCACAGGAGCTTACAATCTATGAGGAGGAGGACAAGGTGCAGTCTTGTTTCAATGGTCACAAGAGCTACAATCTATGAGGGGAGGGGACGAGGTGACAGTGCTTGTACAATGGTTCACAGAGCTTACAATCTATGAGGAGGAGGAGGACCACAGGAGGTGACAGTGCATTGTTAACTGGCCACAAGAGCTTACCAATCTATGAGAGAGGGGGAAGGAGGGGTGACAGTGCTGTGTCAATGGTTCACAAGAGCTTACATTATGAGGAGAGGGGACGGAGGAGGTGGCAGTGCTTGTTTCAATGGTCACAAAGAGCTTCAATCATGAGGAGGAGGGGGAGGGACAGAGGTGACTGTGCTTGTCAAATGGCAACAAAAGCTTCAATCTATGAGACAGGGGACACAGGAGGTGACAGTGCTTGTACACTGGCACAAGAGCTTACAATCTATGAGGAGGAGGGGGACAGGAGGTGACAGTGCTTGTTCAATGGTCACAAGAGCTTACAATCTATGAGGAGGAGGGGACAGAAGGTGACAGTGCTTGTACAATGGTCACAGGAGCTTACAATCTATGAGGAGGAGGGACAGAAGGTTGGACAGTGCTTGTACATGGTCACAGGAGGCTTACAATCTATAGAGGAGGAGGGACAGGAGTGTGACAGTGCTTGTACAATGGTCACAGGGCTTAATCGATGAGGAGGAGGAGGACACGAGAGGTGAACAGTGCTTGTACACTGCCACAAGAGCTTACAATCTATGAGGGAGGGGGACAAGGAGGTGGCAGTGCTGTTTGTCAACAAATGGTCACAGAAGCTTACAATATATGAGGAGGAGGGGGACAGGAGGGACTTGTTTCAATGGCCACAAGAGCTTACAATCTATGAGGAGGAGGAGGACACAGAGGTGACTGTGCTTGTACAATGGTCACAATAGCTTACATCTATATGAGGAGGACAGGGGTGACAGTGCTTGTACATGGTCACAGGAGCCTTACAACTATGAGGAAGAGGAGGACACAGGAGGTGACAGTGCTTGTACACTGGCCACAAGAGCTGTACAATCTATGAGGAGGAGGGGGACAGGAGGTGACAGTGCTTGTTCAATGGTCACAGAGTCAATTATGAGGAGGAGGGGACAGGAGGTGACAGTGCTTGTACAATGGTCCAGGAGCTTACAATCTATGAGAGGAGGGGGACAGGAGGTGACAGTGCTTGTACAATGGTACAAGAGCTTACATCTATGAGGAGGAGGGGACAGGGGTGCAGTGGCTTGTTCAATGGTCACAAGAGCTTACAATCTATGAGAGGAGGAGGGGGACAGGAGGTAACTGTGCTTGTTCAAGGCCCAAGAGCTTACAATCTATGAGGAGGAGGAGGAACAGAGGTGACTGTGCTTGTACAATGGTACAATAGCTTACAATACTATGAGGGGAGGAGGGGGAACTGTGCTTGTACAATGGTCACAATAGCTTACATCTATGAGGTAGGAGAGGTGACTGTGCTTGTACAATGTCACAATAGCTTACAATCTATGAGAGGAGGAGGACAGGAGGTTGACAGTTGCTTGTACAATGGTCACGGAGCTTACAATCTTGAGAGAGAGGAGGACACAGGAGGTGACAGTGCTTGTACACTGGCCAAGCAGCTTACAATCTATGAGGAGGAGGGGGACAGGAGGTGACAGTGCTTGTTCAATGGTCACAAGAGCTTACAATCTATGAGGAGACGATACAGGAGAGTTACAGTGCTTTGTACACTGGCCACAAGAGCTTACAATCAATGAGGAGGGGACAGGAGGTGGCAGTGCTTGTACACTGGCCACAAGAGCTTACAATCTATGAGGAGGACGATACAGGAGGTGACAGTGCTTGTACGCTGGCCACAAGAGCTTACAATCAATGAGGAGGGGACAGGAGGTGGCAGTGCTTGTACACTGGCCACAAGAGCTTACAATCTATGAGGAGGAGGAGGACAGGAGGTGACAGTGCTTGTACAATGGTCACAGGAGCTTACAATCTATGAGAGGAGGAGACACAGGGTGACAGTGCTTGTTCAATGGTTACAGGAGCTACAATCTAGGAGGAGGGGACAGAGGTGACAGGGCTTGTACACTGGCCACAAGAGCTTACAATCTATGAGGAGGAAGGGGACAGGAGGTTGACAGTGTTGTTCAATGGTCCACAAGCAGCTTACAATCTATGAGGAGGACGATACAGGAGGTGTCAGTGCTTGTACACTGGCCACAAGAGCTTACAATCAAGAGGAGGGGACAGGAGGTGGAGTGCTTGTACAACTGGCCACCAAAGGCTTACAATCTATGAGGAGGACGATACAGGATGGTGACAGTGCTTGTACGCTGGCCACAAGAGCTTACAATCAATGAGGAGGGACAGCGGTGGCAGTGCTTGTTACACTGGCCACAGAGTTACCAATCTAGAGGAGGAGGAGGACAGGAGGTGACAGTGCTTGTACAATGGTCACAGGAGCTTACAATCTATGAGGAGGAGGAGACACAGGAGGTGACAGTGCTTGTTCAATGGTTACAGGAGCTTACAATCTAGGAGGAGGGGACAGGAGGTGACAGTGCTTGTACACTGGCCACAAGAGCTTACAATCTATGAGGAGGAGGGGGACAGGAGGTGACAGTGTTTCTTGGTCAATGGTACAGAAGCTTACAATTATGAGGAGGACGATACAGGAGGTGTCAGTGCTTGTACCTGGCCCACAGAGCTTACAATCAATGAGGAGGGGACAGGAGGTGGCAGTGCTTGTACACTGGCCACAAGAGACTTACAATCTATGAGAGAGGAGATACAGGAGGTGACAGCTGCTTGTACGCTGGCCACAAGAGCTTACAATCAATGAGGAGCGGAAGGAGTGGTGCAGTGCTTGTACACTGGCCACAGAGCTTACAATCTATGAGGAGGAGGAGGAAGGAGGTGGTGACAGTGCTTGTACAAGGTCACAGTGCGTTACAATCTATGAGGAGGAGGGAGACACAGGAGGTGACAGTGTGTTCAATGGTTAAGGACTTACAATCTAGGGGAGGGGACAGGAGGTGACAGTGCTTGTACACTGGCACAAAGAGCTTACATCTATGAGGAGGAGGAGGGGACAGGAGGTGCAGTGCTTGTTCAATGTCACAAGAGCTTACAATCTACTGAGGAGGAGGGGGGCAGGAGGTGACAGTGCTTGTTAATGGTTACAGGAGCTTACAATCTAGGAGGAGGGGACAGGAGGTGACAGTGCTTGTTACACTGGCCACAAGAGCTTACAATCTATGGAGGAGAAGGGACAGGAGGGGGACAGTGCTTGTACATGATCCAGGCATTTAGTAGTGGGATAAAATAAATGAAGACCCCAATGTTTTCACTTTGTATTGAAACTCATTCTATTGTAAAAAAAAAAATCCTCTGAACCAGAAAACTTGTGCTCAGTAGGAGCCACTTTATCGCGGCCAAACACATCTGGCTAGTTAGTGAACGTAGCTGCAATGGTCAGAAGGCTTATGTTTTTGGGAAGTAAAAAAATAAATAAATAAAAATAAGAAAAAGTGTTTATGCCCTACAACCCCTGAAAGTTAAATGAAATAAATTTACAGGCGGCAGCCCCAGCTGCTCAGTGTGGGAGGTCGGGGGTTGGGGCTGGCTTATAACAATTTATACAACTTGGATTCTATAGTTGTATTACTGAAATTACCATACTCCTCCTCGGCTAAAAATGCTCCTCAAAATGGTGACGGAGTATTATACCTTCCGAAAATAATGTTAGTGACGACCTCTGTTGAGTGCTGTACGTGTGACCAGCGCTTTACCACATCTGAGACTGATGGAGAGAGCCAAGGACATTGTTGTCGAGTCTCTTGTATGCCTCACCAAACCGTCTCCACTTTATTTAAAAGGGGTACTCTAGAAACTCTTACTAGAAGCGTTATGGCTCCGTGGCCTAGGGCAGTATGTTACACCTGGTGTAGTCTGCCTAACCCCTAAGTAATAACATGACTCTACTAAGTAAAGAGTTACTGAGTGGTCTGCAGGTGGTGTCCTCTGTGGCAGTCCTGTGTATTCTACCACCACACGATCCTTCATCATTGTATGTGATGTTACATGATCACAGCCACCAGTTCTGTGGCTATGACATGTGTCTATAAAAATGATGTTCTTCTTTTTTTCAGGGAATTTAGCTTATGCTATAGATCTACAAATAAATGACACATAAGAGATCATGGGGGGGGGGTATAGAAGAGTCACACACGGATGAAGTCCTCCTTTTGAGATGTCTGGTTCATCATCACTTATGGGTGTCCACTGTACTTTCGTTATCAAACACCAGTGCAGCCAGAAGGGACCCGGTGCGGCGCGACTCTCTACCCCCTGACTCGTTAAGTTGACTTTTTTAACATATTTACAGAACCTTTGTCTGTGTGATCCTGAATGTCCCAGAATATAAAGGATAACATTGTGATTCTGCCACTGACCTGGATAACTAGTCGCTTGCGACTTATAGGCCCAGAATCCTCATGACTGGTTCCCTTCAACTGCAACTTGTACACCACAAATGCAAAGGAAAAAAAGTGTGTTTGCCAACACTTTGCTCCCCCCCGCCCCCTCTATAGGGCTAGAAATGGCGCACATGGCGCCGTATGACGGAAAAGATAGGATTCGTGAGCCCAAGAATGTATGCGGGGACGTATACTCGGCCGTTATAATAACGATCCCACATACATGTGTTTGAATGCCGCCTAAGGGCACAAAAAAATACTTTGATTTTCTCAGAAATCAAAAGGTGCGCCTTAGTCCACGTGCGCCTATTATGAACCGTTACTTACAGCGACAACAGCTTGAGCCCCTTGTACTGACTGCACAGGACTTGCCACCTGCTGTCATTCATCCTTATAATCCGGTGCAGCCTTCACATGTACCATAGACGTTTTAGCAGGCCTTTATTAATGTTGACGCCTTTTTAATCCGGTGCGCCTAAACAGTCAAAAAATACAGTACATGTGTAAACCTTTATATTCCTATAATCCGGGATAAATCTTATTTTGTCTTATCAGTAGATCTTCTTTATGGTACCTTTCTATCTCAGTATAAATGTAGCTATATTGGTGAACTTGTTATATTCTGCATTGCAGGGTGGAATATTCCATTGGCTGTCTTTGGTGATAATCTCCTCATGCTTTAGAATGATGGGAGTGGATAGTGGAATTTGGCGCCCCATCTCGGGTGCAACCTGTTCTGATGGGTAACTGGCTGAAGCCTTGATAAATAAGGCGACGAGCGGCTGCACAGGCAATTACCCGCATTGATCTCAGGACCAGAATCCGGGTTAATTGAGATGCTCCTTGTTTTGTGCAGCGGTGTTCTGTGGGAGGAGAATCTGTGAATTAAATTTCTAGAAGCCACTGGCATATTTTATTTAAAACGTCTGTAGTATAAATTACTTTAGGATCCGAGAGGCAATGAGTTGCGTTAGTGGTCTTCTCTTATTTTATTAGTGGCTCATAGAGGGCCTCTGCTATTAAAGACTATGTCTTGTGTTTGTAAAACACAATCTTAGTTTTTGGTAATTAGGAGTAAATATTGGTAAATATTTATGTTTGACAGATCTTGTTACAGGGAAGAGTTCCTGGCCATTTTATTAATTATAGTTGCCACCAGAGCAGGCCTCAGTAATGGGAGGATTCTTCAATGATTACTTGCATCTTTCAGAGGAGCAATCGCATGTCTGTATCTCCTGGGGTAATGGCACATCATTATCTGGGAGAGAGATTCAATGATTTATTGTCCACATATTTCTTTAGTTTTTTTTGAGAGTAACTTTACAACAAAAGTGGTGGAAATGTACAAGGAGCATCCCTGCAGCACAAGTCGATAGAACTTTTTGCTAATCTCATTTACAACATTGCAGATATTGTCATCTCTTTTATAGAATGGAATCGGTTAATAGTTATCTAAATTCTTCTCGTTTTTTATATTTTTAGTATGTCTAGCTCCAAAACGAATTCAGCTAAATCAAGCCCCGGGGAGGAAATATCTGCCGTCAAGTTCAGTCCAAAACAACCTCCCGTTCTTGTGGTGTCGCTCTTGGGGACTCTTTGTCCGCATGTATGATGGTTCCATTGCTAATTACTATGAGGGGAAGTACCAGCAGTTTGGTCCGTCCTTGACTGTGCTTTCTACGTATGTATCTATCGGTTTATTTTTTTAGTGTGTGTGAGACTCTCATTATGAGAATTTACACTTCAGCTTGTCTTCACTTTATATTGTAGGATCCTACAATGCCTGGAGTGGAGGCCTGGATTCATCAGCTTGAAATGCAGACCTCAACACAAGATGGAGTGTACGGGTGGCATCACTTGTAGGTTTATCAAACCTATGTATACTGTTGAGGTGGTCTCTATCTTAAGGACACCTGAATGTACAGGAGGAAACCCTAGTTACAGACGGACCGCCTGCCCACTGTGACTTTTATTTAAGCTCTCCGGAAGTTTACTATAGTCCCAGGCTGAGTGATCAGCTGTAAGGTGTGTCTGAATAGGACCTTTAGTGATACTATTTGTCCAACAAACAACCGTGAAAATTTTGAAACTCCATTGTCACTGGCGGCAAAAATTTTTTTTTCTGGATCTGCCAATTATGTAAAATATACAGTTTCACTTGCATACAAATTCAACTTAAGAACAAATCTATGGAACCCATCTTGTAATGTAACCCCCAGGGACTGCCTGTACATGTTTTAATAATTATTTCCTTGTTTAGCTGTTTTGTGACAGAACAGGCAGTCACTGTACCCCTCGTATATATTAGGTGCAACAGAGGAACTGCATGTGACGGAGAGCCGCAACCTCAACACCCGAGAATATAAAATAGCAGCCCCTTTAAAGCCTGTCACGATCTAGACTGTACCCGGCACATCAGATTGCTCTCTCGTCCATAACTAACAATACCCTGCCGCGGCTTATAGCTGCCTCGTTGACCCAGATCGGGATGTGACATGGACTTAGCGGTTGTAGAGGTATGTTTTAATGAACGAGCGGCGTTATAAAGTCAGATTTTGTGCCCCCCAGGCTGTATGATTTTGTATTTTTCTTCCCCTTCTTTTATTCTTTGCATTTTTTTTTCAAGAGACGGGGTTGGGTAATCAAGACGCCCACATCCTGATGTGTAGAGTCTCTGCCCCGAGTGTATGTTTGGTGACGGGTATTGGGACCAGACTGTAAATTGTGGACCGACGCGACACGCTTGGTAACTCCGAACATTTCTCAACCAGATAAGGTTGCTTAATCATTCTTTATATTTACTAATATTTTTTGGGGTTAAATTATGCCACACTATAGCCTGTTTAATGAATTAGTGTCCAGCATCGCTTGCCCTCACCCCACCCCTAGATTTGATCGTATATAGTGGTAAGAAGCCAGATCCTGGCAAAACCATAGATTTCCTTCTCTCTCGCAGACTCAACCAATAAGGCATAAGCTTCGTCCCAGCATTTAAGTTATTAAATCCTTTTTCACTTCATTTGCCACTAAGTCTGTGTCAGCATGAACGCAGGAAAGCGTTTCCTTCCACTGGAAATCAACAACGCAATTTGGCCTTCAGTGGGGCTTTCGCTCGTTAAATATAACGACCCAGTTTGGAGAGCCATCATTAACAGGGCTGCACTCCCACTAATGGCGTACATTTTTAGCCTCACGACTGTTGAATCTACTTCTGACGGAAAGACCTTTGTGCGTGAAGTCAGAATAATTGCGCATTGTTTCTTCTTGAGATGTTGAGTTATGGCTGTATGGTGGCCAGTAAAAGCCGGTGAACTGACAGGTAGCTCGAGAAGGAGCAGCCATAATAGATCGGGCGCACTGGAAACGCATCCTACCCTAGTTGGCATCGACAGGACTCGGCAGTAGTTCTTCTTCATCCTCAGTTTTCTCCGACGTTTTTTTTTTTTTTTTCTTTTCCTTTTCAAAACATCCTAATATATGTGCCACCCAGCTCGCGTGTTTACAACTAGGTTGGTTGGGTGAGTGATGAAACTGGTTGGCTAGAAAACTACTTCCAATCCGGTGTGACACCCGATATAAAGAAGATTTACGGACCCCCATTCCAGCGAGATTGTTTCATTAGAAGTGTTGGGTTCGTTGCCCCTCCCTGCACGGTCTTATATGGTCGCTTTACTGTATGCCTTAGATAAGGTGGCAGCAGTCGTATGCCCTGTGGACATAGTGTAAAGTGGCGATCCCTGCCGGCATTTCATTTATACTTTCTGCATCACACACGGACTTTAAAATTGTTCTCACCTCTGTTTTTGAAGTGTGACGTTTAGAAGGTTGTCACATCACCACGCACGAACATTGCGGCACCCAAAAATATTTTGTAGGACATGTGACTGATTCCAAAGCCACCTTACAGTTCAGGGTCTATTCACAGGTAATAGGCAAACATTATTGGGGATCATAAGAAAGCGAATGGGGCCAATTGTAAGTTGTTCAAGATCAGAGTTTAGTTCGAATAGAGTGAATTGATCTCTAGGGCGGCATAGATCACTCGTCAGTGATAATATTCTGTACAAGACGCTGAAGGAATAGGTTGGCGCATATAAAGATGTAACAACCTGGCTGCTTGCAGATGATGCTGAAAGTTCGCACAATTGACTTTCCGCCTCAGTTCGCACACAGCTCCAAGGCATGAGCTCTATACGTGGCAAATATGATGACGGAAAAAGTTTTTGCAGCTTTTTATTGAAACCATGGATCCACTTGGGACTGTTTTGGGGGCTGGACATAGGAGGAAAACCTTTAATTACATCGCTGACTCTTCCCTGTGTTGTTGGTTCATTGTCCTTATTTTGGGAACATATTTCTAAAAGAGTGTGAGTTTAGTGCAAACAACAACCATGCCCACTCAGAAATCTCATATTTTCACGCCTAGTAATCTGTGATTGTTTTACTGACTCACCAATTTCTCTATTCTTAAATAGGGTGGTATACACTCTCTGTATCTGGGGACGAGACTGATGTGGTGGGCACGCCGGTGAAGGGGCTGGTATGGATCCAGGAACATGGGCTATATACAGCAAAGAGCGGCAATCCAGTCTAAAGTACCAGCGACCGAGATCAAAAGCTTCCCACAATAACAGGTTAGAAGACTCGATCTTCACCACTGAATAAAGTGTTGTGTGAAAAGAGACGAAGGTCCATCATTTGACCCTAGAAACCCCTATCTCTCCATCTCCCGGTTTTGAGGCGTAGGGTACGTTTTGAGTCCATTGAGAGGAGAGTAGTCGCTGTTGAGTGCTATATGCCGCAAGCTTGGAAGTCCCAGAAGAAGAATTATGCCGTTCAAGTGATCGAGAACGGGAACAAAGTCATTGACAGATCTATCCTGTAATGCCGAGGGTCGCCTTCCACATCTCGACACAGAAAACACCTTGCCAGGTTAGTCACATATCGCATAGGGGGCATTGTTGGCTTCTTCCATAGCAATTTCTGGTAAAACATATTGATCATGAGAATGAATACAATTGAGCCACGACAAGCTATGGAAACTCATAGAATATCTGGTGGTAACCCGGGATTTCGTATATGTTGGCAAACGGTGTCATCTCATTGATGGCTATCATGCTATAGATCAAACAAGGAGAAAGTCATTGACTGTGGAAACGCTTGGATGAGGTGGGAGCATGTGGAATGCGCTAATGTAATCCCAACAATTTCATTTCGTAGCAAGATTATTATGTTTGTAAATTCGGAACTCAACCGTACAGGGAACCTCAACCCCCCACCCCCCCCCCCCCCCTGCACTATTGCCGAGTTGTGAACCTGATATACAACTCCTAACACCAAGCTCTTTCCTTAACAACCGACAGACGTTCAACGGTTTTTCAGAAAGTTATGGACCTAGTGAGTACATAGTTGGATCTATTCAACAAAAGGCGCCTTGTAGTCCAGTTCCCGGCGTTCAGCCCTACACAAGTCAGCGTCCCGTGGCGGGGTTCAGCAACGACGGGCAAGCACTGGGCATTATGGCCAGCTCGCAGCACACCTCCATACATTGTGGATGTAATGAGTGATGCACAATTGAACACCGTCGAGAATGCATCTTATATACGGCAAGTGACAGACACGCCGAGACAAAGCCAAGTGAGGCAGCTTCCACTGCCTTCCTCCCCCGGCACCAGATTTTTATTAATTTTTCTTTGCCTCATGAATAGCGTTATGATGTTAAGGGAGATAACTACGGTGACTGTAGGGCTGGCGGAAGATGTTATCAGACAATCCTCCCCAGCTTCATATCCGTCATGATAGACGTTTCTGACAGGATAAAATTATGACTCAGTTTGTTTTAACAGAGCGTGTGTCGACCTCCTGCTGCATTATCTATTAGCCTTAATTATTTTCACCCGGAGGACTCCTCTGACTGTTATGTTGTCGAGTGTCGGGCTGGTTACAGTATGGCCCCTCCCCTTCTTAGTTTGTCACTTTGTTTTTTTAGATATGGAAAAATCCACAACAACCAGCTCAGGTCTGAAAGGACAACTGACATTGACTTTTAATAGTTGCACATCCACGGGGACAAAAATAGTCGAATCAACGGCTTTAAAAGCTACGGAAGATCTATTGGTCATGGGGGCTGGGAATAGTACACTCCAACATACAGGCTTTGTGCACCATGTTTTCTAGAAACCCCATTGCAACATGATGTGGATCTATAACAACTTCAGGTTTTCTATATCACTTAAAAGACTTTCTTACAACGACGTCCCCCATCCTGTGTTCGTACCATTTCATCTACTTTTACACCGGTTCTAAAGCCATTTACATTCATTTGAAAATAATACAAGCCACCTTTGTAGATGAAAGATAAATAAGAAAATCTGACTATTTATTCTCGGGTATTAGTTCCCATGATCGACGGAGGCATGACAAACGTTACAAAAAAAAAAACATGCTAGCCCATTTCAACAACGTCATCCTGGTATGCGCTGTTGGGACGCCAAAGCGTCCTTTAGAACGGCAGACCACGTCCTCCGCTAGGTAACTAGGTAAGATCCGTGTTGCATTTCAGTCAGGGTCATACTGCACACCGTCATGAGCCCGCCTAAGGGCCGTCATCAGGATCCCTATTCTAATTGGAAACCAAACAGGATGCGCGGGTCAGTGTTGACATGGATCTAGCGAGAAACAAACATAGAAACAATTATAACCTGCTTATCGTTGATTGGTGAGCATGTTGAATAAAGACAACAATGACGAACCGGTTTAACATCTCTTAACACGTACCATGTATAATAAATAAAACATAAAAAAAATTCGATCTTTGTTGCAAACCTAACTTAACCTTGACCACCCAATGGAGACATACCCTACGACTGGCTCCGAAATGACACATAAAAAATACACTCTATGCAGCCTGGAAGCCCTCTTGGCTCATTTGCTACATCCTTAATCAGTGGGTGGTGATGTACCTGTTAATCCAATTACCAGACCACGCCCGGCCACTTTTTTTTCGCGCTGTTTTAGTTTACCCTTCCATTCCCAAATGGGCGATATTACTTATTTTTTTCATCTGTGAACCATATGTTATGAGGTGTGGTTTATACTACTGCCACGCGACAAATTTTAGCTTTAGCTAGTGGGGCCGTTTTAATATTTCCACCCTGCCACACGGTTATGCCGGAAGTGGGAATAGAAGCAATTTCTCGGGTCGCTGGAGAATCTTCCAAAGAACAGCCCACATGTGCGTGCTTTTTTGTCACAGGATTTGTTTATTTCCAGACGTCAGTCCGTGTCCAACATAAGGACACTTTCCCGGTTTTATTTATTGAGCCATGTACAAGCACATTTAATTACTTGTCTTTAGTGAGATTTTATATAAATTCAGAAGTTTGGAAAACAAAAAAAAAATAGTGCAATGGATGGCAGGGACACGGGCGTTTTATATGCTTTATTTCAAGTGCGGGACTTATATGACCCGTCCCATGAGCTGGAAAAAGTCGGCCAAACGTGGGCATACTTCTGGACATTCCTTGGGGGTTCTCTTTTTCCGTTACCCGGTGTTTGTCCAAGGTACCAGAGGGGGGGGGTTCCAATCATATCTTCGGAGTATACGTCGCAGCCCAATTCGATTACACCGAACATTGAATAAATAAAAAATTATATTATTCAGAAACATGATAGGTTATCAAACTCCTGCATTGAGAGATTTTGAATTTTGTTTACTTCTACTAAAGACGTTATCCATGAGTAAACCCTCTAGTAATTAGTTACTCGGCTTTTAGATGATCGCGGATCTATGGAGCTTGGGTTAGCCATATTGGGATGCTGCACCTCCGATTTCGACGTTGCAGTCTCTTGCACCAGCCAATCTTACCGCCATCCGTCGGCAGCTGATGCCTTAGGTTTTTATACTTGTGGGGATTCACTTTGACTCTTTTCATTAATGGTAGAGTGTAAGCCCCCCTGTTGCTTTCGTTTCATACTTACAGTGACCCTGTGGTGTTCTAAAAGAAATAATCGGTATTCATCGTACTATCTCACTCAGATTAAAGCCTATGTCCAGTATCTCGTCTGAAAGGGGTGTATTCTGTGTTACAGAGCTTCATCCTGTTACTGTGGACCGCTGGTTTTGTGTGTGGGAGCGATAGAAGAGCTGCTAAGGCTGTCGGAGACCTACGAGATTGAGTATGAATCATATAATAGGTTCACATCTTAATACGTGACCTCGTCTGGGTTCTGTCAAAAGTGCTTAATGTTTGTGTTGCATCCTATGAAATATAAACAAGTTGTGAAGTCGCCAGACTAAAGTACGTCATACATTTCCTTAGACAAATCAAGTGACAAATGAAACAATAGTGGACAAAATGTTTAATGAATGTGTTGAAAATCGATAAAGAGTTAATTAAGAATTCCCATGACCTGTCTGTTTATGTATGTAACTGACTGGAGAGGTCTTACGGGATTGTGTTCAGGCCCGAGAGCTGATTACTAGTACTGGAGCCCCCCAGAGTTGATTACTAATACTGAAGACCCCCCCAGATTGTATTACTAGTATTGGAGAACCCTAGAGCAGACACTAATACTGGAGCCCTTCCACTAATACCGGAGACCCTCAGAACTGAGATTACAGCAGGAAGTTCTCACTACACAAGTGCTGAGGAAGCAGGTGGGAGGGTGAGACAGTGTCTAGTGTAGCCCCTTAGGCTCATTAGCATACTTATAAAAGTTGATTTTAGAAGGAAGGAGGCCATGGACAATAAATAAAAGATTGCCATGGTCACTGTGCCAGGATCTATGCTCTGTGAATTCCCCCTGTGAGGGGTATGTGTTTTGTAAGGCACCATTCTGTTTTCCTTCAATAAAATTTTGTTGAAATTTAAAAAAAAAAATGCACACGTAAAACGTATGTTATAATTTTTACATTGTCAAGTCAATAGGAGACGGATAGTTAGAAAAAGTGTAATTTTTTTTTCTATCAATTATTATATCCGTTTAGATAATTATCTATAATTAATCTATAAATGAATCTATATAGATGGATGTGTAGATGTCGGTGTGGGTTGTGTGTCGCAGGAAGATCTTGGGGTGTTGGCATACACTCTTGATAGATAGATGGATACATAGATAGATATGAGATAGATAGATATATACATAGATATGAGATGGGCACATACATAGATAGATATGAGATACATAGATTATAGATACATAGATATGAGATAGATAGATATGAGATACATAGATTATAGATACATAGATATGAGATAGATAGATATGAGATAGATACATAGATATGAGATAGATAGATATGAGATAGATAGATGATAGATAGATAGATAGATAGATAGATAGATAGATAGATACATAGATATGAGATACATAAATTATAGATACATAGATATGAGATAGATAGATAGATACATAGATATGAGATAGATAGATAGATACATAGATATGAGATAGATAGATAGATAGATAGATAGATAGATAGATAGATAGATAGATAGATATGAGATAGATAGATATATAGATATGAGATAGATAGATAGATAGGAGATAGATAGATGATAGATACATAGATATGAGATAGATAGACGATAGATAGATGATAGATACATAGATATGAGATAGATAGACGACAGATAGATGATAGATACATAGATGATAGATAGATAGATAGATAGATAGATAGATAGATAGATAGGAGATAGATAGATACATAGATGATAGATAGATAGATAGATACATAGATATTAGATACATAGATATGAGATAGATAGATACATAGATATGAGATAGATAGATATATAGATATGAGATAGATAGATAGATAGATAGATATGAGATAGATAGATGATAGATAGATGATAGATACATAGATATGAGATAGATAGATAGATATGAGATAGATAGACGATAGATAGATAGATAGATGATAGATACATAGATATGAGATAGATAGACGATAGATAGATGATAGATACATAGATGATAGATAGATAGATAGATAGATAGATAGATAGATAGATAGATAGATATATACATAGATAGATAGATAGATAGATACATAGATATTAGATACATAGATATGAGATAGATAGATACATAGACATGAGATAGATATATAGATATGAGATAGATAGATAGATAGATAGATAGATAGATATGAGATAGATAGATGATAGATACATAGATATGAGATAGATAGACGATAGATAGATGATAGATACATAGATATGAGATAGATAGATAGATACATAGATAGATAGATAGATACATAGATATTAGATACATAGATATGAGATAGATAGATACATAGACATAAGATAGATAGATAGATATGAGATAGATAGATAGATAGATAGATAGATAGATAGATATGAGATAGATAGATGATAGATACATAGATATGAGATAGATAGACGATAGATAGATGATAGATACATAGATATGAGATAGATAGACGACAGATAGATGATAGATACATAGATATGAGATAGATAGATAGATAGATAGATAGATAGAAGAAATAGACAAGAAATATTGATCAATGATTTGTCATAATAGTTGTTAAAATGGACAGTACCTGACATGTCTTCAGTTGAGTTTATTTATAATGTTTTTAAACGGAAATGCTGACGGTAGTATGACCTTAGCCTACGGCTTAGTTCACACTACCGCTCAAATCTCCATTCCTTGCCTCCGTTAAAAGAAAAGGCCAAGAACGGAAGTTTAACGTATCAGTTAAAAATCCCATTGAAGTCAATGTAAATTTTGTTATGGACAGTTAGGCAGGCATCCGTTTTCCATGCGTTTTTCTTTTTCAACCAGAGGAAAAGTTTAGCAGCCACTGTCATTTTTTCCATCCAAAAAAATGCATGGACAACGGATCCCAGCCTAAACGGAACATAACGGATGACATAAAATTTACATTGATGTCAATGGGATTTTTAATTGATCAGTCAAACCTCCATTCTTTACTTTAACGGAGGTTTGAACGTTAGCGTGAACTTAGATTGTATACATTAGCAAGGACTTATTCACACAGGTGTGTCCGTTGCGCATCTACAAAATACACATCTGTTTTCTGTCCATTTTGTTTCCGTCTTGCATCTGTTTTTCTTCCGGTCTGGAAAATGGACTGCGGATAAATGTCATCAGTTTTTTTTTTTTGCAGTCTCGTTGACTTTTACTGGAAACAGTGGTCCACATACGTGAAAAAATTAGGACACACTCCAAATATTGTAGCATTCAACGGAAGTGAGAATAAATATATAAACTAAGAAGGGTCAGTATATAGGGTCAGAATAGCATTCTTCAGAATCATGGATGTGTGAATAGATATCAGATATCCATGGACTGGCCTTCTAAACAAAGCCCACTCCCATGAATGGATTTGATTTTAAGTCCTAAAAATTTTGCAATAAATCTGCCATGTTGAAAGGATATTTCATAAAATAACCCCAAAATGTAATATTTTCTTTTTCTCATTTTTTTTAATGTAGTAAAATTTCAATAAAATACATTTTGCATTAGTGAGGATCCCTTTCTATATAAATTGTATTTATTTGTATTTTCCCAAATAAATACATTCAATAAATATTTGAGTCATGAAATAAAAAGAAATAGAAAATAACACATGAAATAAATATGTGTTGTAAATATGAATATATAGAAAATACTTTTTTGTTATTAAAAAAATACTAGTAGTATTAAATCTAAACATTGAATAATTAAGATATATATATAGAAAAGTATAAAAGTATAATTCTGGGTACAATCTGTTTAAATCCTAAAGCAGGTGGATTCTGTACAATTCATAATATTTTGTTTAAAATAAATTGACTAATAAATATATATATATATAACATGTATATAGTTGATTTAGTCCTTATTATTGGTTATCCATAGTAGTTTGGGTGTCAGCAGCTGCCCCCTCTGCAACCACATGGCACAATTTATCGCCCAGTTTGGTTTGATCGCCTGGCACATTATGATGGTTGATTTCCTGGGGAAGGTAAACATGCAGATCGCTTCATTGACAAAGCTCATTACCCTGACAATGAGGAGAGCGAGGGAATGACACGTTTAATTGTCAGCAGCAGCCTCCTCCTCTCCCTGGGTCATTGCAGGAATATTACTCTCATAAAACAGGTGGCTGCTCCTGGTGCCAGCTAGCATCATTCATCTGCCGCCTGGGGAGTCAAGGGTTAAATTTCTGTGTATACAATTAATAAGGAGAATGATACAATAACCTCATTCATTACAGCACAGCAGATACAATGTAACAAGGGCTTCCTGCTGCCGGAGCTGACACCTTTCTATCAGAACTGTATCTGCAGGCTATCAGTGGTCTCCAGAACAGGTAACCCCCAAGGTGGATGCTGGATATATTTACCCATGCACCAAACACACAAGATTTGTCACCATCATCTTTCTAAAAACAAAGAATCTTATACATTCACCCACAGGAAATAAATCACTGCATCTGCAATGGAAGAGGAGATGTAGATGTCAATGACAAACTCAATTCTGCGAGTTTTTTAATAGAATCTTAGTCTAACTCATCTATACTATATTCATATTGTTAGATAAACGCATGCGATTTTTGGGGATTTTTTTTTTTCTGAGCTACTTTAATCTTGGAAACATGGGTGTCTGTACATACCTCTGTATTATATAGGACTGCAAATAAAGCATCAGAGTATATATATTTCTATGCTTACATCTGCACTATTGGACAGCAAATAAAGAAACAACAAACATAAAGCGACATCATTTGTGTATATATATATATATATATATATATATATATATAGCTGTATAACTAGTATATGAATATATAATTATATATTTATACAGTGGAGCATAATATATATGTGTATGTTGATATTCATCCTATTTACCACATCTACTTTATATATGACGTAGATTTAAATATATATATATATATATATATATATATATATATATATACATTAGAAACCATCAGAAACAGAGCACGAAAAAATTAAACTCACTCTTTTACCCAATAAATTCAACAAAGACAACCCGTAATAGCAACACAAATGTCATTTATTACAAAAGGGAGAGAGAGAAAAAAATCTGTACAGAATAATACTTTCCGTGATAGGATCCTTCCCTCCAGGGGTGAATAGTCCCTATGTGACTATACAAGCCACATTGGCATATAACACTTCAATAATACAGACACCTGGAGAAGGGACTGGAGGATTTTTGTGTTGTATTTTGTATTTTGTTTTTTAATAAAAAATAATATATAATAAAATTATGTAAATAATACATAGATACATACATAGAAATCTGTTGCAGCAGATTAATGGAGATGAGTCAAGGTGGGCGCATACACATGGTGTATTATTGTAGCTCCATTGCTTGGGTTGGCACAGGGGGCAGCAGTCAGTACTCCAGTTTGTTGTATAGGTTATACAGAGGTAAGGACATGTTGCTGCCTGAATAGTACAAGGGGGCTGGGAATGCAATAGATCTGGGCACTGGGACCCTCAGAACTGAATTGTCTCTGAATACTAAGGGCATGCCCACCAGGGTCTGGGCAGAGGCATGGGCCATGTTGGCAGCCTCCAGTTCAGCTGACAGTTGCCTTTTCCATTTGTTCCTGCGGTTCTGAAACCAAGTCTTGACCTGGGTCTCTGTGAGTTGGAGGCTGGAGGCTAAACAAGCCCTCTCTGAGCTGCTGAGATACCTCTTCATGTCAAAGGTGGACTCCAGCTGGTAGACCTGGCTCCTGGAGAACACTGTCCTGGTCTTCTTCTTGGCATTGCCCTGCCTGTCCCCATCCCTCTGTCTGTCTCCTGGGGTGCTGCTGGGGGTTAAATGCCTCTCCTTGTCCCCAGTATAGTCCTGCTGGGAGGGAGACAGCAGCTGGCTCCTGCCTTCTGAACTATGTGGTCCTTGTGTATTATCTGCAAGAGATCACCAACATGTCACTGGCTGCTCCTCCATCAACACTCATATTGTTAGACAATTTGCTCAGAGTAATTGCTGCTGCTTCTGGTATATCAAGTGTTAAACTGCAGCTAGTACAGAAAACTCATTAACATTACAGATGACTAATGGCAAGAGGGATTGTATGTATTATTATACAGAATATGTGAGATGGTGGGATAGATTCCCCAATATATGTATTTACACCTCTACATGCAATTAGAAATGAAAGTAAAGATGGATGGATAGAAAATAGATTGATAATTGATATTAGATCGATTGATATAAAATTAATATAAATATAAATAAAGGAATAGATAGATAGTACACAGCTACATAGGTGATATATGTAGCCAGCTGGATATAGTAGTATATACTTTTTGTATACAGGTATCACAAAATTTTCAATGCAGATAAACCCTATTATATTATGTAAAATGCTAAATGAATTTAATGATTGATAAATTAGATATTTTGTTACCTACATATATGAATGACAGATATGAGATATATGAAGAGAGAGACATTAGATAGATATATTGATACATGGATGGGTGAATAGATAGCGCACGACTACTTAGATGATACACAGTAAGTAACCAGCTAGATATAGTAATAATAGATACTTTATTTTCCCAGGTTTTCACTAACTTCTATATGTAGATAATTCCATGAGAAGAAGTGTGAGATCAGTTTCATTTTAGTAAAGTGTATATCATACAACAAGATATAAGGGTGATAAAAGATTCAAGATGCAGATAGATGGATACAGATATTGGACACATATTGGATGATTAGACAGTTATGGTATAAATAGATACAATATTTCAGGTAAATATTAGATATTATAAAACAGGGGAAACAGAATTTGGATAGATAATATTTCTATGTAATTATTAATCAATTGTAATCGATAGATATGAAATTGAGCAGATATGTAGATAGATATTTGGCTGCTACACGTTATGTCTGTGTTATGTGTCTATGATATAGTTTCTTGCTATGATTGTTTCTTCTTCCCAGGGTCTTGCAGGAGATGAATCGTCTCCGTTCAGACGCTGTTATTATCCTGGGTAGTAAATTATTTAGTGTAAGAAGCTTCTATCATCCTGTGCAGATGACACATCCCTGATCTCAGGTCTCTATCACTCCTCTACTGCTTCTGCTTGCGACATTTTGTTTCTCTGAAGCCAGGTGCATGCTATTACTTATACACCCAATGCAGGGTCCAGGGTAAGGAGTAAAGTATCCAGTGCATGCCCAGCTGTGATAAGAGGGGATGCCTGCACAGTACATGAGCAGAAGGGACTCCCCTACACCCCACATACCCCCAATAACAATAGAGATACTCACTGAGACACCTATGGGAAGTGCAGGTATGGGGGGCTTCATCCCTAGACTCCTTGTTGTCTGATCCAGAGCAGAAGCAGCATCCTTCCTCTTCTTCTTCATCATCTGAGGAGGCACTTGGGCTGGGCTCCCTGCATGTGATGATGGGCTCTCTGCTGCTATAAGTCTTGGCACGGTCAGAGGTGGTGGTGCCCTGCAGGATTGACTGGATAGTGAAGCTGGAGAGTGTAGTTGGGGGGCACTTAGTGGCCTCTTCTTTGCTGCTCATCCTGAAGACATAGGAAGGAAGAGGGTGATGATGATGATGGAGTTGCTTTGAGGGGGGCTGCAAAGACAGAGAGGTGGGGGTGCTATAGTTTTTAATAATGGGGGTGTCTTTGCTTCCAGTTTGCACACACAGACTGCATCCCTCCCCATCCAAAGCACAAGTCCCTACTGATCTGCTGCCTGCCTGCTGGTGTGGCTACATTTGCATGACATTCCCAGCTCCATAGAACCAATCATGAGCTGCAGACAGCCCCGGAAAAATTGAAATTCCTTTGTAAAAGCTCCATGCACCTGAGTGGAGACATAAGCTGGAGGCTGGCTGTGCAGGAGGTCAGTGGTCTATGTAATATGGGGTGGAGAAGGGAGGGGGCACTGTCAGCACAGGTGGGCACAATGCACATGATTCCATCTGCTTTCCATTAGTCTTATAGAAAGACAACTTTTTGACATTGAGTCTAAGTTTGGGCTCCCTGGAATATATACATTTATACATAGTACCCAGGTGACCATACCCTGCCTCTCCAGAAGTCTAAAATAGAGAATGATCTACATAGAAGGGCTATTAATGGGTTAAATATGAAGAATCTACTAATCCCTGTAATAAGAAATAGTTACATGCTTTTTAGTCTGCTAGCACTATGGCTATGGGAGCACAGAGATATAACATCACCTTCAAACATGGTATTATCTGAAACATGGTATTATTATATATAAATAATTTATATTCACTAAATATCCCCCACTGTGATCTGGCTTTACAGGCTGTTACACTGTCTCAACCCAACCCCCCCCCCCCCCCCCCCCCCCTCCCCATGCTCTGTCAGCACTTGTGCAGTGAGCATTTCCTCTTGTATTCTCAGTGCTGAGGAAGCAGGGGGAGGGTGAGACCGTGTAACAGTCTGTAAAGTCATATCACAGAGAGGCTAGGGTAGCCCGTCAGGCTAATTTAGAAGGAATGAGGCCATTGAAAAGCAATACTTATGGTCACTGGACCATGTATGTATGTATGTATGTATGTATGTATCTATCTATCTATCTATCTATCTATCTATCTATCTATCTATCTATCAATCTATCAATCGTCATTAGCTTTGTCTTTTCAGCCTTTTTATCTATGTAATATCATCTATCTATGTTTTTGGAATAAAGCCATGTCTTTACTTCGAAAACTTTCATTAACAAAAACACCAAACACAACCATTTTGGCTTGATTCTTATCCCTGCCTGAACACTACCGAAACCATAGCACCCTGACTAAAGGTCCCCCTTCTCCATCAAATCCTCCGGACTTGTGCTCCCCCTAAAGCTGGGCGACCACCAAAAACCTCTTCACCCCCATCAAAGGGACCTTGGATGCGCCGCTTTTCTTATCCCTCTGAACACCTCCCTTCCCCAGGCTGGAGACCGCAACTCCAGGTTCCCCTTACCTGCACATTACCCTGGAGAGATCCCCTGCATGGTGGTGACTCCTCCACCCTGGAACTCGTGGATCCCCTATCCCCCAGACTGAATGTAAATTCATCTAGATATTCTGTCGTCGTAAAACCCAACACTTTGCTCTATAATATAAACAAAACCTATCCTCAATACGCCTTGCATGATCGTGCTAATAAAACCGAACTCGATCTTAGTTTGTTAAAGCCTGTTATTCTAATTCAAGCCTTCATTTATTTTAGTGTACGGGATGATACATTTCATTAATCCTGGTAATGTTCTAATGACAGTTATTAAGGTGCTGCCTGAGTTTATCAGATGTTCTCTGATGTTCTTTTTTGGGAAGATTTTGCTGGATTAAATGAACGATAATGATTTAATAGAGGAGAGGAACTTGCGCTTTTTTTTTTAAAGGTGGGATTGGACTCTTATCATCTACTCACATTACCTTCCTCTTTTCTGGCTCTGGCCTAAGGACACATAGGGCGAATACTAATATGCACTTATTCCAATAAGTCTCAGGGGACAAAGGGCCACATATATCGGGGTCAATAAGTAACTGTTTGTGAATTGCTTCTAATTATCCTGTACTCCAGTACCAGGCTTTAAAGATATCATAATAGCTGGGATATCTATCTCACATGCTGCTGACCTTAGCTCTGGCTTACTAATTGCATCATGTTCCTGCCTCGAATAAATTGGTCGTAACGAGATTAATGTTATTGGATCATGATTGCATTACCTTCTCTGTTTTTGTTTTGTCTTGATAGTTTCCTGAAAGAGCTCCTGCTCGTCCATCTTCTCGGCTGTCTCTGGTGAGAGAAAGATTCCTCAGAACCCATCACATAACCTCAACAAGACCTAGACCACAATGATAGGGACTCCCAGATCCAGAATAGATCATCCTGGAATAAAGTGATCCTGAGAGGGTGGCAAAAAGGATGCTAGTGGGCGAGGACTGAGAAACAGGAGGACAGTCCCGATAAGACACCTTTTAAGAAAAAAGACGCCCAGGACATGTTCCTCCCATGGCCAATTCTTCCATCCTGGAGTCCACCGTTTTATTGAAGAGGTAATCTCAGCAGCTCGAGAGGGCAGGAAACTGGCAGCTCTCTTCACTTGCCAGAGAACCCAGTCAAGATTTTGTTCCAGAACCGTAGAAACACGTTGAAAAGACAACTGGCACCAGCACTTGAGGCTGCCAACCTCACCCCCCGCAGCTTCCCATATAATCGGTCGAGTGCCCATACCTGTACCACGAGAACTCCTCCATACGCAGAGAGTGCAAGCTCTGCGGCCAATGTGCCAGTCAGCCAGCCCCATCCTGACATTCCCCCATCCAGTATATACTATCCCATCCTGGGGCACCCTCAGTCCCGCTACTGGAGCCTCCTGAAGGGGCAATCACCTTGGTACCCAGCATATGATGGACAATCTTTGATAAGAATCTCTGGTGGTCAGGACAATCCATCATCAATTAATAAAGCATGCAGGACTTCTCTGAAGAAAAAAAAAAAAAACTAAAATTAAAAAAAACTAAACATTGTAAGTAGTGACAGTGGTTGCAGTTTTGCAAAACGTTTTTAAGGGCAACTTCACCCAGGAACTTCTTAAAATACAGTTTTCAAATTTTATTTTTTTTTAATTAAAAGAAACACAATCCCACCAAAAAAAAAAAAAATTTTCTGGGCAATTTTATATTTCAGACAAAAAATTTTTTCCATGTGCCAAATATGAACCCGACCCCCCCTGGCACCAGTGATGACAGCGAGAGCACTGTATATTATAATGTTATTACGTTCACTGTCTACACTATTGTATTGCCCATTTTTGTACACAAAAATACACAAAAAATTCTGTTTAATTATTATATTTTTTTTATTATAAACCACTGATCTGTTATTTATGTTTATCTAAAATCTCTCAACTAAATCCTCAGATCGTTTTATCCAGAACTTCTCTCTCTCTCTCATAGACTTGAACAACGGTTCAACAATTCACTTTATTGTTTTGTTATGTTATAATAATATTTGGTTTTGGATTGTGCATATGAGAAGGCCCCTTAATTATGATCATATTACAACAACAACAAAAAATAAAGCAAAACAAAAAAAAAATTAAATAATTGACTATGAAATAATAAATCATCTGACGATATTCTTGCATATTTAAAGGGGCAGGAGGTGAAATTTGCTGTGTATAAGGAGAAGAGTGAGCTGGGCTTTGTATTAAGGACACTCAATGTTACTTTAAGTTATTTCTATAAATGTACAGGATTCCATACCAATGTGGGGATGGGGGCTGTAGGGGTCCCTGCTCTGGTCTCCATTACTTGTTGCTGTGGGATAACACTAAGCAGGGTGCACCGGCAGCTCCATCCTCACCTGTATCTGGAACATGGTACTAATTTTTTTTAATAAAATATATTGTAAAAACAAAAACAAAAAAATGAATGTTTGTTGTGAAAATGAAATAAAAAACAATTTCCTTTATCTTGCCTGTGTCTTCTTTTCATCCTTTTCATAGGGGCAAAGTATCGACATTGGAGGTGACTGTGTGTATATATGGGTGTGCTCTATCACAGTTATAGCAATAATTAATATGGATTTTCTACGTAAAAAATAGTCTCGGTTTAAATCAAGATTTCATTTGTAATATTAAGTCCAGAAGTCACTGATTATAGCACACCGTTAATTGAGGTTAGAGCCCTGCATCTTCTCTTTGTTAGTTAATGGCACTTTTTCTTTCATATAACATTTATATAATAATTATAAATATAATTCTAATAATAGGAAGGAAGAAGAGAGTATTCATCCAGTGGTAGTAGTTTCAGGGTTATATTCAATTCTTTTTAGTGATACCTTATTTTCAATCTCAATACAATCATAGTAATAGGAATTTAGAATTATTATCACACAATTTGTATTCTATTCCTAAGAATATAATTTAAGTTCCTATAGGAACATTTTATACGAAAATGTTATGGTTAAACTTACATAACAGATTGACAAGCAGTAACATTACTAGAAATGATAGTATTTGATCTTGGTAGAACTTTTGGGGGTGTTTTACACGTTATATTTATTCTTACGAGAGATTTTGTGCATACTTCATTATAGGCATACTACTACTATAATAATAGTATTTGTATCGTTTGAAATTGATTATTTTAACAATTGGAATACAGTCAGTTAATATGTTTCCTGTTATTCTGTTAGTTTTTTCCCCTCCCTAGTGATTATATAGCCACCATAATGTACTTATTTTTTAATATTATATTATCATTAATTTCCTTTTGTATTTCATAAAGCTAATGAATTATTTGATTTCAAGCAATACTAGAAACATTTATATTTTTATGCTTAATTCATTTAAAAATAATCGGTGATATTTTATTATATTTCCATTTAATTAACCTTTGTTCTTATCTTTTGACTATTTATTCCTACTTTCGTGTTTTTTATTTATATAGGGGGTTGTATATATATACTATAACTTTTTGTTTATACTTTGTCTCTAGGATATGGTGATTAATTATGCTGCTTGCAGTCACTGGTTTCCCCAAATGCCTATGTTATATTTTTCCTCCAGAATTTCATTATATTCTTATACAAAGTAAAAAAACAATGTTTGATGTATGTATATTTGTGTTATTATCTATTAATTATTAGCATCATCATCATCATTATATACTTGCATTCCTATATGGTCCATATTACTGTTTTATACATTATTATTCTTTTCTCCAATATTAATTCTTATTACCAATAATGCGTATTTTACTGCTAATGATTGGCATTATTATTTGTCTCCGTAGATGACGATATGCTGATGACTGTTTACTGCTTCATGCAAGTACCTCTTTACTATTATTATTTTTATCACTCCTCTTCCACATGTGAGATGCTCATAATGCCTCCTTGATAGTACCAGTTGTTCAAGTATTATCCGATTAATATGATTCTTGGTGTCCTCCAGTATTTGAGGACGATGTGATATGGGTGATTATGAGCTTTATTTTTATTATTTAGTACTCATACCTAGTAGTGTAGCCTGCATTTATACTGTAATTCTTGGTAGTAATAGTAGATAGAGATTTTATTACTGTTCTAACATTATTTAGTAACTAGCAGCATCATTGAATTGATAATTATTATCAGTATAATAGTAAATCTTTGTATCATTATTATGAATGTTATTTTTACTGACCATCGCTTTTTGCTACTTCTAAAATTTCAGTCCTCACCATCATCACCATGGACCCCCTATGAAAAATCATCTACATTTTTATTTTCCTCTTGCCTTATAAAAGGAGGATTATCAGCGCCACCAACTTTATGACACCTCAACCTTCCTCCCCCTATAAAGCCATCTCTTCCCTCCTGGCCTACTTCTAATCAGTACATTGATTGGTTGACGATCCACATGAATCCTGAGTTTTACCTACCCTAAAGAAGATGAACTAAAAATCTATCAGCCAGCCCTTGAAATGTAGCAAAGTGGAACTAATCCCACAGCCATGCCGAAAATGCTGCAGCCTCGGTCTGGATCTTCCATTCTAGACAAAATTTTTCTAATATTTCAACTTCCATGAAGCCAATTAAGAGTTGTGCTAAGAAAATGTCAACGAAAAAGAAGATCCATTGTTTGTTGGTATACATGATACACTTGTGTAACGTGTGTTTAATGCACTTCGAGTTGAACCTGTGCCTGCAGCCTCCCTCCCTCAGCCCTGGCAGAGCACACTTGTCTTGGTTATGACTGATAAAGATGATCAGTAGAGAAGCAACTACACCCTTACAATCAGTGGTTGCTGTGTAATTTTGCTCAATGATTCAACAGCGCCATGGATACCTTTGAAATTAGCGTTTATTCGCATATTTCCCCCTGGCATTTGACTATCTGGAAATAAACTTAGATATTTGAAGTCAAAATATGTTGTGTGGCCCTTGTGTATGGTGACCACATAGGGATGCGTCCACTGTTGCATACTAACTCCAAGAGTCAAAGGGTCTCATTACGTGTTTTCAATATCCCAAACAGCGCCATTCGCAAGATTTATTCACATGTTAACCAAATCACAAGAAAAACTTCTTTATTTCAGGTTTAGTGGCTGCAAAACGCTCCTTGACTTGTCCAGTCTTTGCTAGAAGGAGTTGATGGTTGTTGTTGTATCATGTCAGCATTGGAGTCCTGTAATAACAGGTTTCGGTTCGCTCCAATAGACCCCCCACCCGGCTCTGATGACAAGGAACCATTGGATCACTGAATTTTTCTTTCTTCTGATAATCCAAACTCCTATTTAGAATGTGCGATCAGCGTCAGGTAGCAATTTGTACATGTATTTGTTATCCATGTCCAACACTGGCATGGGATAGGACTTACCAATAACATATAAGTATCTGTTCCGTTACATTTACTAGGGGGAAGCTTGATTGTGTTCTGCACTGAGCATGCTGTGCACTATTAAAATATTATAATTAGTTGATGATAGAAAAATAGACAGAGAATGGTTACATAGCTTTTGAAAGATGACAACGATATACTACATATAGACAAATGGATACATAGATGGTTAATATAACTTTAACATTTGAAGACACAATGGGGATAGATAACAGATGCAAATGAAATACAATTCTTATCAGTTAGATGGAATCTAAAATTACAAATCCCTTTAGATTTAGATTAGCTGGAGTGTATATGGAGTCTAGTACCATTATAGTAAAATAGCAGACAGAGGATTAAAGATTCGATAGATGATAGATATATAGATAATAGATAGATAGATAGATAGATAGATAGATAGATAGATTTCGGAGAGTAGAATCAATTACCACATTGGGTTGTATAAATACTTGTAGGATTTGTCCCCTCTGCAATGTAATTAGGTGCTTGCACACAATATTCCTTCCCTGCCATATACATAGTGACTCTGCTTTTTTTTCTATAGAAATGACAATACAATTATTTGGAGTGTCGGACCATTTTATCCATTTCCTGCAATGGATCAATGAGTGGCAATTAGGCTGTGTTTTTCCTAAAACGGGGGCATGTATGAGGATGAGGAGCCAGGGATTCTCCCACCTTTGTACAGCATCCACATCCCCTGAATACCGCAATTAAACATTAAATGGAACACAAAGGAGTCCCTTCACAGCACAGATCATTGTACTCCCCCAATAGACAACAACTGATGGAAAGGACACCCACATTCAAGGCCGGGGTAAAATAAACAGCTGCCCCTCTTCTCATCTTCTCTTCTCCTGGAGAAATGTAATTACATGGAGAACTAGAGCAGAGCTGGAACACGGTGCAGCATGTATCCTTGAGAACTCACTCCACAGTGTTCTTGCGTGGCAAGGCTAATTCTAATGAAGTGCGCAATTGCACGAGCATGGCACAGGACGCACCGGGGTGAAGGGCACATACATTTTTGTTGTCTTCTTAAATGCCCCAGTTTTATAATATCACTTGGTGTAAGACTACAACATAATGTTCTTGCGCTATCTTGCCAAGGTTCATCCTTGAGCCATGGGGCACGCTCAGAAATACTAAAGTACTGCGCCACTTCATGGTGCCACTGGTGGCCACTACACAATCGGGTTTCAATATCGGAAGACATATTAAGGTTCTCAGTTTTTAGAAAGAGTATTGGAAATGCATAGTTCTATTTAACTATCTTCACTTCTGTCTCATTGTCCACATTGTCCAACCCTTTGTAATACATTATACTTCTTTGCGCTATGAAATGGCAATCAAATATTTGCTTTATATTTCCCCTAATCTCCAGCTTATAATAATCAGTTATCACGCGTGGATTTGTTACATTTTTAGTTTTTGAGTGACTAAATGATAATATCCTGCAGCATTTAATCCCAGTGTGGGATTTACCAATAAATAATAAGCAGGCTCATAGCTAGGGGACACATGAAATTGTCCTGAAGTGGATAATATTATTTTTCTTTGTGCCAGATTCCCCACATTAGCACCCTCGAATTCAAACGATACAAGGTGATGCCTTTTGATATGCCTAAGCATGATGAATAGAATAACCCTAGCACACATGGTGAAATGGGAGTACCAGCGGGTAAGCTTATTACTTCAGATGTTCCTGTGGTGCCAAAGGAGCTTTGTCCTTCAGGAGTATTCAGGTGATGCCCTTTAAGGCAGAGAGAAGGAGATGCCATTAGTAAATGCCATATTAGGTCTTCCTGTACTGCCATAGTACCAAGCAACGCAATCTTATTGCCATAGTGGCATGCACCTATCAAGTTTAATTACTGAGAGTACTAAGGGCCAGCCATCCCTAAGAAAGTGGGAATGGTTTTTGGAATCTTGCATCTCAAGTGGCTTTGCCTCTCCATAGTTGGCAGGATGTGGTTCATCTCCTGAGCTGCTCTAGGGCCCCTTGCCTTTGATGTGGGCAACTCCATTCAGCGGTGCATTTTCTTGGCAATCTGTGTATAAAGTCCCCGGACACTTGTCTTGATTTCTTTTGAGTTGAAATTCTAAATCTGAGCGATTTGTTTGCAATTAAGAAATGCAGCATGGGCCATGTCGTGTTTGGTATCATACTGAGCAGATCTCGCTTTGCCTGTTTTTGTATAAACACCCACATGTATTTCCCTTTTATTTTGATAGTACATACTCCGCTCGTAGAAGCAAACCCAGAGAAATATATAAATTCCAGCTCCACTTCAGCCACATTATACCACAGCGAGCAGATGCTGACAATACACCCTGGCACACCTGGCTGCAGCCTCCTCCGGACCGCTGGGCACCCAAGAGGAACATAACCAGTGCAGGTGAGTGTCATCTCCTACCGCTCCCCAGCAATGCAAAAATGGGGTGCATGATATAACATATAATGGTGCAGGCTTAACCCACCTTTGCCATGCTTCACTCATTATCCTGACTGTGATATAGCAGGAAAGAGGAGATCGCCGGGAGTAGTGTTAAGAGCAATAATTCTCTACTGAGCAGCGATTATGACTGGTTTGCTTGCAAATGGTTATAACAACTGTAAGTAACAAAAAACATCCCTTATAATGCATGCTAACCAAGGCCTCATTGATGTGTATTTAATAGTTACTTAACTCTTGGATACTTGGAGCAAACTATGTTTTGAGGAAGCACAGATTAAAATTGCAAAACGTGTCCTAGTTTTTGGACAATAACATGCAGATGGACTTTGATCACATAAATCTTTATACATGTAAGGTGGATAGATAGATGATAGATAGATAGATCTATATATAGATAGATAATAGATAGATAGATAGGATAATGTCAGATGTTGCCTTGCATGTGGTTAAAGAGTTTAACCTCTCCTTTTCCTATTTTCTTGCTCATTCATAAAAAACACTTACCGTATGGCAGAGGCAATTGGTGTGTAAAATACAGTATATAATGTATACATGACCAACACCCTAACAGATACAGCACATAATGTTGTAGATTTTCCTCAACGCTCACTTCCCCTATATTCACTCTTCTGAATCTCCCTCTATCTATAACTTTCTTATCATTCTTTCTTTGATTGGTAGTTCCTCATCTTTTCACTCACTCTTTATTTATCTCTCCTACTATCTCCTACTATCCTTGCCTTCTTCTTCTGTACCCATTTTCTCTCTCTTGTTTTCTTATACACATCATATCGCTTCTTCTTCCATATCTGAGGAAGCTATCAATGCACGCACCTTTGTATATCTGCCTATTTACCTATCATGTATAAAAGCAAAATATTTTCTAGATATTAGAATCTATCTTCCCTTTGAACCTTATGCAACATATCATAGATATATATGAATAAGTGTCCCATTTTTGGACAAGAAATTCAGAATGACTTAAGTCCACATAAATCTGCATCTATGTAAGGTAATAAATAAATAAATAGAAGATATTAATTATATATAATTTATCTATGGATTACAGTTTACACACCTAACACCCAACATACACATACGAATATGCACACAAACATAAACATATATGCAAACATACACACATATGTACTGACAAAATATACACATGCTTTATATACACCACATATATATACACTTCACATGTAGAATAACAACTGCAAATGACTCACTCATAACATACATCGTAAGATCTTTAACACCAATGTATCCCATTGTAATGGACACCCCCCAAATTTTGATTAAGAAAATCCTAACAAAAACACAGATTTACATTCAGGAAGTCCAGACACACCACTTTCTATATAATAGCTGCCACACACATGATGACCCTGACAGTGGATTTAGTGGAATTGCCCTTCAAACGCTATTCATAAGTAGACATGACTCATTGATTCCCCATATTCCATCTAACGTATTGTCATTCTCTTTATCACAACTAATGATGAGTATAATAATGCAATAGAACGGTTCCCTGATGGGCTTCAGTAATAGCATTCCTCATTATCCCTGATGAAGCCTTGTCATAGCCAGTGCATTATAGATCTTCCCTATGTGGTGTGACTATATACAGGATATAGTGCCTGTGTGTGTGTGTTAGTGACTATACAAGTGGTCCTTTGCAATAATCACAGTTTTTTTTGCAATCGACTTGTATGGCAGTGTTCATAACAGAATGATAAGCCATTAAGAAACAGTAACAATTGCAGCAGGCTAATGCTCAGTCCATATATGATCGTAAATGTCTGTAACATTGTTTCAATGAATCTATTGTTCTGTGCTTTGCTGTCACTTAGTGACTTTGTTTGTGTCTCATACGGCCAATGAGCCTTTCATGAGGTTGTAGATTAACATTTAGGGAACTCTCACTCGGGGAGGCAGCACACACCTGGGAGGGGGGCAGCACATTGCTCTGCTATAACCATCATCATTTTTCACTTAGTTAAATGGTGACACCCCCCCCTTTATTACTCGTCACCCAACCCCCTCCCCTGTATCCTCAGAGCCCCTCACTAACCCATTCCCATAGTGATGACCTCCACAGCCATCCAACCAAACGTTCCATTCCAAGCTAAATAAACACTTCTGTCTTCCACACATATTATATTAGGTTTCTTAAAATCACATGTTCAGAGGGAGGGGGGGGGGGATATGGAGGCAGCTAGGCACTATAATCACCTGCAATTGTTCTGAGGACATAAAAGATGAAATGCCACTTCATTGTCTCTCTGGAAACAGGCTCTGGGGACATAGATATCTCTGTGTGATGTAGGACTACAAGTGCCAGTGTTATCTGGGAGGAAGGTTGCTGGGGGTTGTAGTGCAACAGAGAGAGGAACCCCATCACAAGTTGCTGCACCTATCATTGTAAAGATATGCACATAACTTCTGAAATGGATATTACTACCATTACATTAAGTATAGATTTTCTGCATTGCAATTGGAAATCAATGATCATTTTAATCTGATATGGTTATGAATTATAAATAAAATTGTATAATATTTGTCTACTTCTCAAACTTTTAGATTATATTATAACTTACAGAATGACCTAAAAAGAAAACTTGGTCTTGTAAATTTTTCCGTACTTTGTTAGGCCAGTTTCACGTTACCGTTTCCTTATCTCTGTGAAAAAGTAAGAACTGAGGTGTAACGTATCATTTAAAAATCCATTGACAACCATGAACTTATGTCATCAGTTATGTCGCCGTTAGGCAGGTATCGGTTATCCATGCTTTTTTTTGGTTGGAAAAAAGGATTGGGAGTTGGCAGTATTTTTCCTCCATTTGAAAACAAAAAAAAAACGCATGGATACGGCAAAATAAATTGCCTTACTGGTGCGCAGAGCAGGGTATGGCAATTCTACATACAAACTTAAAGGGTTGTCCCCACCAAGAACAGGGTCCATTTGTACCCCCAATAAAAACAGCTGGTCGCACATGCGCCTGTTATTTATCTCTATGACTGATTGGAATAACCCAGCGGCTGTACTTCTCTAGTTTTCCCGATCAGCGCCATAGAGCATGGAACATGGAGCAGCACGCACATGTCCCACGATCCTGCTCCATTCATTTGGGGTACAACAGACAGTTCTTGTGATCCTGGGGGTCCCACCCTATCCTGCGGATAAGGGATACATGTTTGCGACTGGACAAGATCTGTCCTTCTTTATGTCGCTTTTAGTAGTACTCTCAAGCGTATCAGTCCGCTGTACTAATACATCTGGGCCAATTTTTCTTTATCAAATTATGTTTCCGCATGACAGAGGGGTTTTAAAATTTCCCCTGACAACAGGGGGGGTCTATACAGTCATCACTTTTTAGGTAATCAACTTTCTGTCCACCACCCAAATAGTGACATCCGCTTCACGAGGGAATAACAAGGAAGGCCTCACTAGACACAAATCCAATTTTCTGTTGAATGCGTTTTCAATGGGCCAGTAGAGACAATTGCCCCTTTACCTTTGCATGGTTTGAATCCTGTGCACCATATGGAGGTTGTAATGCACATGTCTAGATGATGTTCCTGATTTGTCTCATCTCTAAACTATGGGATGACTTTTAAAGAATGGGCGCTTTGTGTGCACCCATCACAGGACCATACGGCTTTTGTCCACGTTATAGTATGGCGCGGCACTCATGCGCCAATAAATTAACTCTACTACGGCCTTGCTGCCATTTCAATATAACCTGCACCAGTTTTTTGGCTGCAGATTATAGTAAATTTGTCTGGGGCAGGGCTCCCTCCGACCTTGTTCCATTCACGCGTCTCGCAATCAGGGCACAAATTGCCAATTCCATATATCATGACCCTTATTGGAAGCCTGTGCCATATTATGTTTGCGCCATTTTTAAATGATGACTGTCCTTTTTTTTTTTGCAATACGAAAATTTGCATCACTTGTGCTCAAAAATATACTATAACCTAGAAATACCTTAAATACAGAAGTATGCGAGTGACACCATGTGTGGCACTACAACTCCCATCATGTGCTATTTTGCCACTCCTGAATTAAGGAAGGCATCATTGGTGATAATCTTTGGGCTATCATTCCCTGCAATTGTCCTTGGCTTCTAGTTAATTGTGGATCACTGTCCCTGTCATCATTAGCGGGGGTCGGAGTGCCCCATTTATTCCATCAATGTGAACAGCCAGGGGAGGGGTGGGGTGGTTAACCCCTTCACTGCCTGGCATTGACTCTTTGCCATCTGGTGCCTCCGTGTGTGGTGAAGTCGGGATGTGATATCACAGCAGCCAGCACCCTGTCCAAGGGCTGTGATTGTGGTGCGGGAGCTCCACGAGCTTTCTCCTGAGCTTCCTGTTGATAGCGACAAGCCTCAGATTTTCATCAAACTTCTATTAAGTGAAACATAGGTTGGAGGCAGCCGATTGAACAGTTTACATTTTATTGTGTTTTTTAATTTGACATATAGTTGCATAAAGAAATGACACTCCGACGCCAAGGCCGGTCGATTTCTTATTTCTCCCAAGGAATTGATGGGTTTATCAGGCACTAGATGGAAAGCCATTAAAGTCCTCTCTGGCTTGGCCTGTAATTGGAACTTGATGGATAGTGGGAGTCAGGCTAGGCAATGCTGATACCTCTTTATTACTTCTTTTTCCAAAAATTTACCCAATTCATTTTCCAAGCGCAGATTACATAAAGTGTACACCTCTAGGGCGCATGTATCGAAAAAGAAGAAAAAATGAAACATCCCCCCACTCGCCGTTTACCCCCTCCGCTTCCCGTCCCTTCCCCCTCCCCCTACCCATGCCAATGCCATTTGCTCCAAAATATGTCTGACTGAAAAGCCCGAAAAAATAATCAAAACGTTTTATACTTAGAAATTTATTGCAATCATTTTCTCTGGTAATTTCCTTATTTTAAGTTTGACACGTGTATATCATAACCCCCGGTCCCGTTAAAAGAAAAAGGGATTGCAAGGGCTGTCTTAATTTGGCAAAGCTTGATTCCAATATCAAACGTGTTTATGATTCCATCTGTCATTTACTCCCCCAGACTTCTCCCAATATCACAAGCTGGGCTACAAGCCTATTTTCTTAACTGCTGCAAAACAAGGAAGAAAAAAGATCAATTTTTATTAAGGTTTCATGAAGCTCCCAGCGCTCCCCTCTGTAGCAACAGTTCTGCTGATCTGAGGCCATTTACCCCTTCTGCAGGTTATGGGCTGATCACATTTACAGGAGGATTTTAATTGCCGTGTAGATGAAACCATTCACTTACCTATCAGATACAATGTATCACCTTGTCTTGTCTTATGTGCAGTGTATGTCGTAATATGGCCCAATGGGGGGAATTCATTAGAATGTTGTTTTTAAATGCTAGTCTTAACCCCCCACCCCTGTAGACTGGATCAGAACTGCGGGTTTCTACTATACTCTCCATCGCGTTTTCTCGATTTACTCCCCAGCCCGCCCTACACACACCCTGTTTTTCCCAATCTATGAACACCCGCTTTAACCCACACTATGCTACCCCCGCCCTATTCCCACCCCTGCTTCCACCGACCATGCTTTCCCCCCTACGCCCACCCTGCTGTCCAGCCCAGTCTCCTGCTTTCCACGCCTATGCCTACCCCGCCCTATTCCCACCCACTCGCCGCCCCCAGGTCGCTGGAGAATGCCCGAAATTGACGGGGAGCGGGAGATTCATAAATTCAGACCGAGAGTGTCACCAGTTTTTTTTTTGTTTTTGTTTTTTTTTTTTTGGTTTTACTGTTGGAGCACCTTTAACATAATGGCTTGTGACACATTCACAATCTAACTGTGCATGTTAAATGTGGGGCACGGTCCGACTGAGCCACAACGTCCCTTTTAAGTCAGCAAATTTGTGTCACATTAAGAATAAAGTGCAGCCTCAACATAAAACGGGTCGTGGCAACACAGAAAGGGCGCGACACTTCTTATATACCCATGCAGCAGTTTGCACTGAAAAAACATGCATAGTCCAACACAACACTGGTGCAAGGGCCTCAGTAATGTGGGGCGGTGACTTGTTATGGTTATATCAATCATACCAGAATAGACAGAAGAAACACAACTGCAAGTTCACACTACATAGGGGGTCATTTATCATTTTTTTCTTTTGTTTTTTTGCCGTTTTTGCAGTGTTTTTTCGCAGTTTTGCCTGCGTGAATAGCTGTTTTGGCACTTATTTGGATTGTTACGGCCCCAATTCGCCGTCTGTCGTTGCTCTATTTGTCATTACATTTCGCCTCTTTCGAGGTGATTGCACCCGCTTTATTATACTTTTTTGCCCTATAGGGTGCAAATAATTGCCGCAATAATACGCCAGTCCTGACCGTGCTTAGGAAAGTCACTGGTATGATTTGTGCAACACATTGGCGCCTAAAAGGTTCCACCCCCCCCCCTGCATTTGAGAAAGAGCAAAAACAACAAGACATGAGGTGCAAAAAAAATAAACTCACAAGAACTCAGAGAGGGGGACATAAGATAATGACCCCATGTTTTTGGTAGTAGTCTGTCACCATGGGAAAACACTGTCTTTAAATGTTGCACATTAATTCATTTTTTTATTAGGATGCATTGACAATAGGCGGGATGGTGGCTCAGTGGTTAGCCATACAGCCTTGCAGTGCTGGGGTCCTTGATTGCAATCCCACCCAGGGTCAACATCTGCAAGATTTGTAATGTTCTCTCCATGTTTCGTGTTCCCCTCCGGGTCCGCCGGTTTCCTACCAGCACGCTGCGTAATCTGTGTGCGCGAATAAAAAAGGAATTATTATTATTTTATTAAATAGGGACGAAATAAGTGTGACGTATATTGCATGACATCTCTCCCCTTTACTACAGTGTGGTAGCGATACACCGACACATCGTAGCTTTTGTTTAAAAGTAATTGTAAAATCCAGTGTTTGTGCAAAGTGAAGGTTGAGACCAACTGTGAATCCTATTCATCTTGCATACTGATAAGTAGAAAGGATTGGACGTTGCGTCTTGTTTACACTTCGCTACTACTCCCCCTCCATAGTTTCTTACACTTTTAAATATTTAACTATACACAGCGGATACTTTTGATTCCACCGCACTATCGCCTGGCACTCGGATGGGATCTGGAAGTGAGAGGCTTGTGTCTGCTTTACAATGGATGTTTATTTAGGGAAACATTTTCTGCAGGACAAAAAAAAATCAAGAAAATTGGCAAGAATTCCACGGAGAACGCCAGATCCGCACTTCCAGGATCAACATCTATGGGGAGATTTATCATACATTTCTCGTAGAGCTGAACCTGTTCTAGTTGCCCATGGCAGCCAATTAGATCTCAGCTTTTCTTTTTTCCCACAGCTGTTTAGAAAAATGAAAGCTGAGCTCTGATTGTTTTCCATGGACACAAGAAGCTTTACCTCAGAAACTTGATGATAAATCTCCCCCATTTCTTTCTTTGTGGCTTAGCAACTTCTTCTTCCATTCTCCTATCTATGGCGAGCCAATTGCAATATAAAGCAGGGGGTATAAAATCCAATTCTACTGGAGATAGATCTCAGGCCAAGTCATCCTTTTTTTATACCATGACTCATTGACAAAAACAGTAAATTCAGGGTTTGGATTGTTTTGACTATTTATGCTGCAAATTGGGAAATGTTTATGAAATAAATCTTAAAGGGATATTCCATTTTATTGCCACAGCAATGGGGGGGTCTGAACTGGGTACCCCTGCTGATTAGATGTTTAAAGCCGCCTGGCGTCTTTCAAAGCCAATATGTATTCCATCATGTGGTGGTGTGGCCTGTAGTTGGGTCCCCTTCATGTGCAATACCATTTGACAAGCAATATATGATTTTCTGGCACTGTTCTTAAAAGCCAACGAAGACACAATGCTTATCTGACTGCACAGACCCCGCCATAAAACTTATCGATGGGGCTGTCAGGGTGTCAGACCCCCCAACAATCCAAATTACTTACGCATGTACGCCTACCGATTTGGAAATTACTACCTCCAGAGGCGCCTCACCAATCTGTATTATTTACCTAGTGCTCGCCAATCTGTCTTACTTACCTACCTCTAATCCCACCAATCTAGTATTACTTACCTCAGGCGCCCACCAATCTTGGTATTAACTTTACCTCCTATGCCCACCAATTCTGGTATTACTTTACCTCAGGCGCCCACCATCTGGTATTACTTACCTCAGGGGCGTCCCACCAATCTGGTATTATTTACCTTATATGCTCACCAATCTTGGGTCTTACTTACCCTCAGATGCCACAACTGGTATTTTCTTACTAAAGGCCCCCCACACTCTGTTTATTACTTACCTTCAGGCGCCCCACCAATCTGTTATTACTTACCCAGGCGCCCACCAATCTGATATTATTCAGCTAAAGCACCCCCTACGAATGTTATACTTACCTCAGACGCCACCCAATCTGAAACTACTTACCCTAGCGCACCCCCTCAATTCCATATTACTTACCTCAACCACCCCCATCTAAACTACTTCTCCTAAGCACCCACCAATCTGATATTACTTACCTCAGTCCCCCACTATTGTGATATTACTTACCTCAGTCCCCCACTATTGTGATATTACTTACCTCAGTCCCCCACCATTCTGATATTACTTACCTCAGGCCCCCACCAATCTGGAATTCCCCGTTTATGTTTTGGGAAATCCGTTTAATTTTTGCATTAAATGCATTTAGATTAAAGAACTGGTGATTATCTCAGGGTCGTCTGAGTGCTGGTGACATCCCATATAAGAATAAGTAATGGCTTGCACTGTGTGTCTGTCAGCCAGCATAACTTTACCAGGAAAGAGACCTAGATAATCCATGAATAGGCCAGAACAGAGAATTTAGAGAACTCTACCACCAGGGAAGCATTGTAACAAGCACACTGAGCATACTGGTGTGTTGCCCCATTTGGAAATGTCTGCCCTTTTTTTTTGGCTTCTATGCCCTATTTTATTAAATGGACCAGATTTTTTAAATATGCAATGAGACCAAGGGCTAAATAAGTAATCCTACTCAGAAGTGGGCAGGCACCAGTATGTCCACACAGATCTTCTCTACTTTTGGCTTAGTATGCTCTGGCTTTTAATAAATGAAGGGCTTTTTTACAATTATGCAAATGAGCCCAATGGGCCTGTTTCCATAGGTGTTAATAGAGCCTGGAGCCCTCAGGCCTTTTGTATAATATTTAAAGAAGCCTTTTTTTTTTGTCTTAAAACAGTGTATATGAAGCTAAAAGTAGATCACTTTACAGAGGGGGTGCTCACCAGTAGGTCAGTGTTGCGTGTTTACAATCCGTCATCTGTGTAGATGTTCCTTTAAGTTTTCTTTAGGCCAGGGAATTTGGACCATGCCAACATGACTTCTCTAGATTGCATAAGCTGTCCATGGTTTAAGGAGGCCACACATGGCAATTTGGTTGAATACCTTTTTCCAACTTAAATGAGTTGGTTGCATGTATATAGATAGGAGTAAATGTGGGACAGTCTGACAAAACCTCCTCTCCAGTCCTGTTATTTATGATCCTCCCTAGCCTTGTTCATTTGTGTCACTCAATGACAGTTTAACAAGGCTTCCTTTTTGTAATTTTCCCTACTTATGAAACATGTCCACTGCATGGCTGCTCAGGCTTTAATGCTGCTGCCCGGCAGAAATTATATTTCATAGCTCCTGAATGAAGTGGATCTCCGCTCGCACGGTGACTGCGCTCAATCCTCCCCGCAGACGACACCATAAGGTGTATGTATATTGTGGCTTGATCTGAGGTGTCTGAAATGGATAAGACTTGATTGGTGGGTATGCCTTAGTAGAGTTGGGAAAACCAGCCCGAAAGCCTTTGAGATTCTCCTTTCAGCTGACAGATGTGCTCATTAACAGCCGGCTGAAATGGGTGTATGGCAACCTCCCCATTTAGCTCTGACAGAGGAGATTTCACGGCCTGTCTACAAGGTTTGTAATTTCTGTCCCCAACCGTGCCGCCGCAAAGTCCGCCCAATGCCTCCAGTCCACTGCGGGCACATACCACCCCGCTCGTATCATATAGCCCCTTCCAATGACATGCTGGGTTATTATTGACTGCATCAATGTCACAAACCATTTCACTTTATGAACCCTGCGTTGCCCCTTGAATAAGCCCCTCTTTTTCTTCCCAGTATAGGAACGGCTGGGGTCTAATGCTACATACACAGGCAATTAGGGTCATTTCGGATATAGCTTTCCAGGGGTTCTGGAATACAGTGTATGCAATGGATAGCACCATTAACCACGGAGGCTTTCATTGGCTCTTGTGGCGTCGTTTTGATTGGATTTGGTGATTTACTGCAAGGTTGCAAATTTGGTCAAACACGGCTTGCTGTGATTGTGAGGAAGCATGTCTATTGGTGGTCGTGCTCAGGTGTGATGTCTTTGTATGTGCATACAATGAACAAGGCATAAATAATGTCTCGTATTATCTACGGAAGCGTTTGCATACATCTATTCTCTCAACCCCCGGATATATGTGTCAGACTCTATTTAGTCTAGAGTGCATCGTGTTTGTCACTCTGCTAGACACCACAGAATGAAAAGTTTTGAAGACTCCCAACACACATTCATGGTTGTAATGTTTAGAAAGTGCCTTAAAGGGGCTTTCCAGTATACCCCTATTATGACTTATCCAAAATAGTTGTGCACATACCCCCTGAACGGTCCTTGAATCAACCAGAGAACCCATCAGAAAACAGCTCATTCTCTATGTAGTGGCCAGATGTTTACTACAGAAACGCAGTTTCCTCATTTTTGGCAGTTCCAGGACTGGCCACTAGAGAGAAATGGGCCTTTGTGGCATAACAGCTGCCTGTGGGAAGTCCCCACGTTTTGGACCCCCATTGTTTGGGATATTGATGAGCCAATCTATCATGTCTGCCTGAAGCCCTCTTTAAAACCATAAATAGTCATTAGATTATCTATTGGGGCAGAGTGAGCCGGCTACAATCACCCCATCCAAAGATAAAGGGAGCCTAAAGGGCCCTGTAAATTATACTGGTGCCATCTAGAGATGTAAGTAATGTGTACATCACTGACAGGCAGGATTAGTTGGATGGGGGGGCATGGCTCTACCACACTACACTACTACTATATTGGGTGTATGAGGACCTAGAAGTAGATTATGCATAGGGATATACATTTTTTAACATTAATGTAATGTATCTATTCTATATTGGGAAGAAGTCCAATAAACTCCTAATATCATTCTTGCCCTGGTACCGCCAGGCACCCAGGGTTAATATAGGCCCCCGCAGCTAGGGGGCCTCCCTCTCTCTCTGGGCATTATAAAGCCGACGTGGCTGGATTGACAAGTATTGATACAAAGACTTTATCGCACATTTTAATTGCTTAACACCTTATCTTGACATCTGAGATACAATCCGGACAGGCCGGACATTCGCTGACTTGGCTTTATTCTGTCATTGCGCCACCATGACAGTCATTTTAATAAATTCCTTTATTGTCATCAACTTGACATCACATGAAATGAAATGTCAGGAAAAGATGGCGACACATGTTCTCCGTGTGCTTTCATTTACCTAAATCATCGACTAGAACAGATGTAAACTGACCTTGTAAACTGGAACATCGTCTAAAAATACAATTTAATTTTAGTATGCTCTTATTTTTAAGAAAAAATGCTTTAAGATTATGCTAATTCGTCCTGAGGGGCTCTTAGACTCCATTAACACCATACTAATTTGCATAATTTTAAAGCCTTTTATTTGACAATACCAGCGCATAAAAAATAAAAGAAGCCAGATCCTGGCCGAGGGGCGACCCACCGGTATGTCAGTGTGCTTGGTTTACAATCCTCATCCTGGTGGTAATGTCCCTTTAAGACATATTTTTAAGGAATATTTCTGGGTTTGTATATCCTGATGGGACTACTTTCCCTGTTCCTTATCTGGACAGATCAGTGGCGTTGTGTTCAGGTGCAGGCTCAGTAGCCTGCAAGCTGAATGGACTGGATTACATCGAGTTACTCGGGTAATTTGTTTAAGTCCTTATGACAACTTACTATTCATGTGGAGGAAGACACCAACTCAGTTTCCCCCGCTGCTGTTCCTTGATAGAATAACAAGTGTTCTGATTCTCACACTTCAATTCCCCCCTTTTTCCCCCCCCCCAGGAGACTTCACTTTCCAACATGTAATTATGAAGGTACGGTCTTTATTTCTCTGGTTTATCACGTTCCTCTTTGTGTGTGTGGACGTTAAATGGAAACAAACATAATTGCCCTAAATACAGAAAATTCCTATTCCAATGCTCATTTTAGTATAGGTAGGTTCCAGATGGGCCCACACATTACTATGGACGTCCTACCAACGGTCTAATCACTGAGTACTAGTTCATCTATGGGTATGGTAAGATGCGTGCAGCTGACTTGCTAAGTGATGTCCTCTGTATTCCTCTTGGAAATCTATTAATATTTGACATCCAGGCCCAGTTCCTCCACAAAAAAAAATAAAGAACGAAGGTTTAAACCCACATCAGTTTAACTTCCTTTTGGGCATCAATGTAAATTGTATGTCTCTTTTATGTCCATTTAGGCAGGCATGGTTTTTTATCTTTCAACTTTTCAAATTTATTGCGTTTTAACATTTTTTTTTACAAGTTCCCACGTATATCATACAGATATATAAATTGGGTAGAAACATAGAAGAACATACAATGTATCACAGTTTGCAGGAAGGTTTTTTTTGACATGGCTGCATACTTTGGTTCTGTAATGTAATGAGGATGTTATAATGTTTACATTGAAGTCAATGGGAGGAGATTGGAAATTGTCACTTTAACATCTTCGTAGTTTTTGAGAGATAGATACATAGGTGGGTATTTATCAGGACCAGAATAACGCAAATGCTAGTTTATTGCTAGCTTTTGCAATTATTTGACCCGATCCACCACCTGTCACCGCCAATGGGGCCGTTGAAGGGGCGTGAAGGGGGGCGGCGGCCGGGTGGAGTGGGCCGCGCGGGGCGTTATGTCCCCCGCCTGCGCAATTGCTGCTGCTGGACTTTTCATAGTGAAAAGTCGCGGCGGCGCTACTTGAGATTGGGCTGCGAAACTTGGCAGCGGCGGGCCTATCATAGGGACGGCCGAAGCGCACGACCCACGTATGATAAAATATGCCCATAGAGTTAATCTACAAATGAGATACTAAATATACATTATAGAAAGGATTATGAGATGATAGATAGATAGATATTATAGATAGATAGACACAAACAAAATCAGTAGATAGATTAGAAGATAGAAGCATAGAATAGATAGATAGATAGATCGATAGATAGTAGATAGATAGATCATCGCCCATGAGAAGATCGAATAGTAGTAGATCGCTACGCTAATACGTTGAACGACTGATAGATAATAGCATAGATACTCCAGATAGAGTGATAGCAATAGATGGATACGTGTAGATATGATAGACTAGATAGATAGATAGTAAAACCAATGCAAAGTGCATATCTTATCAGAAATAGGTAAACCGTGTAGACTGGTTGGTAACGTTTATGAACGCAAGTGACTGGACAACCCCTTTTAGACTAATATAATATTATAGTCATTTTTTCTCATTCGGGTCATCGCATTTTTTAGGAACAGAATAAAAGTGTGCAAACTTGGAATGTTTGCCTGGTTGGGGACGGGGTGTACTATGGGTATATATTGGTCGGTGCCTAGGGATGCTAATTCTATTACTAAATGGCTCATGGTAAGAGGTGACGTTACTTACAAATTTTGCCTCAAGCTTATGTGGTACAATCAGGTATCTTTCAAGTTATTCCAGTTATTTTTGCGCTGTGACATTGCCCATTTATGGACCAAAAAATTTTTGACTCGGATAAACCCACAAGTTATTGCCATGTTCTGGGACCCTACACTCCAGGAAACTCTACTCCTGCCTCCTTCCCCTGTAACCTGATTTACTTAGCAATAACTCTCATTATGGTTCAAACTCGAAAAAGTTGCTAGGATCAAGTGACACTGAAGGGTCTGAACTATTATAGGGCAGACCTCACATCAGTGATCCCTAAGGGGTTGTTTAAAAGTTGCATTTTCTATTTGTGGTTATTACAGAGGACTTAGGCCTCCATGTGTGGACGTCTGGTTTTACCTTATTTACAACATATACCAAGCCTCCTCCTAGTATCTGTATGACGTCTATGGTGCTACGGGAGGCCCTGCTGGCCCCACCTATCTGTCTATTGCATCACGGATAGCATTTTGCGTCCGTAAATAGACAACGTGTAAAGGTTAGCATGATCAACAGAGATAATTATACCCTGGACATTAGACCTGTCACACCAGAGAAAGAGTAGCACTGGATGTACTGTCACATAGGAAGTGTCAACCCACAAAAACACGGAGAGAACATACAAACTCTTTGCTAATCAACCTATATATAAGTTTTTGAGTGTGGGGGGAAACTGGAGGACCCAGAGCAAATCCACACAAACACGAAGAGAACATAAAAAACTCTAAAACTCTTTGCAGATATTGCCCTGGGACTTGAACCCAGGTCCCACTGTACCGCAAAAAGGGCAAAAAAATGTGGTATTTTTTATGTTGCGGTCTGATGGCCAGTTTGCAGAGTGGTGAAAAATATGGAGATCAGATACGTAGCCAAATTTCTTTAGATTCAAAGACGTTTTTTAGATTCAAAGAAAAAAAAACAAATCGTGCGTGTGGCATTTTGGACTGAGATTACATAACGGACAGACAATTGTGCCAACAAAGAACAACTATGAAACGACGCAGCAGAAAATACAACGCTACCATGTGCCCATAGTTCTGTATATAAATGTCACCACTATGTTGGGGTGTTAGCCCTCTGACCTCCCACCTTCATTCTTATAGACCCGATGCTATGTAAGCCATCACCACTGATGTGTGACCCTATGTTTCTTATGTGGGGGGTGGGGGGGGCAGATGGACGCGTGCTAGAGCCCCCCTACTACATATCATTTTAACAACTTCATTTTAATGGCGACCTCATTGCTAACCAATTGAGGGCGCTGCGAGGGCACCACATATTCCAGAAAAGGTTGAATGAATGTGGAAAGCACTGGCGATGAAAGTCATACCCCCAATAGTTTATTCAATGACTGGGTCTCCCCAGGGGTAATGACTTACATCATGATTAAAGCTGACCAGTTAATGTTCCTGGACTCGTCTTCCGAAAAACCTGAAAGGTTAATGATGCTGAAAGAGGGGTTTATTAGCTGCAACCATGACCCTCTTTACATGCAAGAGAACGGGGCAGGGGCCTGCAGAGATGACAAAGTGGCAGACATTCCGATACAGAGGAAGGGGAGAGGTCTAAACTAGTAAGATAGATGAAGACACTGATTGGGTAGAAAAACGAACCTCAAGTGGTGCCAACAAGACAATGACATTTTTGCGTTCATCTCTCAATGTGAGAGCCGGAGTAAAGGGACCAAAACGCGTCTAGCCAGATGAAGACCACTAAGAAAGGCCTATATATCCGTACTATCTGTCAAGATCCTTATACAACATTATTAAATGTGATATATATTGCATTTGTTATTTTATATTTTATTGTATTAATGGAAAGAAATTTTTTTACTAGCCTTAATTTCAGACATCTGCTGTCTAGAAAACCGCCCTTATTTAGCGTCACATCAAATCATCCTTGATCTGAGTACCTTGAATATAAGAGGAACATGTGTATACTTAATATGCCAGTGGGGGCATGAGGGGAATTGAACCACTTGCTACTATAGGTTCTTCTTACTCAGTGATTAGAGTAATACTAATCCATCAGCAGGATTTACCTTCCAGAACTAGCAGTTATGTATGTAGGGCTATACTCAGATGTGCCAACCCTAACTATGTTTTAGTTAGTTTTGCACACTCCTTACCCGTTAACTTTAGAATATATGAAAATAGACTGACAGTGCTTTGGGGGAGGGGCATTAGCAGAGCACCTCAGGGCTATGCTGTACAAGAATAAACAGCCCACTCCGCACCCTCCACTGCCAGCCGCCTTCCCTCATCCTCCCCCCTTCGCTACATGAACTTCTGATATCCACTGGTCCACTGATATCTCAAGCTGAAGCTCTTAAGGGCTCTGGCAAGCACTTAATCCTCATTACATAGTTTCAACATTAAGTTTAGCTGGGAAAGAACAGCTTGAGAATAAAAAAATAGAGGTATGGTGACAAGTATGTGTTAAGGGCGGCACGGGGCTGAGTGAAGTAGCACTCTGCACTTGCAGCACTGGAGGTCCTGGCTTCAAAATCCCACCCAGGTCACACTGCAAAAGAGTTTGTATGTTCTACGTCCTTGTTTGCGTGGGTTTTCCTCCGGGTAATCCGGTTTTCCTCCCCACACTCCAAAAACACTACTGTTATGGTTGTTTAGATTGTGAGCCCATGGGACAGGGCCAATTTGTCAGGCCTTGTGCAGCGCATGCTGTAATCTGTGTGGCGCTTTATAAATAAATAATTTAATATACCACATATAACTAGCAGTAGAACTTACTGGTACTGAAGGGGCTCCTACACCCTAGATGAATATAATATTTGTATACTCAAACATTTATACACTCTACACAACATGTATGTACTGATAAATAGCTGTGCAATGTGGCAGCATAATATGTATATAATGCTGCACATCTCCATCTTTAATGTGTCGGTCGATGCCGCTGGGCCCACTAACAATGTGGGGGCCCTAGCAGCTGCTTTGCTGTAGTTACCCCCTGCTCTGTAGGTTAAATAGTGGTGCCAGATTTCCATAGCATTGGGTGGGATTTAGGAACTCACTGCAGACTGTCCATTAAACATCAGATAAAAAAGAGTCCGGATAATATATTTAGAATTTGGAGAGATATACAAAGATCCAAAATGCCAATAATGTCGCCCTATATTTGAACAGAGAAGCTAAAATATTGTTGGTAGTTTAAAACACTTTGAGACATCTTTTACAACTCTTACAAGAAAGTGCTCTAATAACGAAATTTCAGGGTAAACTGAAGGAAAACTAATAGGGAAGCGACAGATATTATCCATCAAGTAGACACTTGATCGATCCGGCGCCGTAAAGACTGCTGTCTTATAGTTGTGTATCTGCCCCGTGTGGCACGTTAGTATTTAAAGTGTTCATCATTATTTTTTAGTATAGTATTATATCACCTTAGTATTATGCTATAGTGTATCATTGTTCATAGTATGGTATAGTATTATTCTATTGTAGAATTGTTATTCTATTGCATGTTTTTAGTATTATCTGTTAATATAGTCAGTATTATTCTATAGTGTATTCATGTTCATAGTATGGTAATCGATTATCTTATGATATGATACATTAGTAGATTACTATAGTGTATCATTTTTCATAGTGATGGTATAGTATTATGCTATTGTTGATGTCTATTCTATGCATAGTGTTGTTAGTTATTATGTATGATCTAGCTCAGTATTATTCTATAGTTGTAAACATACTACATATTACTACATATGGAGAATAGGATTATAGGTAGGTAGATTGCTACTGAGAACAGTGACACCTGCTGGAGAAGTTTTATAGTGATCTGTACATTTTTATTTGGGGGGGGGGGGGGCCTGCTGCAAAGACTCCATGTTTCAGACTCCATCAATGATTACAATATGATTATAATAATGATGATATTTAGTTGTCAGGCGCACTAGCATCATCATGGCACGTTACCAATATATAAATGCAGTGATCAGATGTGTAGAAATTAATTCATAAATAAGGTCAATAGTGTAATTGGTGGTAGTGGGAGTATTCTAAAAAGAAAATGCCCCAAAAATTTGATATACCTATGGAGAGATGGTTGGACCGACTGGACTTCCAATAGGCCCTGATTTGATATACGTAATAGCTCTTCACTACCAGTTGCTATGATGGGACTGGAGAGATATTTATGTCTTTAAAGGGAATAATTGATTGCTGCAAATACACTGCCCTGGGATAGAAGACCCTATGACTTTCAGGTATGATATGTGAAGGGTGATCAACTGGTCCATGGGAATAATTAGCAAGGATGGTCTTTATTGTCTGCCTGTGTGAAGGTTGGTTGGGGGGAGGGGGGAAGAGGGATGTTCTTATGTTTTGGTCTTTTGTGTCAACACGTATGTCTTAGTGTGTTGTTTAAAAACAAAAAACAAAAACGTAATAAAAAGCTTTTGATTAAAAAAAAGATGTTGATAAGACAATTTGAGTCATTCTAAGCGTTTTGATATAGTAATTTGTGGGAAGTTGATTAGTATTCCCGCGTCGGACATCCGTCCCATGTTTCTTCCTCAGCCCCTGGTAGCATTACAGAGTACAACGGGTACAAAACTTTGAAGTCCAAAACGTTATGAGGCTGCGGAGACACTGGGGGTAGGGGGGTAATTTAGGGCAGCATAGTAGTGGATACCGTGAATCATTAGTCCATTAACCAAGGCTCGAGTATTTAACAGACTAGAGCAATCTGGTCAAAGAACAGCGGGCACGTGACAGCCATAATAACATTACAGAACTTTATTCAATAACGCACGATAATAGACGCTCCGAGGTAATGAAAAATATCATCCGAGAACGCCCTGACATTTGTCGCTATTGATTTCTTAACAGTCTGTAATTTTGAGATGTTTTATATATGGAATTAAAAGTGCGAATTTAGAATGCAATTGTATTCCGGGGGAAAAAAATAAATTAAAGGGGATTGTCCAGATCAGAAAGAAAATCAGGCGATTACACTCAGAATTTTTTAAGCCTCACACTTGTCCATGGGTGGGTCTGGAGTTTAGGAGTCTATACGGTGTCTCTCATTACTAGACGGTACAATAAGTAATATATTATATAATATAATTATTATCGTATAGTGGATAACAAGTCTTTTGGTGGGGGATCGCCACCAACTACAAGTACGGACCCACTGTTCTTTACTTGAGACAAACAGTGAACCGTGTTCCGCTGCTCCATTCCCATATATGGGAGGGTCGCACATTGCAGGCATAGCGCTCATGTGGACCCTCGACCCCCACTGTCTAAATTGAGAACCATTATTCTAATAATAGTGAATGCACAATAATACGTGGTACAACCCTTTAAGTGTCTAGTCACTATTTGTCATTGGGGAACAACCGCTTCAATTTATGATTAGATATGGGATATAGAGGGTCCAACGATTAACACTAGATGATGGCCTCTAACGCTAGATGGTAGAACAGATCACCACATGGAAAAATGCTGGAAGTACAGCTCCTTCTCTGTGGCAGGGATGGAATTGTGTCGCTGCAACTAACCCCATTCACTTTAATGAGATTTAGCTGCAGTTCTCAGGAACTGGCACTACACCAGAGAATGGAAGCATTTTTCTTCCTCCATGTTTAGTTGTGCTTCTGGAGGCCAACAGATCCATGGCGGGGTCCCCAAGATATGCTCCACCAAATGGATACCATCATCATTCCACTATGTTAATTCTTTATTATATAACGCGCACAGTACTCTACGCAGCGCTGCATAGAGCTGTGTCCGTCCCCAAGCGGGCTCACAATCTTAATCAATCCTAGCGTATGTTTTGGAGTGGGGAGGAAAACCTACCAAACACGGAGAGAGCATACAAAACTCTTTGAGGATGTTGAAAAGACCTCTGGAAAAAATGACCTCTTGAACCAGGTCCCTCACGCTGCAGGACTATAATGTTAACCACTGAGCCACCTGCTGCCCTCATCATTAAAAGACCCCCACATCATCACCCCACGACATAAGCCCCATTACCTTGGATACAGTAGCCCTGACGCTATGTATATACAACGATGCGCCAGTATAGATAACCTATCCGAGTGACAATTAATAGCTGTCTGAGATCATTAGTGAGTGGCTCCGCAGGCTTGATATAGAAGGCCATATCTTAGAGTGAATCTTTTATATAAAAGCCAGCATTGTTTCAGCCCTAAAAATAGTTTTAACACTGCACCAACATATAGGGCACGTGGAGGATCAATAACACCTTTCCACCAAATGCAACATAATTTATGAGTCCTTTTCTCCTATTCCCGTTAAACATGACAGGTAATACAATGAGCCGGGGCTGGGGGGGCCGCTCCGGCTGGGCTGGGGGACATTTAGATAGTGGCTGCTCTATGAAATGATGTGGGCTCAGGTCCAGCGACCAGACCCAGACTTGTCTCTCATTCTCCCAGCACCCAGCAGTCTATACGCAAGATAAAGAGGGGGGTGAAAGGTGAATTGGGCAAACTAGATATCCCAATTCTACGATCGCGTAATGGCCTGCATATTTAAGACAGGCAATGCCTTGTTTTAACCACAGTCATAAGCCGCATACGTACAGTGCATCAATGTGCACATTTGGGGGCAAAAGTGTAACTCGAGAGAAATTAGTCTTTAGCAAAGTTACACCCCCTTCTCCGAAAATGACCTATGATAGCTTTGTGACTTATAGACATTGCTGAAAAACGTATTGCTCCCATGAGCAGGCAAATTAAATTAGATAATAGTTCATAAGTTGCACAAAAGTATGAGTTTCCTAAAGTGAATCTATGGATAATATATAGTTATGGCTTTTCTTATAGAGGTAATTTGAAGAGATAGATTGAAGATAGAGTGATAGGGAGATTGTATGAGAGATAGATAGAATATATGAGAGGTAGATAGAGAGAGAGAGCTATACAAGATAGATAGATAGATAGATAGATAGATAGATAGATAGATAGATAGATAGATATGAGATAGATAGATAGATAGATAGATAGATAGAAGATAGATAGATAGATAGATAGATAGATAGATAGATAGATATGAGAAAGAAAAATAGACAGATAGATATGAGATAGATATCAATCGATAGATAGATAGATAGATAGATAAGATAGATAGATAGATTATAGATATAGAAGATAGATTATGGATAGATTGTAGATATGAGATAGATAGATAGATTAGATAGATAGATATGAGATAGATAGATAGATAGATAGATAGATATGAGATAGATAGATAGATAATGATATGAGATTGATAGATAGATAGATATAGATTAGATAGTAGATAGATATAGATAGTGATAGTATAGATAGATAATAGATAGATAGATATGAGATAGTATGATACATAGATACATAGATAGATACATAGATGATAGACAGACAAGTTCCTTAGTTTACACCTGAAAATTTCGTTATTTAGAGCAACTTTTTTGTAAGAGTTGTAAAAGATGTCATCAAAGTGTTTTAAACACTACAAAATATTTTAGCTTCTCTGTTCAAATTAGGGCGACATTATTTGGCATTTTGATTTTGTTATATCTCTCACATAATTTCTAGAATATTATCGGACTTCTTTTTATCTGATGTGTATGGACAGTCTGCAGGAGTTCTCTACCAATCCCCACCCAATGCTATGGAAATCTGCCACCACTATTTACCTACCAGAGCAGGGGCGTAACTACAGCCAAAGCAGCTGCTAAGGGGCCCACAGTGTTAGTGGGCCCCGGCATCTGACCTGACACATTAAAGAATGGAGGATGTGCAGCATTATATACATATTATGCTGCACATTGCACAGCATATTTATCAGTACATACATGTGTGTAAGAGTGTATAAATGTTTGAGTATACAAATATGTATATCTTCTAAGGGTGTAAGGAGCCCCATTCAGTACCAGAAGTTACTGCTATGTTATATGTGGTATAATATAATAATTATTTTATTTATAAAGCGCACACAGATTACGCAGCGCTGCACAAAGCATGACAAATTGGCCCCTGTCCCAGTGCCAAACCTTCCTTAACAAGTAAGGCGCATCCACATTACCGTTTAAAAAACCGCTGTCAAAAAAGTTTAAGAACAGATGTTTTGCATCATTTAAAATTTACCATTGGCATCCATGTTAATGTTTTAATACCGTTATGTTGAGTTTATACAGTCATCCATACACATGTTTTTGGGGTTTTTACGGTGGCTACAAAACTTTTTCCGCTTGAAAAAAAAAAACCACACTTCCGATTTCTCTCTTTTCTTTATGGTACGACTGGCTTCTACTATACATACCAAGCTCTTTGATTCCCTCCCCTGTTGAGGTTGTGTTTGTAACGGCACCATTCTGTTTTCCTTCAATAAAATTTTGTGAAATTTAAAAAAAAAAATGCACACACAAAACGTATGTTATAATTGTTTTACATTGTCAATCCCATAGGAGACGATAGGTTAGAAAAGGTAATTTTTTTTTCTATCAATTATTAGATCCGTTTAGATAATTTGCTATAACTACCCATAAATTAATCTTTATTAGATGACGTGTAGATGTGGGTGGGTTGGTGGTCGACAGGAGATCTTGGGGTGTTGGCTACACTCTTGATAGATATATGGATACATAGATAGATAGGAGATAGATCCCATAGTTATGAGATACCATAGATAGATATGAGAGAATACATACTATCAACCATAGATAGAGATGTGACCCATACATGAAAGAGATAGATACCTAGATAGATAGATAGATAGATAGATAGATAATAGATAGAGTATGAGATACCATAGATAGATATGAGATAGATACATAGATATGAGATAGATATATGTAGATACTCCTTATACATAGATATGAGTGGACACATACATAGATATGATATGAGATACAGAGATTAGGATACATAGATATGAAAGATAGATGATATGAGTATAGATATGAGATAGATGAGATAAATCTAGATATTAGATAGAAGTTATGAGTATAGTATAATGATGATACATAGATATGAGATACAATAACGATAGATAGACAAAGAGATCGCTGTGTGGAGCAGCACCGTGCCAAGGGGTAAACGTGGAGTGCAAAAATCTCCAAACGGGTTCAGACACAAAACCCACGGTTAATGAAACAGCGATGAAGCAGCACTCCATATAGTGAAAAAATCTTGAGTTGTTATTCCACCATAGTGACCATGCATGGTCACTATGGTGGAATAAAAACTCAAGATTTTTTCCTATAGAGTGTCTGCTTCATCGGTGTTTTCATAACACGATTAGATAGATGAGAGATACATAATATGAATAGATAGAAGAAATAGACAAAAATATTGATCAATGATTGTCATATAATAGTTGTTATAATGGACAGTACCCGACCATGTCTCCAGTTGAGTTTATTTATAATGTTTTTAACGGAAATGCTACGGTAGTATGACCTTAGACTACGGGCTTAGTTTCACACTACCGCTCAAATCTCCATTCCTTGGGCATCCGTTAAAGAACAGGCCACAGACGAAGTTTAAACGATATCCAGTTAAAATCCCATTGAAGTTCATGTAAATTTGTTATGGACGTTAGCAGGCATCCGTTTTCATGCGTTTTTCTTTTTCAACGTCAGAGGAAAAGTTTAGCGGCCACTGTCATTTTTTTTCCATCGAAAAAAAATGCATGGACAACGGATCCAGACTAAACGGAAACATAACGATGACTAAAATGTTACATTGATGTCAGTGGGATTTTAATTGGATCATTCCAACCTCCATTTTTTACTTTAGCGTGAACTTGAGTTTTTAACATTAGCAAGGACTTATCACACAGGGTGTCCGTTGGCGCATCTACAAATACACATCGGTTTTCTGTCCATTTTGTTTCTGTCTTGCATCTGTTTTTTCTTCCGGTCTGCCAAAGGCATCATAGAACAATGGACTGCGAGATATGTCATCAGTTTTTTTTTTTTTGCAGTCCGTGACTTTTAATGGAACAGTGGGTCCCACACGTGAAAAAATTAGGACAACACTCCAATATTAGAGGCGTTCAACGCGGAAGTGAGAATACAACTATAAACTAAGAAGGTCAGTATATAGGGTCCAGGAATCAGCATGCTTCAGAATCATGGATGTGTGAATAGATATCAGATACCATGGGACTGCCTTCTAAACAAAGCCCACTCCATGAATTGGATTGATTTTAAGTCCTCAAAACTTTGCAATAATGCATCATGTTGAAAGGATATTTCCATAAAAAACCACCAAATGTAAATGTCTCTTTTTCTCATTTTTTTAATGTAGTAAAATTTCATAAAATACAATTTTGCATTAGTGAGGACCCTTCTATATAATTTGATTTATTTGTATTTCCCAAATAAATACATTCAATAAATATTTGAGTCATGAAATAACAAGAACATAGAAAAAATAACACATAAGTAAATATGTGTTGTAAATATGAATATATAGAAAATACTTTTGTTATTAAAAAAATACTAGTAGTTCTTAAATCTAACCATTGAATAATTAAGGATACTATATAGAAAAGTATAAAGTATATTCTGGGTACATCTGTTTTAAATCCGTAAGCAGGATTCTGTACATCATAATATTGTTTTTTAAATAAATTGACTAATAAAAAAATCACTATATATATAATATAATTATTATATATATATATATAATATTATATATATATATAGAGATAGATCATAATGTTGATTTAGTAACTGATTTTGGTTATCCATAGTAGTTTGGGTGTCAGGCACTGCCCTCTGAAAGCATTAATGGGTCACAGAAACCACGATAGGACCCACTACGCCCCAGTTTGGTTTATCGCCTGGCAAATTATGATGGTTTGATTTCCTGGGAGGTAAACTATGCAGATCGCTTCATTGACAAAGCTCATTACCCTGACAATCGAGGAGAGCGAGGGAATGAACACGTTTAATGTCAGGCAGCACCTCCTCCTCTCCTGGGTCATTGCAGGAATATTACTCTCATAAAACAGTGGTCTGCTCCTGTGGCCAGCTAGCATCATTCATTGCCGCCTGGGGAGTCAAGGGTTTAAATTTCTGTTGTATCAATTAATAAGGAGATGATACAATAACTCCATCTTACAAGCACAGCAGATACAATGCTAACAGGGCTCCTGCTGCCGGAGATGCTGACAACCTTTCTATCAGAACGTTTATCTGCAGGCTACAGTGGTCTCCAGAATGGTAACCCCCAAGGTGGAATGCTGGATATATTACCCATGCAGCAACACACAGATTGTGGCCCATCACTTTCTAAAACACAAGAATCTGATACATTCACCCACAGGAAATAATCCACTGCATTGCAATCGGGAGGAGAGTAGATGTCAATGACAAACTCAATTATTGCGAGTTTTTTATAGAATCTTAGTCGACTCATCTTACTTATTTCATTATTGTTAGATAAACGCATGCGATTTTGGGGAATTTTTTTTTACTAGCTACTTTAATCTTGACAACATGGGTGTACCTGACATAGCTCTTTTTTTAATAGAGACTGCAAATAAATGCCATCAGAGTATATATTATTTCTATGCTTATATCTGAACTATTGGACAGCAAATAAGAGAAACAAATCAAACATAAAGCGACATTATTTGGTGTGTATATATATATATAGTTATATATATATATATATATATATGCGGGACTAACGAGATATGATATATAATTTATATATTTATACAGTGGAGCATAAATTATATGTGTATGTTGCATATTCATCCTAGTATCCACATCTACTTTATATATGACGTTAGATTTAAATCTATATATTATATATAATATAATCTCTATCTATATAACATTAGAAACATCAGAACATAGAGCACGAAAATAATATAACTTCCCTCTTTTACCCAATAAATTCAACAAAGACACCCTATAGCAACACAAATGCATTTATTACAAAAAGGGAGAGAGAGAAAAAAATCTGTACAGAATAATACTTTCCGTGTAGTGATCCTTCCTCCAGGGGTGAAAGTCCCTATGTGACTATACAAGCACATTGGCATATACCACTTTTATAATACAGACACCGGAGAAGGGGGCACTGGAGGATTTTTGTTTGTTGGTATTTGTATTTGGTTTTTTTAATAACAAATAATATATAATAAAATTATGTAATAATACATAGATACATACTAGAAGAAAATCTGGTCGCAGCAGATTAATGGAGCTGAGTCAAGTGGGGGCGAATACAATGGTGTATTAATGTAGCTCCATTGCTTGGGTGGCACAGGGGGCAGCGATCAGTACTCCAGTTTGTGTGTATGGTTTTAACAGAGGAAGGACATGTTGTCCTGAATAGTACAAGGGGGCTGGGAGCAATCAATAGATCGGGCACTGGGACCCTCAGAACTGAATTGTCTCGAATACTAAGGGACCAAAAAATGCCCCCAGGGTCTGGGAAGGAGGCATGGGCCCATGTTGAGCCAGCTCCAGTCAGCTGAAACGTTGCATTTTCATTTGTTACCTGCGGTTCTGAAAACCAAGTCTTGGACCTGGTGTCTCTGTGAGTTGGAGGCGGGGAGGCTACAACAAGGCCTCTCTGAGCTGCTTGAGATAACCGCTTCTGTACAAAGGTGGACTGCCAGTGGTAGACACTGGTCCGGGAACACTGTCACCTGGTCTCTTCTTGGCATTGATCCCTGGCCTGTCCCATCCATCTCTGTCTGCCCTCTCCTGGGGTGCTGCTGGGGGTTCAATGCCTCTCCTTGTCCCCAGTATGTCCTGCTGGGAGGGAGACAGACAGCTGGCTCCTGCCTTCTGAATATGTGGTCCTTGTGTATTAACTGCAAGAGATCACCAACTGTCACCTGGCTGCCCTCATCAACACTACATATTGTTAGACAATTTGCTCAGAGTATGCTGCTGCTTCTGGTATATCAAGTGTTAAATCGCAAGCTAGTACAGAAATCCATTAAATTACGAGTGACTAATGGCAAGAGGGATTTATGTATTATTATAAGTTATTGATATTGGATGGTGGGATAGATTCCCCATATATGTATTTAAACACCTCTACAATGCAATAGAATGAAAGTTAAGTGGAGATGGATTAGAAAATAGATTGATAATTGATATATCGATCGATTGATATAAAATTAATATAATATAAATGTAAAAAAAAAAAAACGGGGGGGGGGAAAAAATAGAGATAGTACACAGCTACATAGGTGGATATATGTAGCCAGCTGGATATAGTAGATATATACTTTTTGTATACATGTTCACAAAAATTTAATGCAGATAAACCCTATTATATTATGTAAAAGTCTAAATAATTTAATGATTGATAAAATTAGATATTTTGTACCTACATATATGAATGACAGATATGAGATCTATGAGAGAGAGAACATTAGATAGACTATATTGATACATGGATCGGTGAATAATAGCGACGACTAACTTAATGATACACAGTAAGTACAGCCTAGATATAGTAATAATATATACTTTATTTCCCAGGTTTCACTAAACTCTATAGTTGTAGATAATTCCATGAGAAGAAGTGTGAGATCAGTTCATTTTAGTAAGTGTATATCATACACACAAGATATAAGGGTGATAAAGATTCAGATGCAGATAGATGATACAATATTGGACACATTATTGGATGATTAGACAGTTATGGTATAATAGATACATATTTTCAGGTAAATATTAGATATTATAAAACAGGGGAAAACAATTGATAGATAATATTTCATGTAATTAATTAATCAATGTAATCGTAGATATGAAATTGAGCGATATGTAGATAGATATTTGGCTGTCTACACGTTATTGTCTGTGTTATTGTCTTGATTGATATAGTTTCTTGCTATGATTGTTTCTCTCTTCCCAGGGTCTTGCAGGAATGAGTCGGTCTCGAAAAAAACGTTCAGACGCTGTTATTATACCTGGTTAGTAAATTTATTAGTTAAGAAGCTTCTATCATCTGTGCAATGACACCATCCCTGATATCCGGTTCTCTATCACTCCTCTTACTGCTCTGACTGCGACATTTGTTCTATGAAGCCAGGCAATGCTATTACTTATACACCCAATCAGGGCCAGGTAAGGAGTAAAGTATCCGTGCATGCCCAACTGTGTGATAGAGGGGAGCCTGCACAGTACATGACAAGAAGGACTCCCTACACCCCACATACCCCACATAACAATAAGATACGCACTGAGTACACCTATGGGGAAGTGCAGGTATGCGGGGGCTTTCATCCCTAGACTCCTTGTTGTCTGATCCAGAGCAGAAGCACATCCTTCCTCTTCTTCTTACTCATTGAGAGAGGCACTTGGGCTGGGCCTCCCTGCATGTGATTGAGTGGGCTCCCTCTGCTGCTATAAGTCTGGGCACCGGTCAGAGGTGGTGGTGCCCTGCAGGATTGACTGATATGAAGCTGGAGTAGTTACAGTTGGGGGGCACTTAGTTGGCCTCTTCTTTTGCTGCTTCATCATCCTGAAGACATAGGAGAGAAGAGGTGATGATGATGAGGGTTTGCTTGAGGGGGCTGCAAAGACAGAGAGGGTGGGGGTGCTAAGTTTTTTAATAATGGGTTTTGGTGTCCTTTGCTCCAGTTTTGCACACACAGACTGCATCCCTCCCCATCCAAAGCACAGTCCCTACTGATCTGCGTGCCTGCCTGCTGTGTGGCTACATTTGGCATGACATTCCCAAGCCTCATAGAACCATCATGAGCTGCAGACAGCCCCGGAAAAATTGACAATTCCTTTGTAAAAGCTCCATGACACCTGAGTGGAGACATAAATTGGAGGCTGCTGTGCAGGAGGTTCAGTGGTCTATGTAATATGGGCGTGGAGAGGGAGGGGGCCATGTCAGCACGGTGGGCAGCAATGCACATGATCCACTGCTTTCCATTAGTCTTTCAAAGACAAACTTTTTGACTTTGAGTTAGTTTGGGCTCCGGAATAATACATTTATACATAGTACCCAGGTGACCATCCCTGCTCTCCAGTAAGTCTAAAATAGAGAATGATCTACATAGAAAGGGCATTTAATGGGTTAAATTATGAAGAATCTCTAATCCCTGTAAAGACATACGTACATGCTTTTTAGTCTGCTAGCACTATGGCAGTGGAGCACAGGATATAAACATCACCTCAACAACATGGATATCTGAAAAACATGGTATATTATATATACATAATTATATTCACTAATACCCCACGGTGATCGGCTTTACGGCTGTTACACTGTCTCATAACAAAAACCCAACCCCCCCCCCCCCCCTCCCCTCCCATGCTCTTCGTACTTGTGCGTGGCATTCCTCTTGTATTCCTCAGTGCTGAGGAGCAGGGGAGGGTGTGTAGACGTGTAACAGTCTGTAAAGTCATATCACAGAGAGGCTAGGGGAGCCCGTCAGGTCTATTTAGAAGAGCGAGGCCATTGAAAACAACTACTTATGGTCAATGGACCATGTATGATGTAGTGTATGATGTTGTATCTATCGCTATCTATCTATCTATCTTTATCCTATTCATCTAATCTATCAATCTATCAATCTGTCATTAGTTTTGTCTTTTCACAGCCTTTTTTTTATACTATGTATATATATCTATCTATGTGTTTGGGAATAAAGCCACTTTCTTCTATCATCTATGTATCTATCTCATGTATCTATGTATCTATATCTCATGATCTATCTATCTATTCTATCATATATGCTATCTATCTATCTAGTATCTAATCTAGTATCTATCTATCTATCATCTCATATCATTATCTATCTATCTATCTCATATCTATCTTCTATCTATCTATCTCATTCATCTATCTATCTATCTATATTCTATTCTATCTATCATCCTACTATCTATCTCATATCTATCCATCTATCATCTATCTTCTATATCTATAATCTATCTATCTATCTATACTATCTATCCTATCTATCTTATCATTCGATATCTATCTCATATCTATCTGTCTATTTTTCCTTTTCTCATATCTATCTATCTATCTATCTATCTATCTATCTATCTTCTTCTATCTATCTA
>CM033651.1:16121532-16246815 GCA_019512145.1 Engystomops pustulosus
TCTATCTATCTATCTATCTATCTATCTATCTATCTATCTATCTATCTTGTATAGCTCTCTCTCTCATCTATCTCTCATACAATCTCCCTATCACTCTATCTTCAATCTATCTCTTCAAATAACCTCTATAAGAAAAGCTATAACTATATATTAATATTATCCATAGATTCACTTTAGGAAACTCATACTTTTGTGCAACTTATGAAACTATTATCTAATTTAATTTGCCTGCTCATGGGAGCAATACGTTTTTCAGCAATGTCTATAAGTCACAAAGCTATCATAGGTCATTTTCGGATAAGGGGGTCAGGTAACTTTAGCTAAAGACTAATTTTCCTCTGAGTTACACTTTGCCCCCAAATGTGCACATTGATGCACTGTACGTATGCGGCTTATTGACATGTGGTTACAAACAAGGGCATTGCCTGTCTTAAATATCAGTCATTAGCATCTGTAGAGTTGGGATATCTTAGTTTGCCCCATTCCCTTTCACACCCCCTCTTTATCTGCGTATATGACTGCTGGGTGCTGGGAGAGATGAGAGACAAGTGTCTGGCGCCTGGAACCTGAGCCCACATCATTTCATAGAGCAGCACTATTACATGATCCCCCAAGCCAGCAGGACGCCCCCCCAGCCCCGGCTCATTGTATTACCTGTCATGTTTACTGGGAATAGGAGAAAAGACTCATAAATTAATGTTGCATTTGGTGGAAATGGTTTATTGATCCTCCACCGTGCCCTTATGTGGTTGCAGTGTTAAAACTATTTTTAGGGCTGAAAAATGCTGGCTTTTATATAAAAGATCTCACTCAAGATATGGCTTCTATATCAGCCTGCGGAGCCACTCACTAATATACATACACACGCTATACATGTCACCGGATAGGTATCATATATGGCGCATGCATTGTATATACATAGGTAAGTGAGGCTTATGTCGTGGGGTGATGATGTGGGGGGGTCTTTTAATATGAGGGCGGCACGGTGGCTGAGTGGTTAACATTACAGCCTTGCAGCGCTGAGGACCTGGTTCAAGTCCCAGGGTCAACATCTGCAAAGAGTTTGTATGTTCTCTCCGTGTTTGCGTAGGTTTCCTCCGGGTCCTCCGGTTGCATCCCACACTCCAAAACATACTGGTAGGTTGATTAGATTGTGAGCCCCATTGGGGACAGGGACAAGCTCTGTGCCGCGCTGCGTAATCTGTATGCGCTATATAAAGAATTAACACGGTGATATTGATGATGTATCCATTGGTAGGAGGCAGATACTTGGGACCGCCACTGATCTGTTGGCTCTAGAATCAACATAAACAATGAAGGCAGAAAAATTGCTCCATTCTCTGTGTAGTGGCCAGTCCTGAGAACTGCAGCTCAAATCTCATTAAAGTGAATGGGGCTTAGTTGCAGCGACACAATTCCTCCACTGCACAGAGAAAGGAGCTGTACTTCAGCATTTTCCATGTGGTGATTCTGCTTCTACCAATCTATCGGTAGGCCATCAATACTAGTGTAATCGTTTGGACCCCCTATATCCCATATACTAATCATAAATTGAAGCTGTTAGTCCCCAATGCAAAATATGTACTAGACACTTAAAGGGGTTGTACCAAGTATTATTGTCATTCACTATCTATAGAATAATGGTTATCAATTTAGACAGTGGGGGTCCGAGGGTCCACAGTGAAGCGCTATGCTCTGCAATGTGCGACCCTCCCATACTATGGAATGGAGCAGCAGGACACACGGTCCACTGTTGTCTCAAGTAAAGAACAGTGGGGTCCGTTCTTGTAGTTGGTGGCAGACCCCCACCAATAAGATTGTTATCCACTATACTGTATAAATTAAATAATATTACTTATTGTACCAGTCTATGTAAGGAAGAGACACCTTATAGGCTCCTAAGCCTCCAGACCCAACGCCTGATTCTCTTTCTGATTCTGGACAATCCCTTTAATTTTTTTTTCCCCCAGACTAACATTGTGTTCTAAATTCTGCATTAATTCCAATATATAAAACTCAGAAATTACAGGACTGTATAGAAATCAATAGAGACAAATGTCAGGGCGTTCTCGGATGATATTTTCATTAACTCTGGAGCAGTCTATTATGCGTGCGTTATTGAATAAAGTGCTGGTAATGTTATTAAATGGCTGTCACGTGCCCGCTGTTCTTTGACCAGATGCCTAGTCTTTAAATACTCGATAGCCTTGGTTAATGGACTAATTGATTCACTGTATTCCACTACTATGCTCCCTAAATCCCCCCTCCCCCCATGTCTCTGCTGCCTCAATAACTTTTTGACTTCAAAGTTTAGTACCTGTTGTACTCTGTATGCTACCAGGAGGCTGAGGAAACATGGGACGGATGCACCGATGAGGAATACTAATCATGTTCCCCAAAAATTCTATATCAGACGCTTAGAATCACTTCAAATTTCTACACATCTGATCACCTGCATTTAATATATTGTACGTGCCATGATGATGCTATGCGTCTGACAACTATAAAATATCATCATTATTATAATCATATTGTAATCATTGATGGAGTCTGAAACATGCGGCTTTGCAGCCCCCCCCCAAAATAAAAATATACAGTATCACTATATAAACTTCTCCAGCAGGTGTCACTGTTCTCAGTAGCAATCTACCTACCTATATCCTATTCTCCATATGTAGTAATATGTAGTATGTTACACTATAGAATAATACTGAGCTATATCATACAATAATAACTCTAAAAACTATGCAATAGAATAACAATCATACAATAGAATAATACTATACCATACTATGAAACAATGATACACTATAGAATAATACTGAGCTATATTATACAGTAATAATCTAAAAACTATGTAACAGAAAAAGAATCATACAATAGAATAATACTATACCATACTATGAAACAATGGTATACTATAGAATAATACTAAATGGTATCATATCTTAAGATAATACTATACTATACCATACTATGAAACAATGATACACAATAGAATAATACTAGGTGATATAATACTATACTAAAAAATAAGATGACACTTTAAATACTAAAGTGCCACAACGGGGCAGATACACTAAAACTATAAGACCAGACAGTCTTATACTGCGCCGGATCGATCAAAGTGTCTACTGCTGGATAATATCTGTCGCTCCCTATTAGTTTCCTTAGCTTACACCTGAAAATTTCGTTATTTAGAGCAACTTTTTTGTAAGAGTTGTAAAAGATGTCATCAAAGTGTTTTAAACACTACAAAATATTTTAGCTTCTCTGTTCAAATTAGGGCGACATTATTTGGCATTCTGATTTTGTTATATCTCTCACATAATTTCTAGAATATTATCGGACTTCTTTTTATCTGATGTGTATGGACAGTCTGCAGGAGTTCTCTACCAATCCCCACCCAATGCTCATGGAAATCTGCCACCACTATTAACCTACCAGAGCAGGGGCGTAACTACAGCCAAAGCAGCTGCTAGGGGGCCCACAGTTTTAGGGGGCCCCGGCATCTGACCTGACACATTAAAGAATGGAGGATGTGCACCATTATATACATATTATGCTGCACATTGTACAGCATATTTATCAGTACATACATGTGTGTAAGAGTGTATAAATATTTGAGTATACAAATATGTATATCTTCTAAGGGTGTAAGGAGCCCCATTCAGTAACAGAAGTAACTGCTCTGTTATGTGTTCTATACACACACTTGTCAACCATACCTCTATTTTTTATTCTCCAGCTGTTCTTTCCCAGCTAAAACTTAAATTTGGAAATATGTAAATGAGGATTAAGTGCTTTGGCAGAGCCCCTGAGGGCTTTGGCTTGAGATCTCACTGGACCAGTGGATCTCAGAAGTCATGTAGCTGAAGGGGGAAGGATGAGTGAAGGCGCTTGGCAGTGGAGGTGCAGGAGTGGGCTTTGTTATTCTTGTACAGCTATAGCCCTGAGGTGCTCTGCTAATGCCCCTCCCCCAAAGCACTTCAGTCTAATTTTCATATATTTCTAAAGTTAACGGAAGGAGTTGCTAAAAACTAAAAACATAGGTAGGGGTGGCACATCTGAGTATAGCCCTACATCACATAACTGCTAGTTCTGGAAGGTAAATCCTGCTGATGGATTAGTATTACTCTAATCACTGAGAAGAAGAACCTTGTAGCAAGTGTTCAATTCCCCTGCAGTGCCCCCACTGGCCATATTAAGTATCACATGGTTCTCTTATATTCAAGGTACTCCAGATCAAGGATGATTTCTAATGTGCGCTAAATCAAGGTGCGGTTTTCTAGACAGCAGATTGTCTGAAATTAAAGGCTATGTAAAAAAAATTTCTTTCCATAATACAATAAAATATAAATAACAAAATGCAATATAATATCACATCTTACAATAATTTTGTATAAGGATCTTGACAGATTAGTACGGATTAATAGGCCTTTCTTAGGTGGTCTGGCGTAGACGCGTTTTGGTCCCTTTCACTCCGGCTCATCACACTTGAGAGATGAAGCAAAAATGTCATTGTTCTTGGCACCACTTGAGGTTCTTTTCTACCCCAATCAGTGTCTTCCATCTATCTTACTAGGTTTAGACCTCTCACCTTCCTCTGTATCGGGATATGTCTGCCCCTTTGTTCATCTCTGCAGGCCCCGTGCCCCCTTTCTCTTGCAGTAAAGAGGGGCAGGTGCAGCATAATAAGACCCCCTCTTTCAGCACATTAACCTTTTCAGGGTTTTCGGCAGCAGAGTCCAGACACATTACAAATGGTCAGCTTTAATCATGATGTCAGGTCATTAACCCCTGGGAGACCCAGTCATTGAATAACTATTTGGGGGTCTGTACTTCATCAGTCCAAGTGCATTTCCACATTCATTCACCTATTCTGGAATATGGTGGTGCCTCGCAGCGCCCTCAAGTTGTTAAGCAATGAGGTCGCCATTAAAATGAAGTTGTTAAATATGATATGTAGTAGGGGGGCTCTAGCACGCGTCCATCTGTCCCCCCCCCCAGCACAATAAGAACATGGGGGTCACACATCAGTGGTGATGGCTACATAGCACCGGGTTCTATAGAGAATGTGGTGGGGAGGTCAAGGGCTACACCCCACATATGTGCGACATTTACATACAGAACTCTATGGGGCACATGTAGCATTGTATTTCTGCCGCCTATTTTCATAGTTGTCTGTTGTTGGCACAATTGTGTGTCCTTATGTATCTCAGTCCGAGGCCTCATTCATACAACCAATTGTGTAGATGTAAAAATGGCCACCACACATTTTTTTCTTTGAATCTAAAAAACGGCCCTATTTACTTTAATGGAAAATTCGGCTACGTATCTTATGACCGTATTTTTTACCGCACTGCGAACCGGCCGTCAAACCACAACATAAAAAATACAACATTTTTTGCCGTTTTTTGCGGTACAGTGGGACCTGGGTTCAAGTCCCAGGGTTAACATCTGCAAAGAGTTTTTATGTTATCTCCGTGTTTGTGTGGGTTTCCTCCGGGTCCTCCAGTTTCCCCCCACACTCAAAAACTTACATATAGGTTGATTGGATTGTGAGCAACATTGGGGACAGGGAAGCTCTATGCAGCACTGCGTAATCTATGTGCGCTATATATTTATATATATATATATATATATATATATATATATATATACAATTATTATTATTATTATTATTATTATTATTATTATTATATGCACCATCCTATGGATAGGGTATAACTTGCAAACTTGGTACAAGACCATTTAACTGCCACCAACTGGGGGTACTGGGAGTGATAACCCCACTAATCACCTAATAATGACCTATCCTATGCATAGGTCAATTATAGTTATAGCTGCGCATTGGGGACAGGGACCGATTTAGCATGCTTTGTGCAGCGCTGCGTAATCTGTAGGCGCTATATAAATAAAGAATTATTATTATGGCTGGGAATATTACTACATACTGGCAGGTATGAGACCGGTGAGTCTGACACTTCCTATGTGACAGTACATTCAGTGCTACTTCTTTCTCTGGTGTGACAGGTATAATGTCAGGGTATAATTATCTCTGTGATCATGCTACCTTTACACGTTGTCTATTTACAGGACGCAACTGCTATCAGTGATGCAATAGACAGATAGTGTGGGGCAGCAGGCCTCCCGTGAGCACATAGACGTCTATACAGATAATAGGAGGAGGCTGTATATGTGTAAATAGGTAAAACCAGACGTCCACACATGGAGGCAAGTCCTCTGTATATACCCAAAATAGAAAATGCAACTTTTAAACAACCCTTAGGATCCCTGATGTGAGGTCTGCCCTGAACTAGTTCAGACCCTTCCAGTGTCACTTATCTAACAACTTTTTCTAGTTTTAACCATAATGAGGTGTTATTGCTAAGTAAATCAGGTTACAGGCAGAAGGAGGCGGCAGTAGAGTTTCCTGGAGTGAGGTGTCCAGAACAATGGCAATAACTTTGTGGGTTTATCCAGAGTTAATTTTTTTTGGTCCATAAATGGGAAATGTCTACAGCTACAAAAAAACTGGAATACTTGAAAGATACCTGATGTACCCAACATGAAGCTTGAGGGCAAAATTTTTAATAACGTCACCTCTTACCATGAGCCATTTATAGTAATAGAATTTAGCACCCCTAGGCACCAGGACCAATATATACCCCATAGTTACACCCCTGCCCCACCAGCAAACATTCCAAGTTTTGCAAACTTTTTCTCTTGTTCCTAAAAATCGATGACCAGGATGAGAATAAACTGACTATAATATTATATTAGTCTAAAAGGGGTTGTCCAGTCACTTGCCGTTCAGAAACCTTAACCAACCAGTCTACAGGTTTATCCTATTTCCTATATAAGAATATTCACTTTGCATTGGTTTACTATCTATCTATCTATCTCATATCTATCTATCTATCTATCCATCTATCTATCCATCTCCTATCTGTCTATCTATCTATCTATCTATCTATCTATCTATCTATCTATCTATCTATCTATCTATCTATCTTCTCATCTATCTATCTATCTATCTATCTATCTATCTATCTATCTATCTATCTACATCTATCTTCTCATCTATCTATCTATCTATCTGTTTGTTTGTCTATCTATTATAATATCTATCTACTATCATCTCATATATCCTTTCTATAATTTATTTATGTATCTATTTAGTAGATTAACTCTATGGGGCATATTTTATCATACGTGGGTGCTCGTCGGCGCCCGTATGATAGGCCCGCCGCTGCAAGTTTCGCAGCCCAATACATCAAGAGGCGCCGCGACTTTTCACGTATGAAAAGTCGCGCAGCAGCAATTGCGCAGGCGCGGGGACATTAACGCCCCGCGCCGGCCCACTCCCACACCGGCCGCGCCCCCCCCTTCACGCCCCTTCACGCCCCATTGGCGTGAAGGTGGTGGATCGGGGCAAATAATTGCAAAAGCTAGCAATAAACTAGCATTTGCGATTATTTCAGGTCCTGATAAATATCCCCCTATGTATCTATCTCTCAAAATACAAGATGTTATAAGTGACAATTTCCAATCTCCCCATTGACTTCAATGTAAACATTATAACATCCGTCATACATACAGAACCAAAGTACTGCAGCCATGTACAAAAAAACCTGCATGCAACTGTGATACATTGTATGTTCTTCTATTTTCTACCCATTTATATATCTGTATGATATACTTGGGAACTTGTAAAAAAAATGTAAACGCAATAAAATTTGAAAGATTGAAAAGATAAAAAAACCATGCCTGCCTAAATGGACATAACAGAGGACATACAATTTACATTGATGCCAAAAGGAAGTTTAACTGATGTGTTAAACCTTCGTTCTTTATTTTTTTTTTTGTGGAGGAACTGGGCCTTGGATGTCAAATTATTAATAGATTTCCAAGAGGAATCACAGAGGGACATCACTTAGAAGTAGCTGCATCATTACCATCCCATAGATGAACTAGTACTCAGTGAATTAGCCTTGGTGGACTCCATAGTAATGGTGTGGCCCATCTGGAACCTACCTATACTAAAAATGAGCCATTGGAATTAGGAATTTTCTGTATTTTAGGGCAATTATGTTTTGTTTCCTGGACAATAAATAAAAGATTGCCATGGTCACTGTGCCAGGATCTATGGTTTGTCATGATGGATCTTGATGGACAAATTCACGGCGATCAGTGCCTCAAAAAACTGGCATCGCTTATACACCGCACAAAGGAATAAAGAGAACACCTCAACAACACAATATAACCAAGTAAATCAAAGTTCTGTGAAATCAAACTGTACATTGATTGACAATCAATTTCACATGCTGTTGTTCAAATGGGATAGACAACAGTGGTTCTGCAGGTGGGGACCACAGACCACTCCTCAGTACCAGCTTTCTGGCTGATGTGTTGGTCAATTTTGAATGTTGATGGTGCTTTCACACTGGTGGTAGCATGAGACAGACTCTACAACCCACACAAGTGGCTCAGGTTGTGCAGCTCATCCTGGATGGCACATCAATGCAAGATGTAGCCAGGTTTGCTGTGTCTGTCAGCGTAGTGTCCAGAGACTGGAGGTGCTACCAGGAGACAGGCCAGTACACCAGGAGACGTGGAGGATGCTGTAGGAGGGCAACAACCCAGCAGCAGGACCACTACCTCCACCTTAGTGCAAGGAAGAACCGGAGGAGCATTGCCAGAGCCCTGCAAAATGACCCCCAGCAGCCACAAATGTGCATGTGTCCCCACAAAAAGTAAACCGCCTCCATGAGCATGCTATGAGGGCCCAATGTCCACAGATAGGGGTTGTACTCACAGCCCAACACCGTGCAGCATGTGAGTCCAGAGACAATGTGGACAGTGATCTGCTGCCTGCAACATCCTTCATCATGACCAATTGGGTCAGTAATGGGGTAGGGTAGCATTACTTTGGAGTGCTGCCTCGCCAGAGGTAGCCTGACTGCCATTATGTACTGAGATGAGATCCTCAGACCCTTTGTGAGACTATATGCTGGTTTGGTTCGCCCTGGGTTCCTCCTAATACAGGAAATTGCTAGACCTCATGTGACTGGAGTGTGTCAGCAGTTCCTGCAAGATGAAGGCATTGAAGCTATGGCCTGGCCTGCTCGTTCCCCAGACCTGAATCCGATTGAGCACATCTGGGACATCATGTCTTGCTCCATCCAAGAATGTCACGTCGCCCCACAGACTGTCCAGGAGTTGGTGGAGGCTTTAGTCCAGGTCTGGGAGGAGATCCCTCAGGAGACCATCTGCAACCTCATCAGGAGCATGCCAAGGCATTGTAGGGAGGTCATACAGGCGCATCAAGGCCACACACAATACTGAGCCTCATCAGGAGAATGCCAAGGCGTTATAGAGAGGTCATACAGGAACGTGCAGGCCACACACAGTACTGAACCTCATCAGGAGCAAGCCGAAACATTGTAGGGAGGTCATGGAGGCCACGCACACTACTGAGCCTCATCAGGAGTATGCCAAGGCCTTGTAAGGAGGTCATACAAGCATGTGGAGGCCATACATAATACTGAGCCTCATCAGAAGCATGCCGAGGCATTGTAGGGAAGTCATACAAACTACTAAGCCTCATCAGGATCATACAAAGACATTTTAGGGAGGTCATACAAGCATACAAGCAAGCAATACTGAACTTCATCAAGAGCATGTTGCGGTGTTGTAGGTAGGTCATACAGGTAAGTGGAGGCCACACACAATACTTAACCTAATTCTGTTTTACAGACATTGGTGCGTGCATCCTCACCTCTTAGGGCGCGCACGTGCGCCGGTTCATGTGAGATTTAAAGGGCCAGTGCGCCGCTAATTGGCACTGGCCAGCCGCCGACCGAACTGGTGGTATCTCACCACAGTAAGACCAGCCTGCTTTGCGGCGGCACCTGGTGAAAACTGGGTGCCGCTTAGACTCTGCTACCAGGTATCGGCTTAGGTCATTGTTTAGGGTGGTCCACTGGGTCCACTACCTCCGATCCTGACACACATTCTTTAGTTCACTGTTATTAACAAAAATACAGCATTTCACAGATACAATTCCAACCTGTTTCTATCAGTCCTATTGTACCCAATTTTAGTTGCCCCTGGATCGTCTGGCTTAAGGGTCGGGAGACATATTGTTCTCCTGTCTAATGCTGCACTGAGCTGCTTTCTGCCTCCAGATATAGCAGAGATGACAGTGTATGTTATGGCTGTGATAGCAGAGCTGAGAATGTTATGTGTTATATGAATCTCATGGATCTCATCATCTCTGATCTGTCTCATCTGTCTTTCAATGTGTCAGATACTGGTGAATGTTCAGAAGCTTAAAGAAAGTGTAGATAAACCTGTACCCTGATAATCTAAGCACATTGTCAGCACACAGCATCTCCTAGCACAGAGGGATCATGAAGTGTCTGCTCAGAGAGTCCCCGTTCACACTCTTGAATCTTACACTGACCATAACTGAGTGATAGGAGCTAAAACACCTTTAAATTGACTGAATTGTAACGTAAGGGGTTAAAAATTTATGTAATGTGTAAATACACTAGGGGATTGAAATTTGAAATTTGTCCTTCATGGCTAAACCCCTTGAAGTTCTTATGTGCAGCATGGAAGTAGAGCGTGTAAATTTCGATTGTGGGCAATGGTTGCAAAAAAAAACCCCACAAAAATAGCAACAGAAAGAAAAATGAGACGAAGATTTTTTTTTTTTTTTAAGGAATTTCATTGAAAATGTGCAGGGCTTTTGGAGTAGAATTTTCTGTTTTCGAAAACTTCTCAGAATCCCATGATTTTTTTCTTGAGGCTTCATGAGCCCATTCATTTTTTTATATGGATTTGATATTAACTATTCAATAATCTGTGATGGGAAGGGGACTCTTTTTTTGTTGGCTTTTTCCATGTGGAATACAGAACACTCCAAAATCTTCACCAGCAAAAAAAAAAAAAATACAGTACTGTTTAAAAGTGTAAGGCAGGTGTGAAAAAATGCTGCATAGTGTGAATGATCTTCAGCCAATGTTGTATCCACAAGGTAAATAAGAACACAGTCCCCCACAGAGACTGATCTCATCATCCAGTCTGTCTGAGATTACAAGAAGACACAGAAGGTTCAGAGCAAACCTACATCTACAGAAGTTCTGCGCTGAGTTCTCCAAGATGTTTGGGACAACCTCAAGGCAGAGTTCCTTCCTGCAATCCAGTCTGTCTGAGATTACATGAAGACACAGAAGGTTCAGAGCAAGGCTACATCTACAGAAGATCTGTGCTGAGTTCTCCAAGATGTTTGGGACAACCTCCCTGCTGACAACCCATCAGAAACTATGTACATGTGTACCAAGAAGAATTGGTGCTGTTTTGAAGGCAAAGGATGGTCACACCAAATTTTGATTTGTACGTTCATTCTCTTTCCATTTTGTAAACTGATAAATATTGTGTTTTCAAAAGGATTGCACAGCTTTTTTTACCACACCTGCCTAAAACTTTTGCACAGTACTGTACATGTGAACAAAGGTGGCTTACAACTCTACAGAACTGAAAATTGAGGAGTGTTTGTGCCCAGTGTAACTGCAGGAATGTTTCTGTTACTTGTCCTCATGGAGAGAACTTTTCATCTCCCATCATAATCCATGATGATAAACCAGGGACACTTACTCATAGATCCAGGCACCATGACTATGGTAATCTTCTTATATTTGTTATACATGGCCTCCTACCTTTTAAAATCAACTTTTATAGTTATGCTAATGTACCAGAAGGGCTCTGTTGGGCGTTACCAGATCCCCTCTGTGATGCAGCTTCACAGGCTGTTACACAGTCTCTCCCTGGTCTTTCAGCACTTCTCCCTCCATCTGCCTGCTGTATTCTAACACAGTAGTGTAACAGCCTATTTAGGACCATCATACTTCACAGATCATGGAAACATAGTCAAACAGGTAATACCATTGTCATGAGTTTGCAATTTTGGAGGAATTGCTGCATTGTTTATAACTTAACAACTCTGTAGCATCTTAGAACCTTACGCCGTGCTGTTCCTTTGATATTCCTCTTGGGTGATTCCAAATATATTATATAAACAGAATGCAGAAAGTATAGAGGCATATCCCAATAAAGTCCGGACTGACCAATTAGATCAGCCTGGGTTAAAGGAAATCTACCACCAGGAATAAAGATTGTAAACCAAGCACACTTACATGCTGGTGTGTGCCCCCTCAAGCAGAGTCCACTCTCCTTTTAGCTTCTTATGCCTTTGTTTTCATTAAAAAAGGAGTTAAATATTATGCAAATGAGCCTGATGGGCTCAAGTCTCCATTAAAATCTATGGAACATGGAGCCCCTCAGGCTCATTTGCATATATAATTTTTTAAACAGAACATAATAAGCTAAAAGAAGATCAGATCCTGCCAAGGGGGGGGGGCACACACCAGAATGTAAGTGTACTTGGTTTATAATCCTTCATCCTGGTGGTAGATTTCCTTTAAATTGGAGGAACATGCCCCTTTGACAAGTGGAATAGTAACATCCCATGGTGAATTTATACCAAGAGGAATGTCACAATGCAAAGTTCTAAACAGGATTGATATTTCATGGGGAATACAGGTCTGGAGGGTTCACTTTTTTAAAGATGCAGCATTATACCTGTCCATGGACTGTGTCACCTATGTATCATTTATCTATCATCCATCTGTCTGTCTGTCTATCTATCTCATATCTATCTGGCATATACCATAATCACATAATGGGTTAAAATGTTGGAATTCGGTCAGACCATAACTGAACGAGCTTCATCAATATTAGGAGATGTTAATTGTTAACTAGTTCATTACCTGATCACTTGTTTGGCAATGATGTACTGTCCTTAGTGCACACATGAGGACATACTGTAAGGTGCTTTTGCTTTTGAATGTCTATATTTTGGAGTGTTAGATATTGTTTTTGTGTTCATTGTATCCAATTATTTACTGTTTTTTTTAACTTGCTTACTTTTATACAATATTACATTTTTATAGAATCTTCTGGCTCCTTCCAAAAATATACTTGGCACAGACACATCTCATTGGCGATTTGTATTGTGAAACATTACAAGGGATAAACTTCCCTAAAAACATAAAATTAATCATTACATCAAATGCATGCCTTTCCCATATGTGCTTAAAAAAAAAACTTTAACAATCAGCCATGAAGAAATAATAAATATTAATGTGCCAGAAGAAAATCTCTGAAATTATTCATTTCAAATGAGCTGTCAGCTAATTATTGACGTTGTTCGGCCACAACCGACTCACATCAGAGAAATCACTCTTATAATTATAGTGCAAACCCTTCCTTACAAGTAAGGCGCAGTTCACATTACCGTTTAAACCGCTGTCAAAAAAAGTTAAGAACAGATGTTTATTGCATCAGTTAAAATTACCATTGGCATCCATGTAAATGTTTTCATCCGTTATGTTGAGTTATACAGTCATCCATTACACATGTTTTTGGGGTTTTTTTACGGTGGCTACAAAACTTTTCCGCTTGAAAAAAAAAAAACACACTTCCGATTTCTCTCTTTTTTTATTGGTACAGAAACTGGCTATATAACATACCAAGCTCTGTGAATTCCCCCTGTGAGGGGTATGTGTTTTGTAAGGCACCATTCTGTTTTCCTTCAATAAAATTTTGTTGAAATTTAAAAAAAAAAATGCACACGCAAAACGTATGTTATAATTTTTTTACATTGTCATCACCATAGGAGACGGATAGTTAGAAAAGTGTATTTTTTTTTTCTATCAATTATTAATCCGTTTAGATAATTATCTATAATCTATAATTAATCTTTATAGATGGACGTGTAAGATGTTGGTGTGGGTTGTGTGTCGCAGGAAGATCTTGGGGTGTTGGCATACACTCTTGATAGATAGATGGATACATAGATAGATATGAGATAGATACATAGTTATGAGATACATAGATAGATATGAGATAGATACATATATACATAGATATGAGATGGACACATACATAGAAAGATATGAGATACATAGATAGATAGATAGATAGATAGATAGATAGATAGATAGATATGAGATACATAGATAGATATGAGATAGATACATAGATATGAGATAGATAGATAGATAGATACCTATATACATAGATATGAGATGGACACATACATAGATAGATATGAGATACATAGATTATAGATACATAGATATGAGATAGATAGATATGAGATAGATATGAGATAGATAGATACATAGATATTAGTAGTAGAAGTATGAATATATAATGATAGATACATAGATTGAGATACAAAACGATAGATAGACAAAGAATCGAGTGGTGGAGCAGCACCGTGCAAGGGGTAAAGTTGGGTGCAAAAATCTCCAAACGGGTTTCAGAACACACCCACCCGGTAATGAAAACAGCGATGAAGCAGCACTCCATATGTGAAAAAATCTTGAGTTTTTATTCCACCATAGGACCATGCATGGTCACTATGGTGGAATAAAAACTCAAGATTTTTCACTATAGAGTGCTGCTTCATCGCTGTTTTCATAACACGATAGATGATGATAGATACATAGATATGATATAATAGAAGAATAGACAAGAAATATTGATCAATGATTTGTCATAATAGTTGTTTATATGGACAGTACCTACACTGTCTTCAGTTGAGTTTATTTATAATGTTTTTAAGAAGATGCTGACGGTAGTATGACCTTAGCCTACGGCTTATTTCACACTACCGCTCAAATCTCCATTCCTTGCCTCCGTTAAAGAAAGGCCAGAACGGAAGTTAAACGTATCAGTTAAAATCCCATTGAAGTCAGTAAATTTGTTATGGACGATTATGCAGGCCATCCGTTTTCCATGCTTTTTCTTTTTCAACCAGAGGAAAGTTTAGCAGCCACTGTCATTTTTTTCCATCAAAAAAAATGCATGGACAAACGGATCCAGCACTAAACGGAACATAACGGATGACTAAAATTACATTGATGTCATGGGATTTTTAATTGATCATGTCAAACCTCCATTTTTACTTTAGCGTGAACTGTTTTTATACATTAGCAAGGACTATTTCACACAGGTGTGTCCGTTGCGCATCTACAAAATACACATCGTTTTCTGTCCATTTTGTTTCTGTCTTGCATCTGTTTTTTTCTCCGTTCTGCAAAGGCATCATAGAAATGGACTGCGGAGTATGTCATCAGTTTTTTTTTTTTTGCAGTCCTCGTGACTTTTACTGGAAACAGTGGTTCCACACAGTAAAAAATAGGACACACTCCAATATTTAGCGTTCACGGAAGTGAGAATAAATATAAAACTAAGAAGGCTCAGTATATAGGGTCAGAATAGCATCTTCAGAATCAGGATGTGTGAATAGATATCAGATATCCATGGACTGGCCTTCTAAACAAAGCCCACTCCCATGAATGGATTTGATTTTAAAGTCCTAAAATTTGCAATAATCATCGCCATGTTGAAAGGATATTTCATAAAATACCCCAAATGTAATATTTTCTTTTCTCATTTTTTTAATGTAGTAAAATTTCATAAAATACATTTTGCATTAGTGAGGACCCTTTCTATATAAATTGTATTTATTTGTATTTTCCCAAATAAATACTTCAATAAATATTTGAGTCATGAATAAAAGAAAAAGAAAATAACACATAAATAAATATGTGTTGTAAATATGAATAATAGAAAATACTTTTGTTATTAAAAAATACTAGTAGTATTAAATCTAACATTGAATAATTAAGATATATATAGAAAAGTATAAAAGTATAATTCTGGGTACATCTGTTTAAATCCTAAAGCAGGGTGATTCTGTACAATTCTATATTTTGTTAAAAAATTGACTAATAAAAAATATATACTATATATATAATATATATATATATTATTATATATATATTATATATATAGTATATATATATCATGTTGATTTAGTCCTTATTATTGGTTATCCATAGTATTTGGGTGTCAGCAGCTGCCCCTCTGCAAACCACATGGCCACTTTATCGCCCAGTTTGGTTTGATCGCCTGGCACATTATGATGGTTGATTTCCTGGGGAGGTAAACATGCAGATACGCTTCATTGACAAAGCTCATTACCCTGACAAGGAGAGCGAGGGAATGAACACGTTTAATTGTCAGCAGCAGCCCCTCCTCTCCCTGTCATTGCAGGAAATATTACTCTCATAAACATGGTCCTGCTCCGGGCCAGCTAGCATCATTCATCTGCCGCCTGGGGAGTCAAGGGTTAAATTTCTGTGTATACATTAATAAGGAGAATGATACATAACCTCATTCATTACAGCACAGCAGATACATGTAACAGGCTTCCTGCTGCCGGAGCTGACACCTTTCTATCAGAACTGTATCTGCAGGCTACAGTGGTCTCCAGAACGGTAACCCCCAAGGTGGAATGCTGGATATATTTACCCATGCACCAACACACAAGATTGGCACCATCATCTTTCTAAAAACAAGAATCTTATACATTCACCCACAGGAAATAAACACTGCAATCTGCAATCGGCGAGGAGATGTAGATGTCATGACAAACTCAATTCTGCGAGTTTTTTATAGAATCTTAGTCCAACTCATCTATACTATTTCATATTGTTAGATAAACGCATGCGATTTTTGGGGAATTTTTTTTTTGACTACTTTAAATCTTGACAACATGGGTGTCTGACTATAGCTCTTTTTTATATAGGACTGCAAATAAAGCATCAGAGTATATATATTTCTATGCTTATATCTGAACTATTGGACAGCAAATAAAGAAACAACAACATAAAGCGACATTATTTGTGTGTATATATATATATTATATATATATATATATATATATGCTGGTTAACTAGTATATGACTATAATAATTATATATTTATACAGTGGAGCATAAATTATATGTGTATGTTGATATTCTCCTATTCCCACATCTACTTTATATACTGACTTAGATTTAAATTTATATATATAATATATATATATCTATTATATACATTAGAAACCATCAACAAGAGCACGAAAAAATTAACCCCTCTTTTAACCCAATAAATTCAACAAAGACAACCCTTATAGCAACACAAATGCATTTATTACAAAAGGAGAGAGAGAAAAAATCTGTACAGAATAATACTTTCCGTGATAGGATCCTTCCTCCAGGGGTGAATAGTCCCTATGTGACTATAAACAACATTGGCATATACCACTTTTATAATACAGACACCGGGAGAAGGGACTGGAGGATTTTTGTTTTGTGTATTTTGTATTTGTTTTTTTAATAAAAAATAATATATAATAAATTATGTAATAATACATAGATACATACATAGAAATCTGTGCAGCAGCAGATTAATGGAGATGAGTCAAGTGGGGGCGCATACAACTGGTGTATTATGGTAGCTCCATTGCTTGGGTTGGCACAGGGGGCAGCAGTCAGTACTCAGTTTGTGTGTATGAGTTTAGACAGAGGTAAGGACATGTTGTGCCTGAATAGTACAAGGGGGCTGGGGAATTGCAATAGATCTGGGCACTGGGACCCTCAGAACTGAATTGTCTCTGAATACTAAGGGCATGCCCACCAGGGTCTGGGCAGGAGGCATGGGCCATGTTGGCAGCCTCCAGTTCAGCTGACGTTGCCTTTCATTTGTTCCTGCGGTTCTGAACCAAGTCTTGACCTGGGTCTCTGTGAGTTGGAGGCTGGAGCTAAACAAGCCCTCTCTGGAGCTGCTGAGATAACCGCTTCATGTCAAAGGTGGACTCCAGCTGGTAGACCTGGCTCCTGGAAACACTGTCCTGGTCTTCTTCTTGGCATTGCCCTGCCCTGTCCCCATCCCTCTGTCTGTCTCCTGGGGTGCTGCTGGGGGTAATGCCTCTCCTTGTCCCCAGTATAGTCCTGCTGGGAGGGAGACAGCAGCTGGCTCCTGCCTTCTGAACTATGTGGTCCTTGTGTATTATCTGCAAGAGATCACCAACATGTCCTGGCTGCTCCTCATCAACACTCATATTGTTAGACAATTTGCTCAGATATTGCTGCTGCTTCTGTATATCAAGTGTAAACTGCAGCTAGTACAGAAACTCATTAACATTCGATGACTAATGGCAAGAGGGATTTATGTATTATTATAATACTTATATGTGAGATGGTGGGATAGATTCCCCATATATGTATTTACAACCTCTACAATGCATTAGAAATGAAAGTAAGAGATGGATTAGAAAATAGATTGATAATTGATATTGATCGATTGATATAAAATTAATATAAATATAAATAAAGGATAGATAGATAGTACACAAGCTACATAGGTGATATATGTAGCCAGCTGGATATAGTAGTATATACTTTTTGTATACAGTGTTCACAAAAATTTCCTATGCGATAAACCCTATTATATTATGTAAAATCTAAATCGATTTAATGATTGAATAAATTAGATATTTTGTTACCTACATATATGAATGACAGATATGAGATCTATGAAGAGAGAGACATTAGATAGATATATTGATACATGGATGGGTGGATATATAGCGCACGACTACTTAGATGATACACAGTAAGTAACCAGCCTAGATATAGTAATAATAATACTTTATTTCCCAGGTTTTCACTAACTTCTATATGTAGATAATTCCATAGAAGAAGTGTGAGATCAGTTTCATTTTAGTACAGTGTATATCATACAACAAGATATAAGGGTGATAAAGATTCAAGATGCAGATAGATGGATACGATATTGGACACATATTGGATGATTAGACAGTTATGGTATAATAGATACAATTTTCAGGTAAATATTAGATATTATAAAACAGGGAAACAATTTGGATAGATAATATTTCATGTATTAAATTAATCAATTGTAATCGATAGATATGAAATTGAGCATATGTAGATGATATTTGGCTCTACACGTTATGTCTGTGTTATGTGTCTATGATAATGTTTCTTGCTATGATTGTTTTCTCTTCCCGGGTCTTGCAGGAGATGAATCGTCTCGCGTTCAGACGCTGTTATTATCCTGGTTAGTAAATTTTTAGTTAAGAAGCTTCTATCATCCTGTGCAGATGACCATCCCTGATTCCGGTCTCTATCACTCCTCTACTGCTTCTGCTTGCGACATTTTGTTTCTCTGAAGCCAGGTCATGCTTACTTATACACCCAATGCAGGGTCCAGGGTAAGGAGTAAAGTTCCGTGCATGCCCACTTGTGATAAGAGGGGAGCCTGCACAGTACTGACAAGAAGGGACTCCCCTACACCCCACATACCCCCATAACAATAAGATACTCACTGAGACACCTAGGGGAAGTGCAGGTATGGGGGGCTTCATCCCTAGACTCCTTGTTGTCTGATCCAGAGCAGAAGCACATCCTTCCTCTTCTTCTTCTCTCTGAGATAGGCACTTGGGCTGGGCTCCCTGCATGTGATTGATGGGCTCCTCTGCTGCTATAGTCTTGGCACGGTCAGAGGTGGTGGTGCCTGCAGGATGACTGGATAGTGAGCTGGAAGTGTAGTTGGGGGGCACTTAGTGGCCCTCTTCTTTGCTGCTCATCATCCTGAAGACATAGGAGAGGAAGAGGTGATGATGATGATGGGGTTTGCTTGAGGGGGGCTGCAAAAGACAGAGAGGGGTGGGGGTGCTATAGTTTTTAATAATGGGGTTTTGTGTCCTTGCTTCCAGTTTGCACACACAGACTGCTCCCTCCCCATCCAAACACAGTCCCTACTGATCTGCGCCTGCTGCTGTGTGGCTACATTTGGCATGACATTCCCAAGCATCACATAGAACCATCATGAGCTGCAGACAGCCCCGGAAAAATTGAATTTCCTTTGTAAAGCTCCATGACCACTGATGGAACATAAGTCGGAGGCTGGCTGTGCAGGAGGTCCAGTGGTCTATGTAATATGGGGTGGAGAAGGGAGGGGGCCATGTCAGCACGGTGGGCACACTGCACATGATCCATCTGCTTCCATTAGTCTTTAAAGACAAACCTTTTTGACTTGAAGTCTAAGTTTGGGCTCCAGCGGAATAATACATTTAATACATAGTACCCAGGTGACCATCCCTGGCTCTCCAGAAGTCTAAAATAGAGAATGATCTACAAGAAGGGCATCTAATGGGTTAAATATGAAGAATCTCTAATCCCTGTAAAGACATACGTTACATGGCTTTTTAGTCTGCTAGCACTATGGCATGGAGCACAGGATATAACATCACCGTCACAACATGGATTATCTGAAAACATGGTTATTATATATAATAATTATATTCACTAATATCCCCACGTGATCGGCTTTACGGCTGTTACACTGTCTCAATCACAAACCAACCCCCCCCCCCCCCCTCCCCCCCATGCTCTTCAGTACTTGTGCAGTGAGCATTCCTCTTGTATTCTCAGTGCTGAGGAAGCATGGGGAGGGTGTAGACCGTGTAACAGTCTGTAAAGTCATATCACAGAGAGGCTAGGGGTAGCCCGTCAGGTCTATTTAGAAGGGTCCGAGGCCATTGAAAAGCAATCTACTTATGGTCATGGCCATGTAATGATTATGTAGATGTTGTATCCTATCGAGCTTCTATCTATCTATTCTTATATCCTATTATCTAATCTATCATCATCTATCAATCTGCATTAGTTTTGTCTTTTCATCAGCCTTTTTTTTTGTTATGTAATATATCATCTATCTATGTGTTGGGAATAAAGCCACTTTCTTCTATCTATCTATGTATCTATCTCATGTATCTATGTATCTCTATCTCATATCTATCTATCTATTACTATCTATATCGGTATCTAGTACTATCTAGTATCTAAATTATCTATCTATCTATCTATCTCATATCTATCTTATCTACTATCTCATATCTATCTTCTTCTAATCTCATCTATCTATCTATCTATCTATCTATTCATATTCATCTATCTATCTATCCTATCTATCTCATATCTATCATCATCTCATAATCTATCTTCATATACTATACTATCTAATCTACTATCTATACTATCTATCTATTATCTTCGTATCTCGAATATCTATCTCAATCTATCTGTTCTATTTTCTTTCTCATATCTATCTATTATCTATCTATCTATCTATCTATTCTCTTCTATCTATCTATCTATCTATCTATCTATCTACATATCTATCTATCTAATCATCTATCTACATCTATCTATCTATCTATCTATCTTGTAAGCTCTCCTCTCTATCTACCTCTCATATATCTGATCTATCTCTCATACAATATCCTATCACCTCTATCCTTTCAATCTATCTCTTCAAATTACCTCTATAAGAAAAGCCATAAACTATCTATTATCCATAGATTCACTTTAGGGAAACTCATACTTTTGTGCACTTATGACTATTATCTAATTTAAAATTTTGCCGCTCATGAGCAATACGTTTTTCAGCAAATGTCTATAGTCACAAAGCTATCATAGGTCATTTTCGGATAAGGGGCGCGTAACTTTGCTAAGACGAATTTCTCTGAGTTACCACTTTGCCCCCAAATGTGCAATTGATGCACTGTACGTATGCGGCTTAGTTGACCATGTGGTTAACACAAGCATTGCTGTCTAAATATCAGTGCCATTGCGATCTGTAGAATTGGGATATCTAGTTTGCCCCAATTCACCTTTCACCCCCCTCTTTATCTTCGTCTATGACTGCTGGGTGCTGGGAGAGATGAGAGACAAGTCTGGGTCTGGCGCATGGACCTGAGCCCACATCATTTCATAGAGCAGCACTTTCATGAATGATCCCCAAGCCACCGGAGCGGCCCCCCCAGCCCCGCTCATTGTATTACCTGTCATGTTTAGGGAATAGGCAGAAAAGACTCATAATTATGTTGCATTTGGGGAAATGGTTTATTTGATCCTCCACGTGCCCTATATGTTGGTGTCAGTGTTACAATATTTTAGGGCTGAACATGCGGCTTTTTATAAACAGATCTCACTCTAAGATATGGCTTCTATTCAGCCTGCGAGCCAACTCACTAAGATCTACAGACGCTATACATGTCACCGGATAGGTATCATATATGGCGCATGCGTTGTATATACATAGCTGTCAGGGCTACTGTATCCAAGGTAAGTGAGGCTTATGTCGTGGGGTGATGATGTGGGGGGTCTTTTAATATGAGGGCAGCACGGTGGCTCAGTGGTTAACATTATAGTCCTTGCAAGCGTGAGGACCTGGTTCAAGTCCCAGGATGCATTGTTCCTAGAGATCCTTTATCCTACATCCAAGAGTTTGTATCGCTCTCCTCCGTGTTTGCGTAGTTTTCCTCCCACACTCCAAAACATACTGCTAGGATTGATTAGGATTGTGAGCCCGATTGGGGACGGGAAAGCTCTATGGCAGACGCTGCGTAGAGTTGTGCGCGTTATATAATAAAGAATTACATAGTGAATTGATGATGGTATCCATTTGGTCGGAGCATATCCTTGGGGACCCCGCCACTGATCTGTTGGCCTCCAGAAGTCATCAACATAAACATGGAGGACAGAAAAATGCTTCCATTCTCTGGTGTAGTGCCATTCTGAGACTGCGCTAAATCTCATTAAGTGATTGGGCTTAGTTGCAGCGACACAATTCCATCCACTGCACAGGAGAACGGAGCTGTACTTCCAAGCATTTTCCATGTGGTCGATTCTGCTTCTACCATCTAGCGGTTAGAGGCCATCACTCTAGTGTAATCGTTTGGGACCACCTATTCCATATCTAATATAATTAGCTGGTTAGTCCCCAATGGCAAAATAAGACTTAGACACTTAAAGGGGTTGTACCACATATTATTGTGCATTCACTATCTATTAGATAATGGTCTCAATTTAGACAGTGGGGGTCCGAGGGTCCACAGTTGAAGCGCTATGCTCCTGCAATTGTGCGACCCTCCCATATATGGAAGGAGCAGCAGGAAACGGTCACTGTTGTCTCCAAGTAAAGAACAGTGGGGTCCGTTTTGTAGTGTGGCGATCCCCACAAAAGTTGTTATCACTATACTGATATAATTATATTATATAATAATATTACTTATTGTACCAGTCTAGTAGTGACGAGACACCTATAGATCCTAACTCCAGACCCACACCCATGGACAAGTGTGATGCTTTGAAAAATCTGAGTGTAATCTGCCTGATTTCTTTCTGATCTGGACCATCCTTCTTTAATTTTATTTTTTCCCCCCGGAATACAAATTGCATTCTAAATTCTGCCTTTAATCCCAATTAAAACATCTAAAATTACAGGACTGTTAAGAAATCAATAGAGACAAATGTCAGGGCGTTCTCGGATGATATTTTTCCATTAACCTCTGGAGCGTCTATTATCGTGCGTTATTGAATAAAGTGCTGTAATGTTATTAACTGGCTGTCAAAGTGCCGCTGTTCTTTGACCAGTATGCTTAGTCTGTTAACATACTCGATAGCTTGGTTAATGGACTAATGATTCACGGTATTCCACTACTATGCTGCCCTAAATAACCTCCCACTTACCCCCCAGGTGTCTCTCGCAGCCTCAATAACTTTTGGACTTCAAAGTTTTGTACCCGTGTGTACTCTGTATGCTACCAGGGAGCTGAGGAAGAAACATGGGACGGATGGCACGAGCGAGGAATACTAATCAACTTCCCACAAATTTATATCAAACACGGCTTAGAATGACTCAATTGTCTTATCACATCTTTTTTTAATCAAAAGCATTTTTATTTAAACGTTTTTGTTGTTTGTTTTTAACAAACACTTAAGACATACGGTTGACACAAAAGACCAAAACTAAGAACATCCCTTTCCCCCCCTCCCCACCAACCAACTTCACCACAGGCAGACAGATAAGCATCCTTGTAATTATTACCATGACCAGTTGATACCCCTTCACATATCATACCTGACAAGTCATAGGGTCTTCTTCCCAGGGCAGGTATTTGCAGCAATCAATTCTCCTTTAAGACATAAATAATCTCATCCAGTCACCATTCACAACTGGTAGTGAGAGCTATTACGTATATCAATCAGGGCCCTATTGGAAGTCAGTCGGTGTCCAACCATCTTCTCCATAGGTTATACTCAAATTTTTGGGGCATTTCTTTTTAGATATACCCACTCCAACCGAATACACTATTGACCTTATTATGAATTAATCTACACATCTGATCACTGATTTAATATATTGGTACGTGCCATGATGATGCTAGTGCGCCTGACAACTTAAATATCATCATTATTATAATCATATTGTAATCATTGATGGAGTCGAAACATGGAGTTTGCAGCACCCCCCCCCTCCCCCAAATAAAAATTACAGATCACTATAATAACTTCTCCAGCAGGGTGTCACTGTTCTCAGTAGCAATCACCTACCTATATCCTATCTCCATTGGAGTAATATGTAGTATGTTTACACTATAGAATAATACTGAGCTAGATCATACAGTAATAACTAACAACTATGCAATAGAAAGACATCAGACAATAGAATAAATACTATACCATCACTATGAAAAATGATACACTATAGATATACTACTAATGGTATCATATATAAGATAATGCATTACCATACATGAACAATGAATACACTATAGAATAATACTGACTATATTATACAGGATATATTAAAAACTATGCAATAGAATAAACAATTCTACAATAGAAATAATACTATACCATATATGAACAATGATACCTATAGCATATACTAGGTGATATAATACTATACTAAAAAATAATGATGAACACCTTTAAATACTAACGTGCCACACGGGGCGATACACTAAACTATAAGACCAGACAGTCTTATACGGCGCCGGATCGATCAAGTTCTACTTGCTGGATAATATCGTCGCTTCCCTATTAGTTTCCTTCAGTTTACCCTGAATTTCGTTATTAGAGCAACTTTCTTGTAAGAGTTGTACAAAGATGTCCAAAGTGTTTTAAACTACCAAAATATTTTAGCTTCTCTGTTCAAATTAGGGCGACATTATTGGCATTTTGATCTTTGTAATCTCTCACAAATTCTAGAATATTTATCCGGACTCGTTTTATCTGATGTATGGACAGTCTGCAGGAGTTCGTCTTACATCCCACCAATGCTATGGAAATCTGGCACCACTATTTACCTACCAGAGCAGGGGGTAATACAGCAAAGCAGCTGCTACGGGCCCACATTGTTGGTGGGCCCAGGGCATCTGACCGACACTAAAGACATGGAGGATGGCAGCATTAATACATAGAGTGCTGCACATTGCACACTATTTATCAGACATACATTTGTGTAAGAGTGTATAAATGTTTGAGTATACAATATGTATATTCATCTAGGGTGTAAGGAGCCCACTTCAGTACCAGAAGTTACTAGCTATGTTATATGTGGTATATATAATAATTATTTATTTATAAAGCGCCACACAGATTAAGCATGCGTGCACAAGGCATGACAAATTGGCCCTGCCCAATGGGGCTCACAATCTAAACAACCAAACAGTAGGTTTTTGGAGTGTGGGAGGAAAACCGGATACCCGGAGGAAACCCACGCAAACAAGGAGTAGAACATACAAACTCTTTTGCAGTGTGTGACCTGGGTGGGATTGAAGCAGGACCTCCCAGTGACTGCATAGTGCAGGAGTGCTACTTTCACCTCAGCCACCGTGCGCCCTATAACACATACTTGTTCAACCATACCTCTATTTTTTTATTCTCAAGCTGTTCTTTCCCACTAAACTTAAATGTTGAAACTATGTCAATGAGGGATTAAGTGCTTGCCAGTAGCCCCTTAAGAGCTTCCGCTCTTGAGATCTCAGTGAAGTGGATTCAGAAGTTCATGTAGCGAAGGGGGAGGATGAGGGAAGGCGCTTGGCAGTGGAGGCAGGAGTGGGCTGCTTTGATTCTTGTAAGCTATAGCCCTGAGTGCTCTGCTAATGCCGCCTCCCCCAAAGCAACTCAGTCTATTTTCATATATTTCTAAAGTTAACGGAAGGAGTGTGCAAAACAACTAAAACATAGGTTAGGGGTTGGCACATCTGAGTATAGCCCTACAACATAACTGCTATGTTCTGGAAGGTAAATCCTGCTGATGGATTAGTATTACTCTAATCACTGATAAGAAAGAACCTTGAGCAAGTGGTTCAATTCCCTCATTGCCCCCACTGGCACATATTAAGTATACACATGTTCTCTTATATTCAGGTACTCAGATCAAGGATGATTTGATGTGACGCTAAATAAGTGGCGGTTTTCTAGACAGCAGATTGTCTGAAATTAAGGCTATGTAAAAAAATTTCTTTCCATATAAATAAAAATAAATAACAAACATGCAATATATATCACTTTAACTAATTTGTATAAGGATCTTGACAGATAGTACGGATTATAGAGGCCTTTCTTAGGTGGTCTTCATCTGGCTAGACGCGTTTTGGTCCCTTTACTCCGGCTCTCACACTTGAGGATGTTAAGCCAAATGTCATTGTCTTTTGGCACCACTTGAGGTTCTTTTCTACCCAATCAGTGTCTTCCATCTATCTTACTAGTTTAGACCTCTCAACCTTCCTCTTGTATCGGATATGTCTGCCACTTTGTCATCTCTGCAGGCCCCGTGCCCCGCTGTCTCTTGCAGTGTAGAAAGAGGGCAGGTGCAGCTGAATAAGACCCCCTCTTTCAGCACATTAACCTTTTCAGGGTTTTCGGCAGACCGAGTCCAGACACATTAACTGGTCGCTTTAATCATATGTCAGTCATTAACCCCCCTGGGAGACCCAGTCATGTGAATAACTATTGGGGGTCTGGACTTCATCAGTCCAAGTGCTTTCCACATTCATTCAACCTTTTCTGGAATATGTGGTGCCTCGCAGCGCCCTCAATTGTTAGCAATGAGGTCGCCATTAAAATGAGTTGTTAAAGATGATATGTAGTAGGGGGCTCTAGCACGCGTCCATCTGCCCCCCCCCCCCCACATCATAAGAAACAAGGTGTGTCACACATCAGTGGTGATGGCTACATAGCATCGGGTCTATAAGAATGAAGGTGGGAGGTCAAGGGCTACACCCCACATATGTGGTGACATTTTATAACAGAACTCATGGGCACATGGTACGTTGTATTTCTGCTGCGTCGTTTCAAGTTGTCTTTTGTTGGCACAATTGGTCTGTCCGTTAGTATCTCAGTCCAAAATGGCCACCACACGATTTGTTTTTTTTTCTTTGAATCTAAAAACGTCTTTTGAATCTAAGAAATTTGGCTAACGTACTTGATTCTCCATATTTTTTTCACCACTCTGCAAACTGGCCATCAGACCGCAACATAAAAAATACCACATTTTTTTGCCACTTTTGCGGTACAGTGGGACCTGGGTTCAAGTCCCAGGGCCAATATCTGCAAAAGAGTTTTAAGCTTTTCTTTGTTCTCTTAGTGTTTGTGTGGGTTTTGCTTCTGGGTCTCCGTTTCTTCCCACCACACCTCAAAAACTTATATATAGGTTGATTAGCAAAGAGTTGTATTTCTCTCCGTGTTTTTGTGGGGTTGAACATGTCCTATGTGACAGTACAATCCATGCTACTCTTTCTCTGGTGTGACAGGTCATAATTCAGGGTATAATTATCTCTGTGATCATGCTACCTTTACACGTGTCTATTTACGGACGCAAAACGCTATCAGTGAGCAATAGAAGATAGTGTGGGGCCGCAGGGCCTCCCGTAGCACATAGACGTCTATACAGATAATAGGAGGAGGCTTGATATTTGTAAATAGTAAAACCAGACGTCCACACATGGAGGCCTGAAGTCCTCTGTATATACCCAAAATAGAAAATGCAACTTTTTAACAACCCCTTAGGATCACCTGATTGTGAGGTCTGCCCTATAACTAGTTCAGACCCTTCCAGTGTCACTTATCAGCAACTTTTTCGAGTTTGTAACCATAATGAGGGTGTATTGCTAAGTAAATCAGGGTTACAGGACGGAAGGAGGCAGCAGTAGAGTTTCTGGAGTGAGGGTCCAGAACATGGCAATAACTTTGTGGGTTTATCCAGAGTCAAAATTTTTTGGTCATAATATGGGCAATGTCTACAGCGCAAAAAATATGGAATACTTGAAAGATACTGATTGTACCATCATGTAGCTTGAGGGCAAAATTTGTAAAACGCACTCTTACCATGAAGCATTTAGTAATAGAATTTAGCATCCCTAGGCACCGACCAATATAATCCCATAGTACACCCCTCTCCCCAACCAAGCAAACATTCCAAGTTTTGCACACTTTGATTCTTGGTTCCTAAAAAATCGATGACCGGATGAGGAATATAAATGACTTAATATTTATTAGTCTAAAAGGGTTGTCCAGTCACTTGCGTTCAGTAAACGCTTAACCAACCAGTTCTACCGGTTATACTATTTCCTATATAAGATATTCACTTTGCATGGTTTTACTATCTATCTAGTCTACTATACAGCTACGAGCGATCTCATCTATTCTATCGCTATATCGGATATCTATGCATATCTATCGAGCTGAGCAGCATTAGCGTACACTGTATCTATGCTATCTTCGCATGCATCGTAGCTTCTGATCTACTATCTGATCTATCTCATCGTATCTATACTATCTATCTATCTATCTTCTGATCTATCTATCTATCTACATTTCTGGTTCATCTACTCTATCTATCTTTTGTCTATCTATATACTATCTAGTCTATATCTCATATATCCTTTGCTATTTATTTAGTATCTCATTTATGTAGATTAACTCTATGGGCATATTTTTATCATACGTGGGTGCTGCGCTTCGGCCGTCCTATGATAGGCCCGCCGCTGCCAAGTTCGCAGCCCAATCATCAAGTAGCGCCGCGCGACTTTTCACTAGAAAAGTCCAGCAGCAGCAATTGCGCAGGCGCGGGGACATAACGCCCGCGCCGGCCCATCCACACCGGCCGCCGCCCCCCCTTCACGCCCCTTCACGCCCCATTGGCGTGACAGGTGGTGGATCGGGCAAAATAATGCAAAAGCTAGCAATAAACCTAGCATTTGCGATTATTCTAGGTCCTGATAATACCACCTAGTATCTATCTCTCAAAAATACAAGTGTTATAAGTGACAAATTTCCAATTCTCCCATTGCACTTCAATGTAAACTTATAACATCCGTCATTAACATTACAGAAACCAAAGTATGCAGCCATGTACAAAAAAAACCTCTGCAAACTGTGATACATTGTATGTTCTTCTATTTCTACCAATTTATATATCTGTATGATATACTTGGGAACCTTGTAAAAAAAAATGTTAAACGCAATAAAATTTGAAAGATTGAAAAGATAAAAAACCATGCTGCCTAAATGGACATAACAGAGACATCAATTACCATTGATGCCCAAAAGGAAGTTAACTGATGTGGGTTTTTAAACCTTCGTATCTTTATTTTTGTTTTTGTGGAGGAACTGGGCCTGGATGTCAAATTATTAATAGATTTCCAAGAGGAATACAGAGGACATCACTTAGCAAGTCAGCTTGCCAGATCTTACCATCCCATAGATGACTAGTACTCAGTGAATATAGACCGTTGGTAGGACTCCATAGTAATGTGTGGGCCCATCTGGAACCTACCATACTAAAATGAGCATTGGATAGGAATTTTCTGTATTTTAGGGCAATTATGTTTTGTTTCCTCTATCTATCTATCTATCTATCTATCTATCTCATATCTATCTATCTCCTATCTATCTATCTATCTATCTATCTATCTATCTATCTATCTATCTATCTTCTCATCTATCTATCTGTTTGTTTGTTTGTTTGTTTGTCTATCTATCTATAATATCTATCTATCATCTCATCTATCCTTTCTATAATTTATTTATGTATCTATATATGTGTAGATTAACTCTATGGGGCATATTTATCATACGCGGGCGCTCGTACGCCGGCGTATGATAGGCCCGCCGCTGCAAGTTCACAGCCCGATACATCAAGAGGCAGCCGGCGACTTTTCACGTATGAAAAGTCGCCAGCAGCAGCAAGTGCGCAGGCGCGAGGACAGTAACGCCCCGCGCCGGCCCACTCCCGCCCGGCCGCGCCCCCCCCTTCACGCCCCTTCACGCTCCACTGGCGTGAAGGTGGTGGATCGGGGCAAATAATTGCAAAAGCTAGCAATAAACTAGCATTTGCGATTATTTCAGGTCCTGATACATATCCCCCTATGTATCTATCTCTCAAAAAATACAGATGTTATAAGTGACAAATTTCCAATCTCCCATTGACTTCAATGTAAACATTATAACATCCATCATACATACAGAACAAAAGTACTACAGCCATGTACAAAAAAACCTGCATGCAACCGTAATACATTGTATGTTCTTCTATTTTCTACCTATTACTTGGGAACTTGTAAAAAAAATGTAAACGCAATAAAATTTGAAATAATTGAAAATATAAAAAAGCCATGCCTGCCTAAATGGACATAACAGAGGACATACAATTTACATTGATGCCAAAAGGAAGTTTAACTGATGCGTTAAACTTCCGTTCTTTATTTTTTTTTTAGTGGAGGAACTGGGCCTTGGATGTCAAATTATTCATAGATTTCCAAGAGGGATAACAGAGGGACATCACTTAGAAGTAGCTGCATCATTGCCATCCCATAGATGAACTAGTACTCAGTGAATTAGCCTTGGTGGACTCCATAGTAATGCTGTGGCCCATCTGGAACCTACCTAATACTAAAAATGAGCCATTGGAATTAGGAATTTTCTGTATTTTAGGGCAATTATGTTTTGTTTCCATTTAACATCACAACAACAAAGAGGAACGTGATAAAACAGAGAATAAAGACCTGTACCTCCATATATTACATGTCTGGAAAGTGAAGTCTCCTGGGGAGGGGATGAGCTGCTGGAATCAGATACCAATTGTTATTCTATCAAGGAACCAGCAGCGGGGGAAACCTGAGTTGTGTGTCTTCCTCCACATGAATAGTAAGTTGTCATAAGGACTTAACAAATTACCCGAGTACTCTGATGCTAATCCAGCTCCATTCAGCTGCAGGCTACTGAGCCTGACACTGACTACAACGCCACTGATCTGTCCAGATAAGGAACAGGGAAAGTATGTCCCATCAGGATATCAAACCCAGAAATATTCCTTAAAAATATCTTTAAAGGACATTTCCCACCAGGATGAAGGGTTGTAAACCAAGCACACTGACATACCGGTGTGTGCCCCCTCTGCCAGGATCTGTGCTTCTTTTATTTTTTTTATGTATTTTCAAATAAAGGCTTTTAAAATTATGCAAATTAGTCTGGTGTTAATGGAGTCTAGAGCCCCTCAGACTAATTAGCATAATCTTAAAGCATTTTTTCCTTAAAAATCAGAGCATACTAAACTTAAATTGTATTTTTAGACTATTTCCAGTTATAAGTCAGTTTACATCTGTTCTAGCGATGATTTAGGTAAATGAAAGCACACGAGAACGTGTTGTCTTCCATCTTTTTCCTGTACATTTCATTTCCATGTTGATGTCAGTGATGACAATAGAAGTAATTAAATGACTGTCCTGGTGGCAATGACAGAATAAAGCCAATTCAGCGAATGTCCGGCCTTGTATCTCAGCTGTCAAGATAAGGTGTTAAACTAATTAAATGTGCGATAAAGTCTTTGTATCAATTACTTGTCAATCCAGCCAGGCGGCTTTTATAATGCCCAGAGAGCAGAGGAGGCCCCCCTAAGATGTGGGGCCTAATATTAACCCCAGGGTGCCTGGGGTACCAGTGCTAGATATGCATATTGGGAGTTTATCGGATCTTCCTCCCCATATATAATAGATACATTACATTATATGTAAAAAATGTCATATCCCTATGCATAATCTACTACTAGGTCCTCATACAACTCATATAGTAGTAGTGTAGTGTGGTAGAGCCATGCCCACCCCATGCCAACTAATCCTGCCTGGCAGTGATTGTACACATTACCACTCTCTCATATGGCACCAGTGTAATTACAGGGCCCTTTAGGCTCCCTTTATCTTTGGGATGATTGTAGCCGCTCACTCTGCCTCCACAATAGATAATCTAATGACATATTTATTGAGTTTTAAAGAGGTCTTCCAGCAGACATGATAGATTGGTCATCAATATCCCAACCATGGGGGTCCAACACGTGGGACTCCCACCAGGCAGCTGTTATGCCTCTAGAATAAAACATAAGGAAAAAAGCCATTCTCTCTAGTGGCCAGTACTGGGAACTGCAAAGAGTGGTAACTGAGTTGTAGTAACACATCTGGCCACTACATAGAGAATGGAGCTGTTTTTCTGATTTGGTTCTCTGGTTGATTCAAGGACCGTTCAGGGGGTATGTACACAACTATTTTGGATAGGTCATTAATATGGGTATACTGGAAAGCCCCTTTAAGGCACTTCTAAACATTACAAACCATGAATGTTGTGTATGGGGAGTCTTCAAACTTTTCATTCTTTGGTGTCTAGCAGAGTACAAACACATGCACTCTAGACTAAATAGAGTCTGCACATATATCTGGGGGTTGAGAGGAATAGCTGTCATGCAAACGCTTCCGTAGACATTATTTTTGCCTTATTCATTTTATGCACATTACAAGATATCACCACCTGAGCACGACACCAATAGACAAGCTTCCTCCACCAATCACAGCAAGCCGTTGTTTGACCAAATTTGCAACCTTGCAGTAAATCACCAAATCCAATCAAAACGACGCCACAAGAGCCAATGAAAGCCTCCGTGGTACTGGATGCTATCCATTGCTACACTGTATTCCAGATACCCCTGGAAGCTATATCCGATAATTGACCCCTAATTGCTGTGTATGTACATTAGACCCCCAGACGTTCCTATCCTGGGAAAAGAGGGGCTTATTCAAGGGGCAGCAGGGTTCATAAAGTGAAGATGGTTTGTTACATTGATGCCAGTCAATAATAACCCAGCATGTCCATTGGAAGGAGGCATATGCTACGAGCGGGGGGTCTGTGCCCGCAGTGACTGGAGGCATTGGGCGACTTTGCGGCGGCACGGTTGGGGACAGAAATTTACAACCTCTGTAGACAGGCCGTGAAATCTCCTCTGTCAGAGCTAAATGGGGAGGTTTTATACACCCATTTCAGCCTCGGCTTGTTAAATGAGCACATCTGTCAGCTGAACGGAGAATCTCAAAGGCCTTTCGGGCTGGTTTTCCCAACTCTACTAAGGCATACTCCACAAATCAATGTCTTATTCCATTTCAGACACCTCATATCCAAGCCACAATATACATACACCTTCATGGTCGTCTTCTGCGGGGAGGATTGAGCGCAGTCACAGTGCGAGCGGAGATCTCACTTAATTCAGGAGGCTTATGAAATATTAATTCTGCCGGGCAGGCAGCATTAAAGCCTGAGCAGCCATGCAGTGGACATGTTTCATAAGTAGGGAAAATTAAAAAAGGAAGCCTTGTTAAACTGTTCAATTGAGTGACACAAATGAACAAGGCTAGGGAGGATCATAAATAACAGACATGGAGAGGAGGTTTGTCAGACTGTCCCACCATCTACTCCTATCTATATACATGCAACCAACTCATTAAGTTGGAAAAATGTATTCAACCAAATTGCCATGTGTGGCCTTCCCTTTAAACCATGACAGTCCTTATGCAATCTAGAAGAAGTCATGTTGTGCATGGTCCAATTCCCTGGCTATAAGAAAACTTAAAGGACATCTACCACCAGGATGAAGGATTGTAAACCAAGCACACTGACATACTGGTGAGCACCCCCTCTGGTACAAGCTGCTCTACTTTTAGCTTCATATACACTGTTTTTTAAGACAAAAAAAAGGCTTTAAATATTATACAAATGAGCCTGAGGGGCTCCAGGCTCTATTAACACCTATGGAAACAAGAGCCCCTTGGGCTCATTTGCATAATTGTAAAAAGCCCTTCATTTATTAAAAGCCAGAGCATACGAAGCCAAAAGTAGAGAAGATCCTGTGACATACTGGTGCCTGCCCCCTCTGGTATGATCTACTCTACTTTTAGCCCCTTGGTCTCATTTGCATTATTTAAAAATCTGTTCATTTATTAAAAATCAGGGCATAAGAAGCCAAAAAAAAGGGCAGATCCTTCCAAATGGGGCACACACCAGTATCTCAGTGTGCTTGGTTTACAATGCTTCATCCTGGTGGTAGATGTCCTCTAAATTCTCTGTTTGGCCTATCATGGATTATCTAGGTCTCTTTCTATTGTAAAGTATGCTGGCTGACAGCCACACATTGCAGCCATTACTATTTCTTATAGGGGATGTCACCCAGCCCTCAGACCGACCCTGAGAATAAATCAACCAGTTTCTTAATATAATTGCATTTAAATGCAAAAATTAAAAGGATTTCCAAAACATTAAAGGGGAATTCCAGATTGGTGGGGGCCTGAGGTAAGTAATATCAGATTGGTGGGTGCTTAGGAGAAGTAGTTTCAGATTGGTGGGTGGTTGAGGTAAGTAATATCGGATTGGTGGGTGCTTAGGGTAAGTAGTTTCAGATTGGTGGCGGTCTGAGGTAAGTAATAACATAGTAGTGGGTGCTTTAGCTGAATAATATCAGATTGGTGGGCGCCTGAGGTAAGTAATAACAGATTGGTGGGGGCCTTAGGTAAGTAATACCAGATTGGTGAGCACATAAGGTAAATAATACCAGATTGGTGGGCGCCTGTGGTAAGTAATACCAGATTGGTGGGCATCTGAGGTAAGTAATACCAGATTGGTGGGCATCTGAGGTAAGTAATACCAGATTGGTGAGCACATAAGGTAAATAATACCAGATTGGTGGGCGCCTGAGGTTAGTAATATCAAATCGGTGGGTACATGCGTTAAGTAATTTCGGATTGTTGGGGGTCTGACACCTGACAGCCCCATCTATAAGTTTTCTGGAGGGTCTGTAGCATTCAGATAAGCATTGTGTCTTCGTTGGCTTTCTAAGAACAGTGCCATACATCATATAGTGCTTGTCAATGGTATTGCACATGAATGGGACCCAACTACAGGCCACACCACCACCTGATGGAACATAATTGGCTTTGAAAGACGACAGTGGCTGCTTTAAACATCTAATCAGCAGGGGGTACCCAGTTTCAGACCCCCCATTGCTGTGGCAATAACCTGGAATATCCCTTTAAGATTTTATTTCATACATTTCCCCAATTTGCAGCATAAAATAGTCAAAACAATCCAAACCCTGCAATTTACTGTTTTGTCAATGAGTCATGGTATAAAAAAAGGATGACTTGGCCTGAGATCTATCTCCAGTATAATTGGATTTTATCCCCCTTGCTTTATATTGCAACTTGGCTCTCCATAGATATGGAGAATGGAATAAGAAGTTGCTAAGCCACAAAGAAAGAAAATGGGGGAGATTTATCATCAAGTTTCTGAGGTAAAGCTTCTTGTTGTCCATGGAAACCAATCAGAGCTCAGCTTTCATTTTATAAACAGCTGTGGGAAAATAAAAGCTGAGCTCTAATTGGCTGCCATGGGCAACTAGAACAGTTCACTCTCTAAGAGACTATGATAAATCTCCCCCATATATGTTGATCCTGGAATTGCGGATCTTGGCGTTCTCCGTGGAATTCTTGCCAATTTCTTGATTTTTTTTTTGTCCTGGCAGAAAATGTTTCCCTAAATAAACATCCATTGTAAAGCAGAACACAAGCCTCTCACTTCCAGATCCCATCCGAGTGCCAGGCAGTGCCGGTGGAATCCACTATCCCCTGTGTAGTTAAATATTTAAAGTGTAAGAAACTATGGAGGGGGATTAGTAGCGTAAGTGAACCCAAGACGCAACGTCCAATCCTTTCTACTTCTCAGTATGCAAGATGATATAGGACACAGTTGGTTTCTCAACCTTCACTTTGCCAAACACTGGATTTTCTACAATTACTTAAACAAAAGCTCCGATGTGTCGGTGTATCGCATACACACTGTAGTAAAGGGAGAGATGTCATGCAATATACAGTCACACTTAATTTCGTCCCTATTTTAATAATAATAATAATAATTCTTTATTTATATAGCGCACACAGATTACGCAGCGCTGCTGGAGGAAACCGGAGGACCCGGAGGAAACACAGAAACATGGAGAGAACATACAAACTCTTTGCAGATGTTGACCTGGGTGGGATTCAAATCCAGGACCCCAGCACTGCAAGGCTGTAATGCTAACCACTGAGCCACCATCCCGCCCTATTGTCAATGCATCCTAATAAAAAAATGAATTAATTTGCACATTTAAGACCTGTGTTTTCCCATGGTTACAGACTACTACCAAACACTATGGGGGTCATTTATCTTATGTCCCCCTTCTCTGCGTTCTTTGTGAGTTTATTTTTTTTGCACCTCATTTGTCTTTGTTGTTTTTGCTCTTTCTTAAATGCAGGGGGGGGGGTTGCACCTTTTTAGGCGCAATTTGTTGCACAAATCATACCATTGCCTTTCCGAAGTGCGGTCAGGACTGGCGTATTATTGCGCAATTATTTGCACCCATATAGGCGCAAAAGTATAATAAATCGGGTGCAATCACCTCGAAAGAGGCGCAATGTAATGACAAATAGAGCAACGACAGACGGCGAATTGGGGCGTAACAATCCAAATAAGTGCAAAACAGCTATCACGCAGCAAAACTGCGAAAAAACACTGCAAAAACGGCAAAGAAAAAAATGATAAATGACCCCCTATGTAGTTTGATACTGCAGTTGTGTTTCTTCTATCTCTTCTGGTATTGATTGATATAACCATACAAGTCACCAGCCCACATTTACTGAGGCCCTTGCACCAGTTTTTTGTTGGACTATGCATGTTTTTTTCAGTGCAAACTGCTTGCATGGGTATATAAGAAGTGTCCGCGCCATTTCTGTGTTGCACACGACCGTTTTATGTTGAGGCTGCACTATTCTTCATGTGACACAAATTTCTGGACTTAAATGGCCGTTGTGGGGCTCAGTCGGACCGTGCCCCACATTTAACATGCACAGTTAGATTGTGAATGTGTCACAAGCCATATGTTAAAGGTGCTCCAAAAAGTGGTGCACTCTGGTCTGAATTTCTGAATCTCCCGCTCCCCGTCAATTTCGGGCATTCTCCAGCTACCTGGGGCGGAGAGTGGGTGGGAATAGGGCGGGGTAGGCATAGGGTGGAAAGCAGGCTGGGCTGGAAGCAGGGTGGGCGTAGGGCGGAAAGCATGGTCGGTGGGAAGCAGGGTGGGAATAGGGCGGGGTAGGCATAGTGTGGGAAGCGGGGTGTTCATAGATTGGGAAACAGGGTGTGTGTAGGGCGGGCTGGGGAGTAAATCGATAAAAAGCGATGGAGAGTATAGTAGAAAACTCCGCCAGTTCTGATCCAGTCTACAGGGGGTGGGGGGTTAAGACTAGCATTAAAAACACCATTCTTAATGAATTCCCCCCATTGGGCCCATATACTACATACACTGCACATAAGACAAGACAAGGTGATACATTGTATCTGATAAGGTAAAGTGAATGGTTTCATCTACACTGGCCATAAAATCCCTCCTGTAAATGTGATCACGCCCATAACCTGCAATGAAGGGGTAAATGGCCTCAGATCAGCAGAACTGTTGCTACAGAGGAGCTGCTGGGAGCTTTCATGAAAACCTTAATAAAATTGATCTTTTTTCTCTCCTTTTTTTGCAGCATTAGAAAATAGGCTTGTAGCTCAGCTGTGATATTGGGAGAAGTCATGGGAGTAAATGACAGATGGAATCATAAACACGTTTGATCTTGGAATCAAGCTTTGCCATATTAAGCACAGCCCTTGCAATCCCTTTTTCTTTTACAGGGACCGGGGGTTATGATATACGACGTGTCCAAACTTTAAAATAAGGAAATTACCAGAGAAAATGATTGCAATAAATTTTCTAAGTATAAACGTTGATTATTTTTCGATTTTCATTCAGACTATTTTGGAGCAAATGGCATTTGGCACTGGGCTAGGGGGAGGGGGACGGGAAGCGGAGGGGGGAACGGCGAGTGGGGGGCTGTTTCATTTTTTTTTTTTCTTCTTTTTTTTTCGATACCATGCGCCCTAGAGGTGTACAATTTATGTAATCTGCGCTTGGAAAATGAATTGGGTAATTTATTGGAAAACAGAAAGTCCTAAAGATTGGATCAGCATTGCCTAGCCTGACTCCCACTATCCATCAAGTTCCAATTAACAGGCCAAGCCAGAGAGGACTTTAATGGCTTTCCATCTAGTTGCCTGATAAACCCATCAATTCCTCTGGGAGAAATTAAGAAAATCGACCCGGCCTTTGGCGTCGGAGTGTCATTCCTTTCTGCAACTATATGTCAAAATTAAAACACAATTAAAATTTAAACTGTTTCAATCAGGGGCTGCCCTCCAACCTATGTTTCACTTAATAGAAGTTTGATGAAAATCTGATGCTTGTTCTCTATCAACAGGAAGCTCAGGAGAACTCGGGGAGGCTCCCGCACCACAATCCCAGCCCTTGGACAGGGTGCTGGCTGCTGTGATATCACATTCCCGACTCTCACCCACACACCGGAGGCACCAGATGGCAAAGAGTCAATGCCAGGCAGTGAAGGGGTTAACCACCCCACCCCTCCCCTGCTGTCACATTGATCGGAATAAATGGGCACTCCGACCCCCGCTAATGATGACATGGGACAGTGATCCACAATAACTAAAGCCAAGGACAATTGCAGGGAATGATAGCCCAATAATTATCACCAATTGATTCCTTCCTTAATTCAGGAGGTGCAAAATAGCACATGATGGGAGTTGTAGTGCCACACATTGGTGTCACTCGCATACTTCTGTATTTAAGGTCTTTCTAGGTTATAGTATAATTTTTAGCACAATGTGATGCAAATTTTCAGTATTGCAAAAAAAAAAAGGACCATTCACTCATTTAAAAATGGCGCAATACATAATATGGCACAGGCTTCCAATACGGGTCCTGTATATGGAATTTGCAATTTTGTGCCCCTGATTGCGAGACGCGTGAATGGAACAAGGTCGGAGGGAGCCCTGCCCAGACAAATTTACTATAATCTGCAGCCAAAAAACTGGTGCAGGTTATATCTGAAATGTACAGCAGGCCGTAGAGTTAAATTTTGGCGCATGAGTGCCGCGCCATTACTATAACGTGGACAAAGCCTCATGTCCTGTGATGGGTGCACACAACGCGCCATTCTTTAAACGTCAATCCCATAGTTTAGAGATGAGTACAAATCAGGAATCATATAGACATGTGCATTACAACCTCCATATGGTGCACAGTATTCAACCATTGCAAAGGTAAAGGGGCAATTTGTCTCTACTGCCCCATTGAAACGCATCAACAGAACATTGGATTTGTGTCTATGAGGCCTTTCCTCTGTTATTCCTCCGTGACAGCTGGATGTCACTATTTGGGTGGTGACATTGAGTAATTTGATTCTACCTAACAAGTGCTGACTGTATAGACCCCCCTGTTTTCAGGGAAATTTTAAAACCCCTCTGTCAATTGGGAATAACATAAATTTGTAAAGAAAAATGTCCCAGATGTATTAGTACAGGGCTGATACGAGTACTTACTAAAAGCGACATAAAGAAGGACAGATCTTTGTCCAGTCGCAACATCTTATCCCTTATCCGCAGGACTAGTGGTGGGACCCCCATGGATCACAAGAACTGTCTGTTGTACCCCAAATGAATGGAGCGGCGCGTGGGACATGTGCGCTGCTGCTCCATGTTCCATGCTCTATGGCGCTGATGGAACTAGAGAAGTACAGCGCTTGGTTATCCCCATCAGCTCCATAGAGATTAATATAACAGGCGCATGTGCGACCAGCTGCTCTATTTATTTGGGGGTACAATGGACCCCTGTTCTTGGTGGGGACAACCCCTTTAAGTTTTTATGTAGAATTTCCTACCCTGCTCTGGCACCAGTAAGGCAATTTATTTTTCCGTTATCCATGCGTTTTTTTTTTTTCAAATGGAGGAAAAATACTGCAACCTCCATCATTTTTTCCAACCAAAAAAAGCATGGATAACCGATACCTGCCTAAACGGGACATAACTGATGACATAAAGTTTACATGGTTGTCAATGGGATTTTAATTGATACGTTTAAACCTCAGTTCTTTACTTTTTCAACAGAGATAAGGACCGGTAACGTGAAATGAGCCTAACAAAGTACGGAAAATTTACAAGACCCAAGTTTTTCTTTTTAGGTCATCTGTAAGTTATAATATAATCTAAAAGTTATGAGAATGTATACAAATATTATACAATTTTATTTATAATTCATAACCATATCAATTAATAATGATCATTGATTTTCCAATATTGCAATGCAGAACATCTATACTTAATGTAATGGTAGTAATATCCATTTCAGAAGTTATTTTCATATCTTTACCAATGATAGGTGCAGCAACTTGTGATGTGGGTTCCTCTCTCCTGTTGCACTACAACCCCCAGCAACCTTTCCTCCCAGATAACACTGGCACTTGTAGTCCTACATCACACAGCTGATCTCTATGTCCCCAGAGCCTGTTTCCAGAGTAGACTAATGAAGTGGCATTTCATCTTTTATGTCCCTCAGAACAATGCAGGTGTATTTAGTCCTATCTGCCTCCCTATCCCCCCCCCCCTCCCCTCTGAAATGATTTAAGAAACCTAATCTAATATGTGTGGAAGACAGAAGTGTATTTAGCTTGGAATGGAAACGTTTGGTGGCTGCTGTGGAGGGTCATCACTATGGGAGAGTTATTGAGGGGCTCTGAGGGATACAGGGAGGGGGGGGTGAGAGTAATAAAGGGGGGGGGGTGTCACCATTTAAATGGGACCCAACTACAGGCCACACCACCACCTGATGGAACATAATTGGCTTGGAAAGACGGCAGCGGCTGCTTTAAACATCTAATCAGCTGGGGGTACCCAGTGTCAGACCCCCCATTGCTGTGGCAATAACCTGGAATATCCCTTTAAGGTTTTATTTCATATATTTCCTCATAGAATAGTCAAAACAATCCAAACCCTGCAATTTACTGTTTTGTCAACAAGTCATGGTATAAAAAAGGATGACTTGGCCTGAGATCTATCTCCAGTATAATTGGATTTTCTCCCCCTTGCTCTATATTGCAGCTTAGCTCTCCATAGATATGGAGAATGGAATAAGAAGTTGCTAAGCCACAAAGAAAGAAAATGGGGGAGATTTATCATCAAGTTTCCGAGGTAAAGCTTCTTGTTTCCCATGGAAACCAATCAGAGCTCAGCTTTCATTTTATAAACATCAGTGGGAAAATAAAAGCTGAGCTCTAATTGGTTGCAGCTCTAAGAGACTTATGATAAATCTCTCCCACATATGTTGATCCTGGAATTGCGGATCTTGGCGTTCTCCGTGGAATTCTTGCCAATTTTCTTTATGTTTCCCTAAATAAACATCCATTGTAGAGCAGACACAAGCCTCTCACTTTCCAGATCCCATCCGAGTGCCAGGCAGTGCCGGTGGAATCCACACTTATCCCGCTGTGTAGTTAAATATTTAAAAGTGTAAGAAACTATGGAGGGGGAGTAGTAGCGTAAGTGTAACCCAAGACGCAACGTCCAATCCTTTCTACTTCTCAGTATGCAAGATGATATAGGATCACAGTTGGTTTCTCAACCTTCACTTTGCACAAACACTGGATTTTCTACAATTACTTAAACAAAAGCTCTGATGTGTCGGTGTATCGCATACACACTGTAGTAAAGGGAGAGATGTCATGCAATATACAGTCACACTTAATTTTGTCCCTATTTTAATAATAATAATTCTTTATTTATATAGTGCACACAGATTAAGCAGCGCTGCACAAAGCTTGCCAAATCAGTCCCTGTCCCCATGGGGCTCACAATCTAAACAACCTACCAGTATGTTTTGGAGTGTGGGAGGAAACCGGAGGACCCGGAGGAAACACGGAAACACGGAGAGAACATACAAACTCTTTGCAGATGTTGACCTGGGTGGGATTCGAATCCAGGACCCCAGCGCTGCAAGGCTGTAATGCTAACCACTCAGCCACCGTGCCCTATTGTCAATGCATCCTAATAAAAAAATAAAGCAATTAGCAAATGAATGAATTTGCACATTTAAGACCTAAGTTATTTCATGGTTTACAGACTACAAACAAACACTATGGGCGTCATTTATCTTATGTCCCCCTTCTCTGCGTTCTTTGTCTAATTTTTTTTTTGTAGTGACAAATAGGGCGCAACAACACACGGCGAATTGAGGAATGACATTACAAATAAGCTTAAAATAGGCGCAAAACAGCCATTACGCAGCAAAAAGGCCAAAAAAAACCACAAAAATGGCAAGAAAAAAAAATGGTAAATGAACCCCTATGTAGTCTGATCCTGCAGTTTTGTTTCTTCTATCTCTTCAGGAAGTGATTGATATAACCATACAAGTCACTGGCCCACATTTAGTAAGGTCCGTGCGCCAGTTTTCTGTTGGACTTTGCACGTTTTTTTCTGTGCAAACTGCTTGCACGGGTATATAAGAAGTGTCCGCGCCACATTTGTGTCATACACAACCGTTTTATGTTGCGGGTGCACTATTCTTCATGCAACACAAATTTCTGGACTGAAATGGTTGTTGCGGGGCTCAGTCGGACCGTGCGCCACATTTAACATGCAAAGTTAGATAGAATTGTGTCACAAGCCATATGTTAAAGGTGCTCCAAAAAGTGGTGCACTCTGGTCTGAATTTTTGAATCTCCCCCTCCCTGTCAGTTTCGGGCATTCTCCGGCCACCTGGGGCGGAGAGTGGGTGGGAATAGGGCGGGGTAGGCATAGGGTGGGGAGCAGGTTGGACGTATGGTGGCGAAGGGGTGGGCGTAGGGTGGGAAACAGGGTGGGTATAGGGCAGGCCGGGGAGTAAATCGATAAAAAACTATGGAGACTATAGTAGAAAACTCCGCCAGTTCTGATCCGGTCTACAGGTCAGAACAGGCATAGATTACGCCCATATTTGCTAAGAGGCTGGAACCTCACAGAACATATGGCCACACGACTGCCGGCGGGGGGAATTTTAAGACTAGCATTAAAAACACCATTCTTAATGAATTCCCCCCATTGGGCCCATATACTACATACACTGCACATAAGACAAGACAAGGTGATACATTGTATCTGGATAAGGTAAAGTGAATGGTTTCATCTACACTGGCCATAAAATCCCTCCAGTAAATGTGATCAGCCCATAACCTGCAATGAAGGGGTAAATGGCCTCAGATCAGCAGAACTGTTGCTACAGAGGGAGCTGCTGGGAGCTTTCATGAAAACCTTAATAAAAATTGATCTTTTTTTCTCTCCTTTTTTTGCAGCAGTTAGAAAATAGGCTTGTAGCTCAGCTGTGATATTGGGAGAAGTCTATGGGAGTAAATGACAGATGGAATCATAAACACGTTTGATCTTGGAATCAAGCTTTGCCAAATATTAAGCACAGCCCTTGCAATCCCTTTTTCTTTTACAGGGACCGGGGGTTATGATATACGACGTGTCCAAACTTTAAAATAAGGAAATTACCAGAGAAAATGATTGCAATAAATTTTCTAAGTATAAACGTTGATTATTTTTCGATTTTCATTCAGAACATATTTTGGAGCAAATGGCATTTGGCACTGGGCTAGGGGGAGGGGGACGGGAAGCGGAGGGGGAACGGCGAGTGGGGGGGCTGTTTCATTTTTTTTTCTTCTTTTTTCGATACCATGCGCCCTAGAGGTGTACAATTTATGTAATCTGCGCTTGGAAAATGAATTGGGTAATTTATTGGAAAACAGAAAGTCCTAAAGATTGGATCAGCATTGCCTAGCCTGACTCCCACTATCCATCAAGTTCCAATTAACAGGCCAAGCCAGAGAGGACTTTAATGGCTTTCCAATCTAGTTGCCTGATAAACCCATCAATTCCTCTGGGAGAAATTAAGAAAATCGACCGGCCTTTGGCGTCGGAGTGTCATTCCTTTCTGCAACTATATGTCAAATTAAAAACACAATTAAAATTTAAACTGTTTCAATCAGGGGCTGCCCTCCAACCTATGTTTCACTTAATAGAAGTTTGATGAAAATCTGATGCTTGTTCTCTATCAACAGGAAGCTCAGGAGAAGCTCGGGGAGGCTCCCGCACCACAATCCCAGCCCTTGGACAGGGTGCTGGCTGCTGTGATACCACATTCCTGACTCTCGCCAGCACACCGGAGGCACCAGATGGCAAAGAGTCAATGCCAGGCAGTGAAGGGGTTAACCCCCCACCCCTCCCCTGCTGTCACATTGATCGGAATAAATGGGGCACTCCGACCCCCGCTAATGATGACATGGGACAGTGATCCACAATTAACCAGAAGCCAAGGACAATTGCAGGGAATGATAGCCCAATAGATTATCACCAATTGATTCCTTCCTTAATTTAGGAGGTGCAAAATAGCACATGATGGGAGTTGTAGTGCCACACATTGGTGTCGCTCGCATACTTCTGTATTTAAGGTCTTTCTAGGTTATAGTACAATTTTTTAGGACAATGTGATGCAAATTTTCAGTATTGCAAAAAAAAAAAAAAAGGACCAGTCACTCATTTAAAAATGGCGCAATACAATAATATGGCACAGGCTTCCAATACGGGTCCTGATATATGGAATTTGCAATTTTGTGCCCCTGATTGCGAGACGCGTGAATGGAACAAGGTCGGAGGGAGCCCTGACCAGACAAATTTACTATAACCTGCAGCAAAAAAAACTGGTGCAGGTTATATCTGAAATGTACAGCAGGCCGTAGAGTTCAATTTTGGTGCATGAGTGCTGCGCCATTTCTATAACGTGGACAAAACCTCATGTCCTGTGATGGGTGCACACAATGCACCATTCTTTAAACGTCAATCCCATAGTTTAGAGATGAGTACAAATCAGGAATCATATAGACATGCGCATTACAACCTCCATATGGTGCACAGTATTCAACCATTGCAAAGGTAAAGGGGCAATTCGTCTCTACTGCCCCTTTGAAGCGCATCAACAGAACATTGGATTTGTGTCTATGAGGCCTTTCCTCTGTTATTCCTCCGTGCCAGCTGGATGTCACAATTTGGGTGGTGACATCAAGTAATTTGATTCTACCTAACAAGTGCTGACAGTATAGACCCCCCTGTTTTCAGGGAAATTTTAAAACCCCTCTGTTAATTGGGAATAACATAAATTTGTAAAGAAAAATGCCCCAGATGTATTAGTACAGGGGGGATACGAGTACTTACTAAAAGGGACACTAGGAAGGACAGATCTTTGTCCAGTCGCAACAAGTTATCCCTTATCCGCAGGATTAGTGGTGGAACCCCCATGGATCACAAGAACTGTCTGTTGTACCCCAAATGAATGGAGCGGCGCGTGGGACATGTGCGCTACTGCTCCATGTTCCATGCTCTATGGCGCTGATGGAACTACAGAAGTACAGCGCTCGGTTATCCCCATCAGCTCCATAGAGATGAATATAACAGGCGCATGTGCGACCAGCTGCTCTATTCATTTGGGAGTATAATGGATCCCTGTTCTAGGTAGGGACAACCCCTTTAAGTTTTAATGTAGAATTTCCTACACTGCTCTGGCACCAGTAAGGCATTTTTTTTTTCCATTATCCATGCGTTTTTTTTTCAAATGGAGGAAAAATACTCTAGCCTTAGACATAGATAACCGATACCTGCCTAAACGGAACATAACTGATGACATAAAGTTTACATGGTTGTCAATGGGATTTTAAATTGATACGTTAAACCTCAGTTCTTTACTTTTTCAACAGAGATAAGGATCGGTAACGTGAAATGAGCCTAACAAAGTACGGAAAAATTTACAAGACCCAAGTTTTTCTTTTTAGGTCATCTGTAAGTTATAATGTAATCTAAAAGTTATGAGAATGTATACAAATATTATACAATTTTATTTATAATTCATAACCATATAAATGACTAATGATAATTGATTTTCCAATATTGCAATGCAGAACATCTATACTTAATGTAATGGTAGTAATATCCATTTTAGAAGTTATTTTCATATCTTTACCAATTATAGGTGCAGCACCTTTGTGATGGTGGTTCCTCTCTCCTGTTGCACTACAACCCCCAGCAACCTTTCCTCCCAGATAACACTGGCACTTGTAGTCCTACATCACAAGGCTGATCTCTATGTCCCCAGAGCCTGTTTCCAGAGTAGACTAATGAAGTGGCATTTCATCTTTTATGTCCCTCAGAACAATGCAGGTGTATTATAGTCCTAGCAGCCTCCCTATCCCCCCCTCCCCTCTTGAAATGATTTAAGAAACCTAATCTAATATGTGTGGAAGACAGAAGTGTATTTAGCTTGGAATGGAAACGTTTGGTGGCTGCTGTGGAAGGTCATCACTATGGGATGAGTTAGTGAGGGGCTCTGAGGGATACAGGGGAGGGGGTGAGAGTAATAAAGGGGGGGTGTCACCATTTAACTAAGTGCAAATGATGAGGTTATAGCAGAGCAATGTGCTGCCCCCCTTCCCATGTGTGCTGCCTCCCCTGCAGTGATATTTCCCTAAACTTGTTAATCTAATAACACTCATGAAAGGCTCATTTGGCAGTATGAGAACAAACCAAGGTCACTAAGTGACAGCAAAGCACAGGAACAATAGATTCATTTGAAACAATATTTTACAGACATTTTACGATCAATATGGACTGGAGCATTATGCTGCTGCAATCTGTTAATGTTTCTTAATGGGCTTCTCTTTCTGTTCTGCACACTGCCATACAAGTCGATTGCAAAAAAAACTGTGATTATTTGCAAAGACACTTGTATATTCACATAACACACACACACAGGCACTATATCCAGTGTATATAGTCACACACATAGGGACAGATCTATAATGCACTGGCTATGACACAGGCTCATCAGGGATAATGAGGACTGCTATTACTGAGGACCATTCAGGGACACAGTTTCTATTGCATTATTATACTCATCATTAGTTGTGATAAAGAGAATGACCAATACTGTTAGATGAACTATTGGGAATCAATGAGTAATGTCTACTTATGGAATAGCCAGTCTTGAAGGGCAATCCACTAAATCCACTGTCAGGGGTCCATTCATGTGTGTGCAGCTTATTGTATAGAAGTGTTGTTCTGGCTTTCCTGACTGTAAATTCTGTGTTTTTGTTAGTGATTTTCTTAAATCAAAATTTGGGGGGTGTCCGATACACTGGCTATACATTGGTGTTAAAGATCTTACGTATGTATGTATGAGTGAGTCTATATGCATTTGTATCTACATGTGAATGTGTATATATATTTGTGTATATACAGCATGTGTATATTTGTATGTACATATGTGTGTATGTTTGCATATATGTTTATGTTTGTGTGCATATTAGTATGTGTATGTTTGGGTGTGTATAACTGTAATCCATAGATAAATTATATATATATATAATATCTATCTATTTATTTATTTATCTACCTTACATATATGCAGATTTATTGTGACTTAAGTCCATTCTGCATGTTCTTGTCCAAAAACTGGGACACTTTATATCATATATATCTATGATATGTTGCATATATGTTCAAAGGGAAGATAGATCTCTAATATCTAGAAAATTATTTTCTTTTATACATGATAGGTAAATAGCAGATATACAAAGGTGGTGCATGTATAGATTCCTCATATATGGAAAGAAGAAGCGATAATGATGCTTGTCATAAGAAAACAAGAGAGAGAAAATGGGTTACAGAAGAAGAAGGCAAGGACAGTAGGAGATAGTAGGAGAGATAAATAAAGAGTGAGTGAAAGATGAGGAACTACCAATAAAAGAAAGAATGATAAGAAAGTTATAGATAGAGGGAGATAAGAAGAGTGAATATAGGGAATGTGAGAGTTGAGAAAATCTACAACATTCTGTCTGTATCTGTTAGGTGCTTTGGTCATGTATACATTATATACTGTATTTTACACACAATTGCCTCTGCATACTGTAAGTGTTTTTTATTAATTGAGCAAGAAAATAGAGAAAAGGAGATGTTTAACTCTTTAACCACCATGCAAGCAACATCTGACATTATCTATCTATCTATCTATCTATCTATCTATCTATCTATCTATATATCTATCTATCTATCATCTATCTATCCACCTTACATGTATACAGATCTATTGTGACTCAAGTCCATTCTGCATGTTATTGTCCAAAAACTAGGACACTTTTTGCATTTTAATCTTTGCTTCCTAAAACATATTTTGCTCCAAGTATCCAAGAGTTAAGTAACTCTTAAATCACCACATCCAATGAGCCTTGGTTAGCATGCATTATAAGGATTGTTGTTTTTTTTTTATCCTTACAGTTGTATAACATTTGCAGCATAACCAGTCATAAATCTGCTGCTCATAGATAATTATTGCTCTTCACACTCCTCCCTGCAGATCTCCTCCTTTACTGTATATCACAGTCAGGGATAATTAGTTGAAGCATTTGGCACAGGTGGGGTTAAGCCTGCACCAGATATGTTATATAATGCACCCCCATCTCTTTGCATTGCTGGGAGATGACACTCACCTGCACTGGTTAATGTTCTTCTTGGGTGCCCAGGTCCCGGAGGAGGCTGCAGCCAGGTGTGCAGGGTGTATTGTCAGCATCTGCTCCTCTGCTGTATAATGTGGCTGAATGTGGAGCCTGGAAATTTATATATTTCTCTGGTGTTTGCTATACAGAGCTGGAGTATTTACTATCAAATAAAAGAAATACATGTGTGTTGTTACTACAAACAGGCAAAGCGAGATCTGCTCAGTCTGATACCAAACACTGGACATGGCCAATGCTGCATTTTCTTAATTGCAAACAAACGCTCAGATTTAGAATTCAACCTCCAAAGAAATCAAGACAAGTGTCCGGGGACTTATACACAGATTGCCAAGGAAAATGCACCGCTTGACTGGATTGCCCACATCAAAGGCAAGGGGCTAGAGCAGCTCCAGGAGATGCACCACATCCTGCCAACTCTGGAGAGGGCACAGCCACTGGAGATGCCAAGATTCCAAACCATTCCCACTTCTTAGGATGGCTGGCACCTTAGTACCTCTCAGTATTAAACTTTATAGGTGCCATGCCACTATGGCAATAAGAATTGCTGTTGCTTGGTACTATGGCAGTACAGGAAGACCTAATATGGCATTTACTCATGGCATCTCCTTCTCTCTGCTCTTAAAGGGCATCACCTGAATACTCCTGAAGAGAAAGCTCCATTTGGCACCACAGGAACATCTTAAGTAATAGCTTTACCCGCTGTACTCCATTCACCCATGTGTGCTAGGGTTTATTTCTATTATATCATGCTTTAGGCATCAAAAGGCATCACCTTGTCATCGTTTGATATTCTGGGGTGCTAATGTGGGGCATCATGGCACAACAGAAAAATAATATTATCCACTTCATGACACTTCATTGCTGTCCCCTCGCTTGAGCCTGCTTATGATTTATTTGTCAATCCCACCCTGGGATTAAATGCTGCAGGATATTATATTTAGTCACTCAAAAAACTAAAAAATGTAACATAATCCACGCTGTAGATAACTGATATTATAAGCTGGAGCATTAGGGGAAATATAAAGCAATATATTTGATGCCATCATAGCGCAAAGAAGTATAATGTATTACAAAGGGTTGGGACACTGTGGCACAATAGACGAAGTGAATATAGTAAATAGAACTATGCCATTTCCAATACTCTTTCTAAACTTGCGCAACCTTAATATGTCTTCCGATATGAAACCCGATGTGTAGTGCCACCCTGGCACCATGAAGTGGCGCAGTACTTTAGTATTTCTGCGTGCCATGGCTCAAGGATGAAACCTTGCAAGATAGCAGCATGACCCATTATGTTGTAGTCATTCCACCTAAGTGATATTATAAAACTGGGGCATTTAAGAAGACAACAAAAATTGTATGTGCCCTTCACCCACGGTGCGTCCTGTGCCATGCTCTGTGCCAATTGCGCACTTTCATTATGAATTATCCTTTCCACGCAGAACACTGTGGAGATGAGTTCTCAGGATACATGCTGCACTTGTTCCAGCTCTGCTCTATGTTCTCCATGTAATTACATTTCTCCAGGAGAAGAGGAAGATGAAGAAGAGGGGCAGCTGTTTATTTTACCCCGGCTGAATGTGCCCTTTCCATCAGTGTTGTCTCTTTGGGGGAGCACAATGATCTGTGCTGTGAAGACTCCTTTTTGTTCCATTAATTGTTTAATTTGCTTGTATTCAGGAGGATGTGGATGCTGTACACAGGTGGGAGAATCCCTGGCTCCTCATCCTCATACAGCCCCCTGTTTAGGAACACAGCCTAATGCCACTCATTTATCCATTGCAGGAAATGGATAAATGGTCCGACACTCCAAATAATTGTATGGTCATTTCTATAGAAAAAAAGCAGTCACTATGTATATGGCAGGGAATGGAATATTTGTGTGCAGCAAATAATTACATGCAGCGGGGACAAATCCTACAAGTATTTATACAACCAATGGTGTTAATTGAATTTCTACTCTCCGAATATCTATCTATCTATCTATCTATCTATCTATCTATCTATCTATCTATCTATCTATCTATCCTCTGTATGCTATTTTACTATCATTGGTACTAGCACTCCATATACACTCCAGCTAATCTAAATCTAAATTGTATTTTTAATTTAGCTTCCATCTAACTGATAAGAATTGTATTCATTTGCATCTGTTATTCTATCCCATTTGTGTTTCAAATGTTAAAAGTTTATATTAACCATCTATGTATCCATTTGTCTATATGTATGTATATCTGTCTGTCTATCTTTCAAGCTATGTAACCATTATCTGTCTATTTTTCTATCTATTCAACTAATTATAATATTTTAATAGTTGCACAGCAGCTCAGTGCAGAACACAAATCAGCTTCCCCCTAGTAAATGTAAAGGTAACAGATACTTATCTGTTACCTGGTAAGTCCTCATCCCATGCCAGTGTTGACATGGATAACAACTACATGTACAAATTGCTACCTGGACGCTGATCTCCACCTTCTACATAGGATTTTGTATTATCCAGAAGAAAGAAAAATCAGGATCCCATTGTTCCTTGTCATCAGAGCAGGGGTGGGGGGTCTATGGAGCAGAACCGAACCTGTTCTTACAGGACTCCACTGCTGACAATTGATACAACAACACCCATCAACCTCTCTTCTAGCAAAGACTGGAAAAGTCAAGGAGCGTTTTGCAGCCACTAAACCCTAAATAAAGAAGTTATTTTCTTGTGATTTGGTAACATGTGAATAATCTCTGTGAAATCTGGCGCTTGTTTGGGATTGAAACACTTTAATGAGCTCCCTTTGACTTCTCTAGGAGTTAGTATTGCAAACAGTGGACGCATCCCTCTGTTGTCACATACACAAGGGCACAACATATTTTGACTTCAAATATCTAAGTTTATTTTCCAGCTAGGTCACATGCCAGGGGGAAATCTGCGAATAAACGCTACATTTCAAAGTATCCAGGCCTGCTTTGATATCATTGAGCAAAAACACAGCAACAAATGATTGTAAGGGTTTAGTTGCTTCTCTCCTGATATCATCTTTATCATCATCACAAGACAAGTGGCTCTGCCAGGGCTGAGGGATGGGAGGCTGCAAGGCACAGGTTCAACTCTAAGTGCATAACACACACGTACACACTTGTATCATGTATACACAACACACAATGGCATCTTCTTTTTCGTGACATTTCTTAGCACAAATCTTTAATTGGCTTATGAAGGTTGAAAATATTTAGAAAAATTATGTCTAGAATGGAAGATCCAGCAACGATGCTGCAGCATTTTCCGGATGGCTGTGGGATTAGTTCCACTATGCTACATTCACTGGCTGGCTGATAGATTTTTATTTCATCTTCTTTAGGTAGGTAAAACTCAGGTATTCACTGTGGATCTTCACCCCATCAATTGTACTGATTAGAAGTAGCCAGGAGTGAAGAGATGGCTTTATAGGGGGAGAAGGTTTAGGTGCATAAAGTTGGTGGCAGCTGATAATCTCCTTTTATAAGGCAAGAGAAAATAAAATGTAGATGCTTATAGGGGTCCAGGTGATGATGGTGAGGACTGAAATTTTAGAAGTTAGCAAAAAGGCGATGTAGTAATAAATAAAATTAATAATAATTATACAATATTTACTATTACTACTGATAATAATTTATCAATTCAATGATGCTGCTAGTACTAATAATGTTAATAACAGTAATAAAATCTCTACTACTATTACTACCAAGAATACATTATAAATGCAATGCTACTACTACTAGGTATGATTACTAATAATAAAAATAAAGCATCATAATCACCCATATCACCATCGTCCTCAAATACTGGAGGACACCAAGAATAATATTAATCGTGATAATACTTGAAATACTGGTAATATCAAGGAGCATTATGAGCATCTTCAAATTGTGAAGAGGAGTGATAAAAAATAATACTAGTAAAGATGCATGAAGCAGTAACAGTCATCAGCATAATCGTCATATAGTGGAGACAAATAATAATGCCAATAATTAGAAGTACAACCAGCATTATTGGTAATAAGAATCTAATATTGGAGTAAAGAATAATAATGTATAAAACAGTAATATTTACCATATAGTGAATGCATATAATAATGATGATGATGATAATAACAATAATAATAATAACACAAATATACATACATAAAACACTACTTGTAATAATAATAATAATAATGAAATTCTGGAGAAATCACCATATCCTAGAGACAAGTAATAATACAAAAAAGTTATATTATATATATATACATACATATATATAAACACTAATAGTAATAAATATCAAAATATAATAACAAAGGTTATTATAATGTAAAATAATAAATATCACCGATTATTTTTAAATGAATTAAGCATAAATAATATAAAATGTTTCTAGTATTGCTGAAATCAAATAATCATTAGCTTTATGAAATACAAAAGGAAATGATATGATAATAATAATATTAATAAGTACATATGGTGAGAGGGAAAAAAAATAACAGAATAACAGGAATAATATTTAACTACTGCTACAATTAAATAATCAATTACAAACTATAAACTATTATTATTAGTAGTAGTTGCCTATAATGAAGTATTCCACAAAATCTCGTAGTAAGAATAAATATAACGTTAAAACACCCCAAAAGTTCTACCAATATCAATACTATCATTTCTAGTCATTGTTACTGCTTGTCAATCATTATTTATTGTTAAGTAAACCATAACATTCCTATAAAATATTACTAATATTAACTAAATTATTATTAGTAGTAATAGAATACAACTTTTGATAATAATCTAAATTCCTATTAATATTGTTATTAGATGAAAATAAGGTATCACTAAAAATAATTGGAATATGATCTTGAAACTACTAATTACTATTATTAATACTCTTCTTCTTCCTATTATTATTAGAATAATATTTATAATTATTATTATAAATGTTATATGAATAGAATAAAGTGTCATTCAACTAACAAGAGAAGATTGCAGGGCTCTAACCTCCAATTAACGGTGTTGCTATAATCAGTGACTTCTTGACTTAATATTTACAAATGACATCTTGATTTAAAACCAGACTATTACGTAGAAAATTCCATATTATTATTGCTAGAACTGTGATTATTAGCACACCCATATATACACACAGTCACCTCCACATGTGATACTTCTGCCCCTATGAACGGATGAAAAGAAGACACAGGCAAAATAAGGAAATTGTTTTTTTTTTATTTCATTTTCACAACAAACATTCATTTTTTTGTTTTTGTTTTTTTACAAATATATTTTATTAAAAAAAAATTGTAACATGTTCCCAGATACAGGTGAGGATGGAGCTGCCTGTGCACCCCTTGCTCTAGTGTTATCCCACAGCAACAAGTAATGGAGACCAGAGCAGGACCCCTACAGCCCCATCCCCACATTGTATGGATCCTGTACATTTATAGAAATAACTTAAATTACATCATTGATTGTCCCTTAATACAAAGCCCAGCTCCTCTTCTCCTTATACACAGCACATTTCACCCTCCTGCCCCTTTAAATATGCAAATAATATCTGTCAATTCTTTTATATTTCATAGTCAATTTATTATTTTTTTTTTTTGTTTGCTTTATTTTTTTGTTGTTGTTGTAATATGATCATAATTAAAGGGGCTCTTCTCCTATTGCACAATCCAAAACAAATATATTATAACATAACAAAACAATAAAGTGAATGTGAACCGTTGTTTCAAGTCTATGAGAGAGAGAGACAATGTTCTGGATAAAAAGATCTGAGGATTTAGTGAGAAGATTTTAGATAATAAATAACAGATCAGTGGTTTTATAATAAAAAAAAATAATAATAATTAAACAGAATTTTTTTGTTGTATTTTTGTGTACAAAAATGAGCAATACAATAGTGTATACAGTGAATGTAATAACATTATAATAATACAGTGCTCTCGCTTTCATCACTTGGTGCCAGGGGGGGTTCAGTATTTGGCACATGGAAAAAAAAATTGTTGAAATATAACATTTGCCCAGAATAAAATATGTTTTTTTTTTGGTGGGATTTTGTTCACTTTAAAAAAAAATCAAATTTTTGAAAACCTGTATTTTTAAGAAGTCCTGGTGTGAAGTTGCCTTAAAAACGTTGCAACAACTGCAACACTTTCAATACTTACAAATTTTTAGTTTTTTTTTTAATTTTAGTTTGTTTTTTTTTTCAGAGAAGTCCTGCAGCTTTATTAATTGATGATGGATTGTCCTGACCACCAGAGATTCTTATAAAAGATTTGTCCATCACTATGCTGGTACCAAGGTGATGCCCCTTCAGACTGGCCTCAGTAGCGGGACTGATGTGACCACAGGATGGGAGTAGTATACTGGATGGGGGAATGTCAGGAGGGGCTGGCTGACTGGCACATTGGCCGCAGAGCTTGCACTCTCTGCGCTGGAGGAGTTCTCGTGGTACAGGATGGGCACTCGCACGATTCTCTGGGCAGCTGCGTGGCTGAGGTTGGCAGCCTCAAGTTCTGCTGCCAGTTGTCTTTTCCACTTGTTTCTACGGTTCTGGAACCAAATCTTGACCTGGGTCTCTGTCAAGTGAAGAGAAGCTGCCAGTCCTGCCCTCTCTGAGCTGCTGAGATACCTCTTCATATCAAAGGTGGACTCCAGCTGGAAGACTTGGCTCCTGGAGAACACTGTCCTGGTCTTCTTTTTCCTACAAGGTTTCTTATCTGGACTGTCCTCCCTTTTCTTCCAGTCCTCGCCACTCTCATCCTTTTTGCCCCCTTCCTCAGGATCACTTTCTTCCAGGATGATCTCTTCTGGGCTCTTGGAGTCCCTCTCCTTGTGGTCTAGGTCTTGTTTGAGGTTATGGATGGGTTCTGGAGAATCTCTCTCTCCACCAGAGACAGGAGAAGATGGACCGAGCAGGAGGCTCTTCTCAGGAACTATCAAGACAAAACAAAACAGAGAAGTCATCAATCATTGTCCCAATAACATTATCTCGTTACGACCAATTTATCTGCAGGCAGGAACATGATGCAATTAGTAAGCCCAGAGCAAGGTCAGCAGCATGAGAAGATATCCCACCGCCATATATGATATCTTTAAATCCAGGTTACTGGTGTACAGGATAATTAGAAGCATTTCACCCCAGTTAATATTTAGACCCTGATATATGTGCCCCCTTTGGTCCCCTGAGACCTTATTTGAATAAGTGCACTTTATTTAGAGCCCTATGTGTCCTCTATGCAGATCCAGAAAAGAGGAAGGTAATGTGAGTAGATGATGAGAGTCCAATCCACCTTTAAAAAAAGCTCAATTTCCTCTCCCTCCTATTTAACTCATTATCTTTCCTTTCATCCATCAAACTCTTCCCAAAAAAAGAGCTATCAGAGAACATCTGAAACTCAGCAGCACTTAATACACCTGTCCATTAGGACATTACCAGGATCTAATTGAAATGTATCCTCTTACCTCCAATAAATTAATTCTTGCATTAGAAATAAATGCTTTAAAAAAATTAAGATCGAGTTCGGTTTTATCGCACGATCATGCCATGCGATATTTGAGGATATTTTTGTATATTATAGAGCAATCGTTGTTGTGTTTTACGCAATACAGAATATCTAGATGAATTTACCTTCAGTCCTGGGGGTATGGGCTCCATGAGTCAGGGTGTAGGAGTACCACCATGCAGGGGATCTCTCCAGGTAATGTGCAGGTAAGGCGAACCTCTGAGTTGGGATCTCCAGCCTGGGGAAGGAGAGGTCTGTCAGAGGGGATAAGGCAAAAGCTGCTGCATCCAAAGTCCCTTTGATGGGGGTGAAGAGGGCTTTTGGTGGTCGCACAGCTTTAGGGGGCTCACAAGTCAGGAGGCTCTTGATGGAGAAGGGGGACTCCTTAGCAGGGGTGCTATTGCTTTCTTGTCCAGTTTCAGGCATGGCTAAGATCAGCCAAAATTGTTTTGTTTTGTTTTTTTTTGTTAAATGAAAGTTTTCTTTGCAGTAAATACCCCTCCTAAAAATCCAGGAGACTGTAGAGAAGCTGGAAAGGGGGACTACAACTCCCAGGCAAACTTCTGATAGGAAGGAAGGCCAGCAAGATACTATAGAGCCATCCAGGGAGTAGCAGTCAGCACCTGCAAACTGGGAAGGCTGATAGCAACTGGGAAAAGGCAAGAGAAGGAAGAGTCAAAGAGGAGGAGGAGGAGGGATGGAGGGAAGAGGACCGGGAGGTGGAAGAGGAGGAGGAGGGATGGAGGCAAGAGGACAGGGAGGTGGAGGAGGAGGAGGGATAGAGGGACATGGACCAGGAGGAGGAGGGCTCAGCACACAGCAGCACTGCCCACAACCTTACACTCACTGCTCTGGGCCTACAATTAGGCAGAAATGAGGACAGGGCTATTAGCACAAAGGACATGGCTTTAGTCAATGGCACCCATGTGACAGCTGGCACACTCACTGGCACACACACAATATAAGGCATACTACAGGCGAATGTCTTGCCACTACTTCATAGTTGTCACAAACTTCTCCACCATCACCTGTACATTATAGCATCACCATCCATACAACAGCAGCTCTGCCAGCTCTACCCCTGCCAAGTGCTGCCCAATTACTTACCATATAGCAGAACGGCTATGTGCATCATATAACAATAAGGTGACGTCATGAATGACAATTGCTCCACCTGCATCTGCCGAGGGAGTCAATCAGATGATTTATACAGCAATCTACGTCCAATCATTATTGTATCGATCGAAAGAAAACTGGTGATGTGCTGCACTAAATATCACCCCCTGGATGTGGCAGGACGAAGAGAATTCACATATGTCATAAATTCTATCTTTAAATATATTCTATGTTACACTTACATACTCCTCATCCTATCTATCTATCTATCTATCTATCTATCTATCTATCTATCTATCTATCTATCTCATAACTATCTATCTCATATCTATCTATCTATCTATCTATCTATCCATCCATCTATTCTATCATTTATTAATTCTATCTATATTTCCATATATCCCGCGTCTACATATCTACCTACCCATCTATTATTTACCTATCCAACCAGATACCTATGTATCTATCCATTTTGTTCAGTTCAAATAAGGTTAATTGGTAGGAACAAATACACTTCAGTATTGCCAAAGCAAATGGGGAGATTCTAAATCATATCTATCTACATACATTATATCTATACATCCCGTAAATATATATCGGTCTACTGAATCTATCTATCTCTCAATTTCTATTCTATATATCCATCTATCTATCTCTCTCTATAATGGCCCTAATTTTCTAATCTGTTTCAATCTGAGAGTGGGTTCTTTTCTCTATGTATTGCTGTTTTCTTTTCGGATATCTAAAATATTTGCCCTATTTAGGAGGAGGTTTCTGAATCTCTCTGCCAGTTGTTTCCCTTCTGCGATGTATCTTTCTATATCCTGTATATCTATCTATCTCCTCATACTTTCCTATAACACCTGCTCATGTAGATGACTGAACAGAATAACTTTCCCCTTCCTCCAGCCCCTGTGTGATGTGGGTCAGCACATTGTATTGTATACATATAGTGCGTCACTCCGATCAGTATATAGCAGATTTTGCTGTATATTAGGAGGCCGGATCTGAGTGTCCTCTCTCTGTGTCACACTGTAGATCTGTGTGTTGTAGTGTCATTGGTTGATTGTAAGCCTTTATTATCTATACATATTAATTTCTATCAATTTACCAAATATGTATACATATATAACATCTGTATATAATCTATCTTTTTATATATCACTTATCTCATATCTATCTATCTATCTATCTCATATCTATCTATCTACAAATATCTATCTGTCTAAATTTCCATCTCACAGTGTTATTGATGTGAAATATTTTCGCTATTATCTAGTCATCTGTTGTCTATGTAATGTGTCATCTATTTATCTACCTACTATCTATTTATCTGATACATTATTTATGAGAGTATAAATCTATCCCATATGTTCATATTATCTATCTCACCTCTATACAGATTGTATTTGTATAGATCTCCTTGGTATATATGTCTTATGAGTATTATCAATACTTTATGTATCTCATATCTAATTATCTCTAATGTACCTATCTATTTATCTAGCTCATATCTATCTAATATCTATCTATCCATCCATCTTTAATCTATCTATATCTAATCTCCCTTAATATCTCTTGATACATATATGATTTTCATAAATACTATATGAATCTCATATCTATATTTATCTATAATTTCTAATATCTCTATATATCTCAAATAAACATCTAATAAATCTACATATATCTAAAATATCTATCTACCTCTAATATCTCATATCTATCCCTCTATCTATCCATCCATCTCTTTCTCTCTATCTATTATCTATCTATCCCTCTATCTATCCATCCATCCATCTCTTTCTCTCTATTATCTATCTCTCTCTCTATCTATCCATCTATCTTGTATCTCTCTCATATCTATCTATCTATCTATCTATCTCTCATATCTATCTATCATCTATCTATCTCATATCTATCTATCTATCTATCTCTTTTCTCTCTATCCTCCATCACTTATGAGATGTTTGTTAGTCTCGATATTTTTATGACATAACATCTAGAGGACACGACGCTTTCGGCTTGTGCTCGGCAGTAGGGGTATCATTAGCTCCTGACAGATGTAACTTTTTGGGAATAGATGCGTTTTTTTCCGTATAATGTGACCGGCGTCCTTCTGTCGGTGTGACAGGCCGGGTGCGGGGATGGATGGCGGGAGCTGCAGTGAATGGAGCAGCACCGTATGGAAATGTCTGCGGTGTTTAATCTTCCCTCCTTACAAAATCGCTCATTTTCCAGGAGACTGATGTGGAAGCCGCGCGGGAGGAATGGCTCCCCTCGTGTGGAGGCGTCTGTGCGTTTTATGGCGCTCCACAACGAAATATGTTCTCTAAAACGAATTCTCAAACGCTAACAGTATTGTTAAATAGACGCACAACGTAAATAAGTCATAAAAATCAAAAGTAACAGCCAGGAATTTGTACATTTTAGTGGCTCTTGAGGTAAAAAGGAGGGGAAAAAAAAGTGTCGATGTTTGAGCGCCCTCTGCTGTCCCTTCTGAGGAAGTGAAGATAACGCAGCCTCAGGGAGTGTGGACAATTGTGCCCCAATTTCACCCATGGTGTAAAAAAATACCTCAAAGAAAAGCTTCTGGAAAATCCACATTAAAAAAATAAATAGAATATGCCTCCCATTTCATTCAGTAGGAGGTAATTGCTGATTTTTTCACAATTGTGGCTCGTGAAAAAAAAACCTAACATGACGAATTTCTGTGCGTCCACCAATGGTTCAAAATCTGCTGCCGAAATAAAAGTTAAAATTTATGTAAAAAGCGCCTCACGCTTCCTTGCAAAAATTATGTTTCCTGCTACAAAATCACCTTTCCAAAGTGGATTTTTTCCTATTAAAATCATAGTTTTATGCCACTGTACGCGACCCGGCCTGTGTATAAAGCAGAGGGAGCCACTTTTTTTTTTTTTTTTAGTTCACCTTTAACATGGGGCGTGCGACACATTTCTGTTGGAGTGGTCCGACTGAGCACCCAAACGCCCCCCCCCCCCTATTTATGTCGCAAGACGAATAGCGCAGTCACGTGTGACACACGTGTGACACAGATGTGTTGGACACTTCTAAAATAGATTGCGCAAAGTCCGGCAGAAAACTGGCCCACGGCCCTTAGTAAAAGTGCCCCAATGTGTATTATTTGCGTTTATTTCAAAGATTTTCTCCCGCAGTGTCATACTGTAGCGTTATAGTAAATGCGATTTTGACAAAGTGCTACAGACATTAATTATTTTTGGCGCAGGGTGGGATATAAATGTATTAATATATTGGTGCACGGACTAAAAGGTTTAGAACCCCCTAGACCGTCTTTTCTGCCGCAGCTTTGCAGATTTTTGTGTGTTTTTTTTTACATAAAAGTCTATTTGCAAGTCAAAATCTGCAAGAAATCACAGATTTCATGCAGATTTTACCACAAAATTATGTAAGATAACAGGTGAAAAAAGTGGGAAAAAACCAAGTGCATGAAAATCAGCATTAAAACCGCAATTCACAGAAATCCGCATGAAATGCGAACGTAAAATGCATATATTTTGTGAGGATTTACTTGTGGTTTTTCCACATGACAATCCAGAATCTGGGATCTCAAGACGGGACAGGTACACAGAATTATGCTACATGTATATGAACATGGGCTTATCACTGGTCACAATAATCCGTGTTTTTTTTGTGGCTCATATGTCTTCAGCGTGTAATCAGTTTCTGAGCCGTATGGCGCCTACGTCACCCATATTTACAATTACCATGCATCCAAAAACAGGTGTAGCTTTAGGCAGAAAAAACGTGCGATTTGTACCAATCTTATTGATCGTCAAAACCCACCACCCACAATTCATATCTATTCCAGGCCTGGGCGGGCATAGATTTCAGCTATCACCTACACCATATTTTTGAGAAGCTATACTAAATTTCATGTTTCACACCACTTTCAGGGCAGCAAGGCCAAAAAGTCACAAATTTCATGATGTGCGGTAGGAATTACGACTTTTTCATTTCTTGGCGCACAAGGCATGATAAAGCCGAAAAAAAACCCTCGAAATTTATTGCAGACGGATTTTACCACAGATTTTTTGTAAAATACCCACAATTAACCTGCACCAATGATGCAATACCACCACAAAAAAACCCCTTCAATTTGCACGGGGTTTTGCCAGCACAAAATTTAGGAAAGTTCACTGCTGGTTTCTGTTGCAGATTCGACAATTTGCAATGAAATTCACTTCAGAATTCAATGTTTTGAATGCAAATAGTTTTTTTGGGGTTGTGAACTTTACCCTATGAATTCTAAGGAATGAAATCTACAGTGAAATTCTGCCGCATACATTTTCTCTGCAGAACAGCGGATATTCTGCGGTCAATTCTGTATATGAAAACATGCAGTTTTTACACCACATTATGTATGTACCTTCCATAAGGTTGCTCTAAGGTTAATACTTAGTAAATATACCAGTTTTATCAATTTAACCAGTCTGACATTTGAAGAGGGTTGTAATATTGCAAGGCAGCCATTTTGATGTGTAGACATTTATGTAATAAATGGATAACTTTACCTTACCTCAACATATCCTGCTTAGGCTTATAAAAGGGGAACCCAAATATATTGCCCTCTATAAACCATCCATATTCATATATATTTATATTCAAGGTTTATATGAGGTTAAACTACAACATATTTTTGGAGGGAAAATTGTGAATCTAATGACAGACAAAATGGCCGCCATTGTGATCTAGCATTTCCAGACTTTGCAGATCTGCATAGGGTCAAAATATGTTTTGTAGAAGTATTGATGATTGCCACCCATTGTCATTAAGTTGAATTTAAGATTTTCATGAGAAATATTCTCCTTAAAGTTCACTTTTCTTTACCTTAAAGGAAGAGTTTTCACTTTTATTTACCTCAGAAACCCAGTTAAATAATCTGTGATGGCTTCTATTTTACTATTTGCAATAGTAAACACTATATGTACCTATAACAAACTCCTGTGTATGTCTGTACAGGTTTTGGGTTCAAGGAGAATGTATTCCCATTTTGAAACCGTAGTTGTCACTCAGCTGCATTAGTTGTCACTTACTGAGATTTCTCACAGACAGATATATTGATGAAACAACTCAATTGACTTTTGCATTACTTGACAGAATGCAACATCAGAATTAACTGGTGATTTTCATGAGGGAAATATTGGCATTTCACATCTTATTTTTGAGGGGAAACTGTGACTTGTGTGACAGACAAAATGGCCGCCATTGTGATCTGGCATTTCCAGTCTTTCAAGAGACAAATCTACATAGGGGGATAGGATTTGGGTTCAAGGGGAACATACTTTCATTTTGAAACCGTAGTTGTCACTCACTGGGCTTTCTCAATTGACTTTTGCATTACTTGACAGAATACAACATCAGGATAAACTGGTGATTTTCATGAGGAAAATATTGGTATTGCCATATATATTGCCCCCTGTAAACCATCCATATTCATATATATTCATATTCGAGGTTTATATGAGCGTATTTTGGAGGTAAAATTGTGAATTGTGTGACAGACAAAATGGCCACCATAGTTATTTAGCATTTCCAGTCTTTGCAAATCTGCATAGGGTCAAAATATTTTAGTTAAAGGGGAATGCACAACTGCATTCGATGAGTGCCCCCCATTGTCACGATGTTGAATTCAAGATTTTCATGAGAAATATTCTCCTTAAAATTCACTTTTATTTACCTTAAAGAGACAGTATTCACTTTTATTTACCTCAGAAACCCAGTTAAATAATCTATGATGGCTTCTATATTACTATTTGCAGTAGTATATACTATATGTACCTAGAACATACTCCGGGGTATGTCCATACAGGTCCTTATCCACAGCCATACAAGAGAAGGTATTATTTTGTATTAGGACTGACAGAAATGAACTGTAAATCCTATATATCAGGAGTAATTTCATGGCCTGCCATAAATCGTCCCCTGTTTCTTAGGTCACTTTCTTCTGACTTAATCTTGGTTGGGGGGTCAGATAATAATTCAGTCCGAGCTCATTCTTAAAACCAATAAAATTTTGATGCAGTGATCTACGGTTTCTGAGACCGCATGCCCACCTTCCAACCCGCCATAAATTACAGCATTTCCAGGACTTTCGCACGTCTATTAACCCATTCAGTGCTAGCGGCACTAGCCATTATAGAAAATATATGCAAGTTTAACGACAGAACCTTTTATTTTCAGATAGTCGAAGATTCGGTAACCATAGGAACAGCTTGATAGCAAAAGCCGCATTTAATCTCAGAGCTTGATTTACTAATGTGAAGAGTAATTTACTGACGTAAGAGAAAGGATTGCATTGATTATGGGCTTTAGCTTTCCATTATTATGATACCCACTAAAGCATAAGTGTCGCTTTAAATGTGAAAAATAAATTGTCGGCGGTTGTCACTGGCATAATTGCTACATCCATTTTCTTAATAGGCTATTACAAAATACCATAAGTTAGTGATTTACTTAAAAATGCAAAGATGATGTTCATTGTTTGTTCTCATTGTGGTCGCTCATATACAAAAACTGATCCATGGCTTCATTCATTTATTGTGAGGCCCAAGTCACTGCCAAATCCTCTGACATATTTAGTAATGACTTTTGCCGGATGTGGACCATTCAACTTTGGCCATGGGCTATCCATAGCTTCATATTCCTTACTTCACAGAGAACTGTCCTATTTTGGGCTTTTGGGACAGATTTATTAAGAAATAAAAACATATGAGTGCCATAACTTTTTTTCTTCCATTGACAAGCTGTATTAGGGCTTGTTTTTTGTGGGGTGATTCATATGTCTTGTTTTGGATTCATATAATGGGGGGGGGGGGGGGTTTATTAATTCTGTCGCAACCTCGAATGGAAAACATAGAAGGAAAGCATAGACTGATGTAAAAGTAAAGTAAAGTAAAGTAGCGCAAGGCTGTAAGTAATTAATGGGTAGACGTAACTAATCAGTCCTGCGCCATAAAAATGCCGACATCATTGAGATGTGCGGCAAAATCTTACATGGACTGCGCCTTAATTTTGCTATCTAACCATTTTTTCCCTATTGTGCCCCAAAATTTGCGCCTAAAAATGTCAACAAAATGCACATAAATGTGACGGATAATGTGGAAAAGTTAGGCCACGCCCACTTGCGAAAAAAAACACGGATGAGTCGGGATAGTCGGAAACATCTGTTCCTTCTGGCACAACTTCATTATAAATGATCCGCAACACTTTTGCGCCTAAAAAAAGGTGAGTTCCCAACAATTTTTTGGCGCAGATACGATAAAACATGTCCCCCAATGTGTTACATGAATATACAGTATATGCATTCATTATCAATCTAACAGTTTTATAGTTTGGGCTGCGACCCGGGGCCTACGACTTCTAGGACACCCATGGCCAACCAATCCTCTACCAAGTTTAATCTTACCCTATAGTGATTAGATAGAGAGGGATATCCTTACACATGTGGGCCAGCACTCAACACACATGTATGCAAAAGGTTTCCAGGACCTTTGAAGGCCCTCCAAAGTTCCTTCATCGGCAGAACAGAGAAAGAACAGTTGAAAGAAGGGATCCACCACCTTTCCCAAGAAGCCTGGTGCGGGTTCTGTATGTAGGTCATAAATGGCAACATTTAAAAAAAAAATATACGCCTGTAGGTGCTCACAATGTTCATACAGCCCCGGACCCATGACAGTCCTTATCTGCCCTGACAGACATTAGGCCATGGAAGCCCATCAGCACATCAGGATCTCCAGGATAAAGGATTGTAAACCAAGCACACTTTCGGTATGTGCCCCCTTTGTCAGGATGTGCAAAAGTATGTAAATGAGCCAAAGGGACAGCAGGCACCATGGGTGTTAATGGAGCTTGGGGCCCCTCAGGCTCATTTACATAATTTTTTAAAGCAAGGGCATGGGAAGCGTAAAGGGAACCTGTCACCACATTTGCACATATACAGCCAGTGACAGGTTCCTATTGAGCCCTATTAACTAATTGACCCCCTTCTTTTAGCTAAAAATTGTTTCGCTTACATCCACATAAATCACCTTTTATCTTATATTACCTGCCATCAAAGAGGGTGTGTCCTGTCCATCCGGCCCCTCCCATCTAATACTCCCCATGCCTTATGCCTCCTTACTGGACACAGTTCATGTGACCAGAGTGATATCATCTCAGGTCCTTTAGCCTCTTAACAATAGCAAACTGTACCCCATGCATGTATCTGACCTCAAGAAGTCACAACTGACTCCATGGACTTCTACTCCTTTCCATCCTCCATGGAGGCTGTTTTGATTTCATGTAATCACATTCATGGTGTACTGTTTGCTATTCTTACAAGGCTAAAGGACCTGCGATGATGTCACCATGGTCATGTCATGAATGTAACACAAGACACCGTGTAAAAAAATTTGACACAATATTCCTCATACGTACATAGAGCTTTATATGTCTGTGGTTGAATATTAGCAGACAGTCCATAAGTATAAGGAGGCAGGGCAGTGATGTGAAGAGACACAGAGCTGTCAGTCAGAATAATGGGGTGTGGTTCACTGCCAGCCTGAGAGAGGGGAGTCACAGATGCCAGACATGAGTCACAAAAGCTAATTTGCATATCATAAAAATGTCTGTAACTAAGGTACAGTGCCCCACTGCAGCAAATTTTAGGTGATATTGGGAGGACTTGTAACCCTTTATCAGCAGACATTGTTACTCAGGATGGTCAAAATCTGGTGACAGATCTTCATTTAATAAGAAGTGATCCTGCCAGAGGGGGCACACACCAGCATGTAAGTGTGCTTGGTTTACAATCCTCAATCATGGTGGTAGATTTCCTTTAAAACTTCCCTTCCCATCGTTAATCTAGTGAGATGTCATAACTATTCACCATGGCATTAAAGAGGTAAAACTAGGTAAGAGTTACTCTAACAGGTTATGTTATACAATGTGGGCACATGTACTAAAAGTAACAACTCTAGGCGCTATGGGGTTTGTAGATTGGGGTCACCAACTTGCATTATTTAAATCTATAGGGCTTAGTCTTTATTGGCATCTCGACATTATCAACCGTGATTCACTAATATCGTGCGCCCGATATCCTGCATGTGTCGCTTCCCCGCTCAGGTCCGCCGGAGGACACCTTCTTCTTCCTGGTGCATGTAAGTGCATTGTCTTGCGACATAAATTGAATTTTAAATCCTGCGCTGAGTCTGAATCAGTCGGATCGTCTGACGGCCCGCCCCCCCCGATTTCTGTCGCATGAAAGTCGGCGCGGCTGTGCCACAATTTGATCGCGTGTGGCACAATCCCAGTTAAATACCTGTCCTAGCGGTGCAAATCCCGAAAACTTTGAAAATCCGACGAAAGTGCGATCTGCGGACCCTTAGTAAATAAGCCCCAGTATTCCAGTTCTATTCTCCACATATGCATGTAGCCCTCATTCCTGAATATAAAACTCGGGAAACCTTCTCCCTTCCTGCTTCTTTCTTCTTTACAGCCTTCACCTAAACCAACTTCAAAGGGTTCCTAACATCAAATGACGATGCACGGAGTAAAATCTAAAGTCGATACAAACCAATTATTTCCGGAATGATTGATAGATGTAGAATATTATATTAATATATAATGAGACAAAAAAGATGTAATTAATAGTGTGTTTACTTCTCTAACGACATCATCGTGACATCACAGGGGGTGTGGCTAATTAGGTAGCGGAATGAGCCCTTGCACAGAATGCAGAGACGTGTGATATTTGATGAATTTTTTCCCTTTTGTCTAGCTGGAGGGGCAGCTGTTCCTCTGATGAGAGGCGCTCAGGCTCCCCCGACCTAACTTCTACTTAACAGGAACTGAAAGGGAAAATAATGTATGGGGGGAGTGTTAAATTATTAATTTCATAGCCGAGATATTGATTCTTCCCGTGTGAAAATGACAAATGGTGCTGAGCAGTCACTGATTCCTATTAAAGCGATGATGAGAATAGTAGGCTGCTGGATGGCTAAAGGTTTTAGTTTAGGTATTTTTATAGCTAAACATCCATCACCATCTAACAAGCAAATGATGAAAAATCTCACCCCACTAACAATTCTTTCTCCTTGACTTTTATTTGCAATCTACAAAATATATATAAAAACTAATACGTGGAAAATAAGGCACTTAGATTAGTTTTCTCACCCCCTTGTGTGCATTTTTCGGATCAATTTTAGATTTTTTTTTTTTTGCTTTTGTGCAAAATATTGGCTTAGTAGAAATGATGGATACAAGAGGGACCATTACCAGGAATTGCAGATCGTATCCCTTTATGAATGAGGGAACGGATGACTAGGGCTTTGGTGTAACCCTTTCACTGCTCGAGACATGAGGATTTTATAGATTCTCATGGTAATATTTAGTGCATGGTGTTAACCAGTTGCATCGTGGGAGGTATTTAATGAATACAAGAATACCTACTTTTGTAATGAGCTAAATATTATATTGTACTGGCTAATGCTCACTTCCACCTATCTTCCCTGTTGGGTCCATAAAAATTTGCCCAAACTGGGGTTTGGGCATGTAATATATGCTACCATACTTACTTGGACTGTTACAGAACCATAACCACCTCTTCATTGACTTGAAGACTTTTTCAACTAATGTGATATCTCTATAAAAGACACTGTTCTATAGCTGCCCTAGCTGTAGATGCAATGAAAACTTGAGTCTCCAATTGTGTCATGGTGTCAGAGCTGGAAACAACACTAAATGGGCACACACTCCATGTCATAGAGGAAAAATTATTGAGGGAAAATTGAACAATTGGAAAGAGACTCTAGGACCATGTTGGAGACATGGTTGGGCATGGAGGATACAGGTTCTATATGGAACCTTGCGGCACATTTACCCAAATGTGCAAAAATGTAGGTACAAGATGGTTTCATGAATGCTTTATTGTCATTGAAGACAAAGATATATTGCAACCTGGAGAAGAAATTCCTGGGAAAGCTTGTCTAGTGTGCCCAAGAATCCTCCTGCAGTGGGAAGCACAGCTATGAGAGACTACTAGGAGTGAATAGATGTCGTATTTGATGGTTCACCAGGTTGTCACATCAACCGTGGAGGCTCCACAGGAAAGTGTCAAGTTCTGCCCCTGTTCACACAACCTCAGGTTCTCTAATGACTGATAAAATTCACAGAGTGAGCTCAAAGAAATCAAACCAAGACAAAGTATGGTATAATATCTCAATCTCTGTAAAGTGATGCCATAAAAGGCTAGGCAGATGTTAGATGCTTTATTTGCGTCACAAAGTATTATACAGAAACCTTCAGTTGGGGTAGGACCTGGGCTTGGTTACTTAGGGATAAAGAAGTAATGTCCACAGTCCATTAGTTGGTAAATTATTACATGGGCATGCAGACACAAAGACTCTGTTTTCCCTGGAGTGGGTAATATTTGTAAATCCAGATGTAAAGATCGGCTGAGGGGGGTCTTACATTCTTCAGCCAAAAAAGTGAACTTTGCTCAACTTCATCCATAGTCAAACGTCCTCTTAGTTTCAACATTCAGCAAGTATATGAAAAATAACAACATTTTCTTTAAACATATAACAATACTTCACAAAAGCACCTCCATATTGAACCAGTTCATCACTGGATCCCAGATTAGGATACTGTTCCAGTTTATAGTTCTCAACACCGCTGCAAACAAAGATAGTCAATGTCTTTCTATCCTGGTGTAATATTTTGTTTCAAATTTAGATTTGTATGTATGTTTTGTGCAATACCTTCCAATGTAGATGATAGAGAGGGGTCCCTTACCAAATAATGGAAGGATTGCTTTATTCCCTTCTTATTTTTCCATTTTCTTTCTACCGCTCGCCTTGCCTGGCATATATAGAGGTTCCTATGCTATGCTTTACAGCCGGAGATTCTCCTAGGACTGCGGCTACCTAAATCTCTCATAAACCTTCCTGCCTATGAAGGTGTAAGCACTTGAGCACTAGAAAATAAGCTGCTTTGCTAGAATTGCCCCCTAAGTCAAAATGCTGCATTGCCTCAAACTGCGATAGAGTTTATCTAAGTGTAGAGGGCTGAGATAGACTGATATCCATCATGTCTATTTGTGGTCCCCAGGTATCGTGTGCCTGCTGTATGCAGGATACAAGCCTATGGCAGCAGAGATCTTATCATGGAATAAGTACTGGAAGACTGTGTTCATTGTGTACAATGAGTGTTGAGGATGGGGGAAATGTACCAGGGACAATATTCAGATCAAATCTCATACTTCACTCAAAACCCCAATTCAAGGGGTTGTTCACTTTACACAAATTCCAGCAAATAATTGATATTGTTTATGTAATGAAAAATTTCAACAATGAATTCTTTACAGTTTTCTAAATCTCTGCTTGCTGTCACGCAACGAGCAGCTTTGTTCTTTACTTCCTGTAGATAAACACCGGTCCATGTCATGTGATGTCACACAGGTGCACGACTCGTTATATATCAGAGAGTGTAATTAGCGATGCATGATGCTAACAAATCATGCACCTGTGTGACATCACATGACCATGGACCAGTGTTTATCTACAGGAAGTAAAGAATGAAGTTTCCTGTTGCATGACAGCAAGCAGAGATCTTGAAAATCGTAAAGAATTGATATAGAAATTATATTGGAAATTTGTATAACTTTTCTTTACACAAACAATATCAATTATTTGCTGGAACATGCTTAAAGCGGACAACCCCTTTAATGTACTTCAACTTTGTGTTGATATTATGATCTATTTTTTTGGGTATAGGATTCTGTGCCAATCAACTTTATGATCAGTAGCAATTATAAAAAGCTCTGCTATTCTGGCTTGATAAACTATAAACTTCCTTCCCGTATGAAAACGGTATGGTGCATGGGACACGCCGCCATTTTAATACATTTTTCGCAAAAGGGCCCTAAAAGTTGTATCCTTACTGCAACAATAGTTAGTTTTCCATATGGAATTTTTTAGCTTTATGCCGATGGTGGTTCCAAACCATCCTGCGTGCTTTGTACAGAACATGCGTGTATTCCGCCATTTTTGGATTTGAACTTTTCGCAAATTTCGCAATTTTCGGAACATGACACAAAGTCCTGCATGTGTCACCTACAGGGCACATAACCCTAATATGGGCGTCTTTAGCCCCCTCTTTCTGTCTGGACGCCCTCTGTCACCGAGTGTGATGATGTGTGAGAGGGGCTTAAAGGGCTTGTTCTGGAGCTGTCAGCCTAAGATATAGATATGGACCAGATTACAAATTGCACAGAGAGCGGCAGAGAGGGGAGCCATCAATAAGGCAATTTCTAATGTCATAACAGCTGCGCTTTTTTTTTTTTTCCCCTCTCCTTTAGCACGGCACCTTTCAAAAAATTTCCTTCTGAAAATGCTACAGCCGACCATTAGGGCTGGATTGTGAATTTAATGGATCTCGTACAAATAATATTCCATCGGAATGGAAAAGGTTGAAGCCACCGAAGACAGATGAAGCCATAAACACGTATAATTGAGAATCAAAGACCGATAAATTTTAAACTGCTATTCATTTTGCCTCTTAGATGATGATCTATGAGTTAGAGCTGCCGGGAAAATGGAGGAGATTACTCGGGGAAAATTATAACAATAAATTTTCCAAACATACACCTTGATTATGCTTCGATTTTTTGGAGGCTAGGATTGCTGAGGAGCTTGCTGGCTAAATGGCTCCATAAAGCAGAGGGTGTGCAGTGTGCTGGGAGCAGCCACAGCCTGCAGGGGAGATTCTCTCCGGGAAGCAGCCCTGTAATTTATGGCAGCACAAAAGCCAGTCAGATCAGGCCTCCATATCCCATCAAAAGGAACGCAATTCATCAAACTCTAGTTAACAGCTTGAAACGCATAAACCGGACCTGCTAATAGCTTTCCAATTTATTAGATTGATAGACTAATGTCTTCCCGGGGGAGGAATTGCAAAAAAAAGAAAGAATCACCCCTATCAGGACCCTCCACCCCCACATAGGTCTATGCAGGACCCATCTTTTTTTTTTTTTTTAGGGATATCACCCCATTGTATTAAAATGAGCAATTGGGAAGAGGCAGGACACTGGATGCACTGGGAAGGTGAATGTCATCAAGCAGTCGGTGCGGTATGACAATGTGTCATCTATCAGGAATGGGGATGATAAAAACGTGAATGGGGATTGGGTCCAGTTCGGCCTTGCAAGATCTCATCAGTACTGGGCAGAACTTTGTGTGAAAGGGATTTAGGCAGAATTAGTGCAGAATTTTCATAGTAGCTAAGAAGGATTTTGTCGCTGCAGGGGGAAGGACAAGCTCAACCTTTGCGTCGCACTGAATCTGCAGAAATAATTGACATATTATGGCTTTATATGTGAATACACTGCACCACCGTCAGGGCTGGCTCCAGCACTGGGCATTACTGGGCAAGTGCCGGGGCCCAGAGCTGCAGGGGGGCCCACATAAGGCTGTACATAAGGAATCCAGGAGGGTGAAGGGGGCTGTATCTAATGAATCCATAGGGGGTGAGGGGGCTATATCTAATGAATGCATGGGGATGAGGGGGGCTATATCTAATTAATCCATGGGGGTGAGGGGAGCTGTATCTAATGAATCCATGGGGATGAGGGGGGCTATATCTAATGAATTCATAGGGGGCGAGGGGGCTATATCTAATGAATTCATAGGGGATGAGGGGGGCTATATCTAATGAATTCATAGGGGGTGAGGGGGCTGTATCTAATGAATCCATAGGGGGCGAGGGGGCTATATCTAATGAATCCATGGGGATGAGGGGGGCTATATCTAATGAATCCATAGGGGTTGAGGGGGGCTGTTTGGGATGATAAACTAGGGAATATTTTAGGGAACAGGAGACTGTTTCAGTTTCTGAATTTTTAATGCCGCCACGTAAGTTCACTGCAAAGGGGCACAAAGAGGCTGTCACCCAGGGGCCAACCCTGCCACCCGTTACTCAGAACAGCCAAAGTACTGCTGTATACAAAGAGTAACTTGTAAGTCTTATGAAATTTTGGAACAGCCTTCCTTAGAACATTGGCCCCAATATATCATGCCTGGTGCAAAAGACATGAAAAAGTCACAAATGTGGTCACGCCCTTTTGCATTAGGCAGGGATACCCCGTCCGGTCACATTTACTACACCCTGTTCCATAAAACTGCCACAGGTTATAGCTGAAATCTACGACAGGTCGAGGAGCTTTACCGGAATTACTATGAGCTCGGTACATTGTGGTTTGAGTGCGCCGATGGGCCAGTAGTAATACGTCAGCCCCATTGACTCATACAGCGCCTCTGTTATTCATCCAAGAATTCACATTCCCTTTGTATCAGGATGTCTCTCTAGATAACCAGCACTGATTGGACGGTTTCAAAAACGTTTAAAGACACATCCCCAATTGTCAATTTATTCACATATTTATCATTACAATTACACCAACCCTTGCAACGTTTTTACCAATTTTTGCAACGTTTGTGTGCAATAATAATAATTCCTTTATTTATATAGCGCACACAGATTACACAGCGCTGGGCAGAATTTGCCAAATCAGTCCCTGTCCTCAATGGGGCTCACAATCTAATCGACCTACCAGTATGTTATGGAGTGTGGGAGGAAACCGGAGGACCCGGAGGAAACCCAAGCAAACACGGAGAGCATGTAACATAAGACGTGCTGTAATGTAAGTCACATATAGAATGGGCTCTTTCTAGCGTTGGCAGCTTGATCCATCCCCTCCCTTTAAGATGCAATGTTCTGCATATAGCACGGTGCACAGGTTTTAAAGTCCTTCATAGCTTTCCTCATTGGTTACTGCCTTTCAAGGGTTAAATGGCTTTGTAGAATGAGGCCCTTCAATGACTGCCGTAAAAATGCTATTGGCAATGCAGTAATGAATGGGGATATATGTGAGTATATATATAGGTAAATACTCCACACGCCACCACTGGATTGACCCCCAAAACGCGGCGAGCCTTTAACCTCTTCACTGCCACAGGCCTATAATCTAATACCTGGGAATTTAGAGGAATTGTACATTAGTCTGCTTGATATGGTACGGAGCAGAACAGATGTACATGACCTTTAAACCTCAGATACAACAACCATTAGTCATGTGCCGAGGTCTCAGAATCTGCCGCTGTGTGAACAGGGTCATTTACTACCATAATACATGTGACAATCACTGTGGATACAGGTCTGCCGGGGGAATCCTATCAATTATACAGCGGGGGCCAGTGTATAAAGATGAATGGCGCAGAAGACATATACACATATTACCCACAAGAAAAAGCAAAAAAAACCCCGAAAAGCCGGATGACAAAGCAAAAAGACAACATTAGGGTCACAATTTTAAAATATCCAGTGAAAAACCAAGTGAAAACATGACAATTATATTCGGGTCCAGGTATCAAGAATGAACCCAAATTCCCTAGTAATACCCACAATCGGTGCTGGCAGTGATGTGGGTGTTAACCCGTTAAACCCCAGTGATGTGTAGGCACCACCATTTTGGGGAAGATCGTCCCAAAAATGGTGATGCAAACCGCATTAATTTAAATGCTGCTGGCAGCTCGGTGGCTCAGTGGTTAGCATTACAGCCTTGCAGTGCTGGGGACCTGGGTTCAAGTCCCATCCAGGTCAACATCTGTAAAGAGCTTGTATATTCTCTCCGTGTTTGCATGGGTTTCCTCCGGGTCTTCCGGTTTCCTCCCACACTCCATAACATACTGGTAGGTTGATAAGATTGTGAGCCCCATAGGGACAGGGACTGATTTGGCAAACTCTGTGCAGCGCTGCGTCATCTGTGTGCGCTATATACATAAAGGAATTAGTATTAACTCAAAGGTCCATGTTGAACTTTTTGGTTTCGGGTCTGCACAACACTATACAATAGTGCATTGATATGCAGGAATCTGGGAAAGCTGGGTAACAATGTGTGGTTCATATCAGCCATATATAAGAAATAGATACTGGAAACATATTGTATTATGAGATGTTTTTACTTTTACAACAACTTGTGCTGGTTATTGGGTATAAATGAAAAGACAGCTGCTGCCCCCTAGAGCCAGGGAAGGGATTTACAGGAAGAAGTTCAATCCATCAATTTCTTTCACCCTATAGTGATGTACAGGTTATTTCCTTAAATGGATCTGGTCCTTGTTATTTATATAGCATCAAAATACGATGCAACAAGACAGCACCAGGCCCTGTACTGCTCATCAGTGTCCTCACCTCATACACATACACAGGGATGGGGTTTTAATGTTGTTTTATGTTTTTTTTTATCATTTATTTAGTAGGATTATCTGTAATAATGGTAGGAAGATAGAAGGAAGGTTTGAATAGATGGAAATGGATATGTAATTGTATTTGACATTTACAGCCAAAAATCCTTCCGGAAACCCGAAAAGAATTGAATCATAACAGAAAATAAATGAAAGTAAACATACTAAGCGAAATGTTTGTCATTGCAACGGTTATGTATAAGGTTTACTCTTAATTTTTTTTTTTATTTCATCTCATCTTCTTCGTGTATTTTACTGTTGAAGAGAAACCATAAAAAGTCACCAATGTGTTTCACAGGTTTAAAAATATGTCATCAAAAGATGCAGAAAAACACACATTGGAAGGGATTTACTAATTCTGGCGCAAGCACGACTGTCGGAATCGGAGATCAGTCTCTGGAAAGCACAGCCCGATGTATTAAAGTGGCGCACGGTTGTAAGTAATTAATGGCCAGACGGTAATAATCAGTCATGCGCCATAACAATGCCGACATCAATGAGATGTGCGCCAAAATCTAACATGGACTGCGCCTTAATTCTGCTCTCTGACCATTTTTTTCCTGGTCTATTGTGCGCCAAAATTGGTGACAAAATACGCATAAATGTCATTGATAATGTGGAAAAGTTAGGCCACGCCCACTGGCAGAGGAAACAGCTGTTCTTTCTGGCGCAAACTCATTATAAATGATCCGCAACAATTCTGCACCCCAAAAAACGAAAGATCCCAGGATTATTTAGGCGCAGAGACGATAATACATGTCCCCCACAATGTAATCACCACTCTGTAAATTCACTATTGGATGGGATTTTAACAAATCTCATCCACAGGCTGCAGGAAAAACAAGGTTTTAAAATCGGAAAAAAATACCTACCTCAAGCAAGGGCCCCTCATAGCTCCAATGGCGGTTCTTGATGTTTGATGCTTTCGTTATGTCAGTGCTCACATCATGTCCGTTGTGTATCCGACTACTAAGGTAATCCCTGACCTCAGTGATCAGATGACCAAAAAGTTGAATCACAGGTGCATTGTGGGAACATAGCCTAACAGAATAAATCTGCCATCGGCCCCTTTAAAAAAATGTAAAAACCGGACAATTATTCCAGTTCTCTCATCCTACAAAATGCAGCGACAGAGAGGAAACCGCTGCAAGAAACGCTGGGACTGGGAAGGGGTTAACGCTTTTTGTAGATTCTCTTGCTCAAAAATAAATTCCCTGATATCGGCTCGTTTAAGAATGAAATTACTCTTAACTCCCCTTGTTCCCTCACCCAACCTCTCGTTTCCCTGATTTATAGAATGGCTTTTTTTTTTTCCTGGCCGTATTTTATTTTTATCCTTATGCATTTTATCGGCATCGGGCTCCTCAAGCATTTCCCGGTGAGGGATCCCCAGTGTGTTTCCCCAATTTATTTCAGCATTACGTTCTGAAAGCTTTTGCATGCTCAGTTAACTCCCCACTTTCTCTTGCTTTTAAACATTACACATGTGCAGGATATCTCCCAATCACCGTAATGTGATGCATGATGGATGGATAGTGCTCCGTGCTGGCGACCACGGACCGGCCCGGTGCAGGCACCTGTGTTTTGGAGGACACAGTAACCTTCATGTGGGCATGTTAGCTTCACACACTGAAACTATTTCATGTTAGAGAGCTGAATTTTGCTTTTTATTTTAAGACTAATACTTACTGCACTTTTACTGTCTAAACCCATGGGGTCATAAAGTAATATTGGAATCCAACTCTAATTACATTCTTGAAAATGAGTGAACCCGACGGTCGGATGCAGCCGCCTGACCCAGATATATTGCGGCACATTTACTTACCCGTCCGGAGGAGTTAACAGAAAGTGCATTGTCCGTGTATAATGCCCTGTGCCGCGATTCACTAAGATCGTGCGCCCGATATCCTGCATGTGTCGCTCCCCGCCCAGGTCCACCGGAGTTCACCTTCTTCTTCCTGGTGCATGTAAGTGCATTGACTTGTGACACAATTTAAATATTAAATCCCGCGCTCAGATCGAATCCGTCGGATCATCTGACGGCACGCCCCTGATTTCCGTTGCATGAAACCCCTGTTAAATACCTGTCTAAGCAGCGGAAATCCGGAAAACGGCGAACAGACCTACAAAAGTGCAATGTGCGACCCTTAGAAAATAAGCCCCATTGTCAGATTGGCGAACCTCTGCCCAATAATAGCCATGTCTAGTTGCTTGGGGCGTCAATTTGCCCGATGTCCGAGTCAGGCGGCTGAACCCGACCATCAGGTCCACTCATCTATACTAACAATAGAATAAGAGGTCGATTAGTAATTCTGGAGTCCTAAGTAAAGCGGCTAATGCGTAACTGCACGCCAAATGGCAGAGCAAGAAGTCTATTGCTCCATGCTCTAACATTGCTTTAAACTGTATTGGTGTCCTTAGGAGTTTAGCATGGGGCTCTCCTAAACTATGTCCCCCGCTATTCCCTTGGGTTGTTTTATGCATTTATGGTTTATGCGTTGGTTGCAGTGGTCAGGCTATACTTCTACAAAATACCCCACGTACTCTCCCAATGGAATAGCTCACATAGGTTATGTACTACTCTGGCTCAAGCTCAAGGCTGCTTTAATCTCTGGTGGCCCAATGGATATACAATAAGTTCCCAGTAGCCCTGTGTTAGGTGCCCACTCCTTGGTAGACCTGAGGAATAGTCCTCACATTATGGAAGCTCAAACCTGGTGACTCAATGACCAAGCACTTTCCCTAGTGGCCAAGTGTCAACGACATGATGATTTCACATGTTTCTAGGTCTTTAGCATTCAGTAGACCTTTCTCCATGTTTCTAAGGCCGGTGCCACACGTAATGCTTTGTCTGCGTTTGAAAACGCAAACCCAGACAAAGCCGCACCCACCGGGACGGCCCGCGGCCCGATCGCATCTGCTTTTCTATGGAAACGCCTGTGATCGGGAACGAGCCGCTGGTGTTTTGCGTTAATTTAATGCAAAACACCGACGGCTCGTATCCGATCGCAGGCCTTTCCATAGAAACGCCAATACGATGGAGCCGCAGCCCACCCCGGTGGATGCGGCTTTGTCTGCGTTTGAAAACGCAAACGCAAGCGGTAGGTGTGGCACCAGCCTAAGCCTTATTTCCCCCCCAACCTTTACCATTTCGATGTTCGACTCAAAGATAGATGTCTTAAAATCCAGGATGGTGACTTATGTAATGTCTACAGTGATCCAGTTTCATGTTACCGGCCTCCAATGCAAAATCAGTAGAAGGGCGCCAATTATAAGGTAAGTATTGGTACTTATAGTACCGTCTCTTCATATGGGGTAGAGGCTCCATATGGTTCCCCATGAGGTTCCAGGGGTTTAGATGGAACTGCTCAATCTCAAGTTATGTCACTGTCTCCAGGTGCCTGTAGAATAAGTCCTGATGAATATGACTATATACTGACCACATACAACCATGAGGGTGCGTCCACACGTTTGCTTTTTCAGATGCAGTTTCTGGAGCCAAAAGCAGGTGTGGATCATAATGATTGAGAACATATCATTGAAAGAAGTGTCTCCTCCTCTCTTTTCACTACACTTCTGGTTTGGACATCAAAAACTGCATCTGAAAAAGCAAACGTGTGAACGCGCCCTCAAAGAGCCATAGTTTGACATCCAATCTCTCTATAGGGCAAACTTATCCTCCTGTATATCCTTTAAATCTCAATGAAAGAGTTGTGGTATTCTCATATTAGACAGGTCATGCTCATCTAGAACCACTGCTGCAATAGAGTCCCATATCAGGTCACCATATGGTCCTCATACATGCTCATGGACTAGAACTCCCCTAAACCCTGGTTAATCTGAAAGCCCCCTTATATCATTATATTTAAATAATTAATCCCATAACTGGGTCAGCACCGCACAATTGTCTGGTTGGGATTCTGGGTCGTTAGATGATGTTCTTGTGGCTCTCTCCTCGGTCCATCTCTCAGTCACCCTCAGTAGGGTTATTGATGGGGATGACATTGGGGCTTTCAATTTCTCCTCAGCTGACCGGTCTGCAGAGCGCAGCTGAGTCCCCGGACTCCAATCAATAGAGGTCATGGATCAGTCACCGTTCCTCACTATCAATCCCTACACAGCTCATCGTGGCTTCTTCAATGCACTGTACACATAGACAGTGGCCGCATTCACACTGTATAAGTATCCTTACCTGTACGGCATGTATATACCATGTGTAAGGGTCTAGCAGCTTTCACATATATATGTCGTATCTATAGGGCTTCGGGACAGCACAGTCAAAACTGGTGTCAGGCCACACTAGATGTATTAAAATTTACCACCAAAATCAACCATAAACTGTGGTAATCTACTTATATTTGTCTTCCATGGCCTATTTCCTTCTAAAATAAATTTCTAAAATTACTCTTAGTCTAAAGGGCTCTTGGGGGAAACACCAGAACCCCTCCAAGCTGTAGCTTCACAGGCTGTTACACTGAGCAGAAGCACTTCTCCCCTCCCACTGTGTGCTGAAACTTCACCTGCTCCAGTGAGATTACATCAGGCTGAGGGAGGGCAGAAGTGCTGAGAGATTAGAGGGAGGTAGTGTAACAGCCTGTGAATAGGCAGCACAGAGGGACTCTGGTACTATCCCCAGGAGTCCTTCAGACGTATTAGCATAATTTTAAAAGTTGATTTTAGAAGGAAGGCGGCCATGGATAACAAATATAAGAAGATTACCACGGTGCCTGGGTCTATGAATGAGTGTCCAATGCTACCATTCTTGGTGGGTCCAGAGCTTGGCAGAGCTTTTACACTGGCAAGTAGCCACAGCAAAAATAGGAGTGGCTTCAAAGACAACGTCATAAATAATGTAACTGTGTATATTTAACCCATTTAAAAAATATATATATATATTTACCTTCTTCCTCATCAACTTTTTAGAAGCTGAGTGAAAGGGTTAAAAATGTAATCATTTTTATGGCAAAACCCCAACAAAAACCTATTATCTTATGTAATAATGTTTCATGTGGTAAGGACATAATTTAACTGATACCTTCCCCTCCTGCTATAATGAAACACATTGGAGAGGGAAGTGTAACTCCCTGTGAAGATACAGCGCAGAAGGGCTCTGGTAAGAGCCCCTCTAACTCATTAGCATAATTTGATTAAACGTTGATAGGAGTCCTAAGAGGATAGGAGATTAGAAGGAGGGAGGCCATATATAACAAATATAAGAAGATACCACAGTCACGGTGCCTGGATCTATGAGTAATGTCCCGGGTTTATCATGATGGATTTTCATGGTAGATTTCCTTGAATGTGACCCCTGTGCCCCAGTCACGGAGGCGGGGTAGCTTAGTTATCCAGTCAAGCTATACCCCGCCTCCTCTGAACCTCCTCAGACCATCGCCCCTCCTCTGCTCCACGTCACAGAATTCTTAGCGATTTACTGGCGCATGCACGGTGCCCTCTGTGGAGCCAACAGGGGGACACACAGGACGGCACTGTACTGGCAGATGCAGCGCACATGCGCTGTAAATATCTGAGGATACTGTGACATGGAGCCGAGGATAGGATAGGAGGGGCGATGGTCTGAGGCGGTTCGGAGGAAGCGGGGTATAGCTTGACTGGATAACTGAGCTCCCCCGCCTCTGTGACTGGATATCTCATCTACCATGGAAGGAATAAAAGTATTTTCTTCAGCAACGTTTGCACATACAGAATGAATTCAAACAACTATTGGACACATGTACATCCACGAATAAGGAAATTTATAAGGCTTATGGGGCTTTAAGGAGATGACAGGTTCCCTTAAATTTTTCCTAATATGCAAACTTCAAAGTGGTTAAGTAAGCTAGGGTTCAGCAGAGTTTTAACAGACATCTACCACCAGGATGAAGGATTGTAAACCAAGCTCACTGACATATTGGTGTGCGCCTCCTCTGGCGAGATCTGCTCTTTTTTAAGCTTCCTATGCCCTTGTTTTTGAGAAAAAAGGGCTTTAAAATATGCAAATGAGTCTGAGGGGCTTCAGGTTCCATAGACACCTATGGAGTCTGAAGCCCCTCTGGCTCCTTTGCATAATTTTTTTTAAAAACCAGGGCATAAGAAGCTTAAAGAAGAGCAGATCCTGCCATTGGTTTACAATCTTTCATCCTGGTAGTAGATATGCAAACAAAACATTGGGGGTCATTTACTAAGGGCCTGATTCGCGGTTTCCCGACGTGTTACACAAATATTTCAGATTTGCGCTGATTTTCCCTGCATTGCCCTGTGTTTTTGGCGCACGCGATCGGAATGTGGCGCATCGGCGTCGGCATGCACGCGATGGAAATCGGGGGGCGTGGCCGAACGAAAACCCGATGGATTCGGAGAAACCGCCGCATTTAAAAAAAAAAAAAAGTGTCACGGGACACGCACTTACTTTCACCAAGTATAGCATCGTGAACTCCGGTGGAGCTCAGCACAGCAGTGACACCTGGTGGACGTCGAAAGGAACTACCTTAGTGAATCGCCGGAAGACCCATATCAACCGCACAGAACGCGCCGCTGGATCGCGAATGGGCCGGGTAAGTAAATCTGCCCCACTGTCCGTCTATCTGTTATCGCAGTGCATGCCTTCCCTTGAGTTTGTCTCTTTAAGAAAGTGAGGCGAAATGACAGTGTTTCTTCATGTAGTCAGTTGTTCTCTCTTAAAACTGAGCTAAGTCCTTTAAGGGTCTGAGCATTTCAGGTATAATGAATGCAAAAATGCAGCATTTTATAGCCGGTTATTATATGGGGTTATAGGTTGGCACTTTTTTTTTTTTAAATCTCATGTATGTAGCATATTTGTGCGCTCACCGGCTCGACTACATGTGATAATCCATTGGTGAAGGTTTAGTGGGTTCAGTTCTTCCAGGAGAAAGATACACAAGGATTCATCACGCAGGGTTCAGTAAATGAAGCGTTTGGGCCTGGGATTGATACATTTGATACAATGTGGCTAGGAGTGATGTAGTGGAGCGCGCGGCCCCGCAGAGCATCACTCACACGCTCGCTCCGCTGTGAGCGCTGACAGCCGCGAGAAATACTCCCACTTTTCAAACTGTACAAATGGCACTTGGACACAGTAAGTCAATGGCGGACACCTCATTCAGAGTTTAAAGCGAGCTCGCCACTCACCGCCGGCTCCTTAATCTTCTTTATTTGTGGAGCCGGCTTTTGTTCTCCTTCAGAATCAAATAAATACCGGCATAATGGTTGGAAGGTGCCATTCCCATGGAAAATACGGCTAAACTCAGCCATAAGTCTTCCTGTTTCCACCCAGGTGAATTTACGAGCCGGGCAGAGAGCGCGCCGCAGACAGTAACAGGATGTTTTACAGATTCTTGCATTTGTCCTTAATTTGGCCGTCTTCTGTAAGTCCGTGAAAGACGTCAATACTTTCAGGGAGAAAGGTCACAGCGAGCTCACGGGGAAGGAGGATCACTGCATACGGCACAGACCTTCAGCTAGGACTAAGGATAGGAAAAGCCTCATTAACCATCAAGGAGTCATTGGAACGAAACGGAACAATATGAACATTACAGCAAAAATTCTCGATTCCTGATAGAAGGGTGGAGCGCCGGCCGGAGAGGAGGTTAGACGTGAGGTATCCTGTAGCACCAGAGATGTCACATTGGGCCTGTAGGTGGTACCAGAAATACCCAACTGAAGATTAATCTGATGACCGGGCGTCCCCAAAAAATGCCGTAATCTAGAACGTATATTTCTGGTAAGCTGAAGGCTGAATGGCCATATTAATAATTATATAATAATTCCTTTATTTATATAGCGCACACAGATTACACAGCGCTGCACAGAGATTGTCACATCAGTCCCTGTCCCCAGTGAGGCTCACAATCTAATCAACCTACCAGTATGTTTTGGAGGAAACCGGAGGACCCGGAGGAAACCCACGCAAACATGGAGAGAACATACAAACTGGGATTTGAACCCAGGACCCCAGCGCTGCAAGGCTGTAATGCTACCACTAAGCCACCCTGCTGCCTTAATATTCATCCAGGTGCAGCGAGAGGTAGGTATCTAAGATGTAAGTCAGAGAGGGTCATTTAACATTATTTTTCTTCCTTTTTTTCTGTCTTTTGCGCCTTTTTTTTTGGAGCATTGCAATTTTTGCACCTTTTTTCAGATTTTTATGAACCGTGCACTGGAGTCCGCTGCCCATTAGTTTATCATCAGTAAGACGCCTTTATCTTCTATTCCAGATGTTCTGAATGTTGCAAATGACATTTATTTTTTAAATTGTCTAAAACTTGCAACATTTTTTGGCTTAAAAAAAAACTCCAGCTGAACCCATACTTAAAGGGCATCTACCACCAGGATGAAGGACAGTATGCAAATGAGTCTGAGGGGATTTATAGGTGTTAATGGGGAATGGAGCCCCTCAGGCTCATTTGTTTACTGACCTTCATCCTGGTAGTAGATGCCCTTTAAGGAAAACGTAGAAAACGGCAGTGACGGCCTGAGACATTTTTGAGACATTTGTAACAAATGTTGCAAAATGAGATCTGAAAAAAAAAAACTATTTAACACAAGGAAAAAGTGAGATTGATAAATTACCAAAGTAGCAGAAGGAAAAAAATTAGACAAAGCAAACAGAGATAAGATAAATGACCCCCAGTGTCTTCATGATGCAGAAATACTAGTGCAGGGAAGCCACCCCATAGGGGTGAGGGATGACTCTAGTGATGGAAGTCCGGCTACCCATGTATCGCTCGTTACAGAAAACATGACAGCACACTGCCCATAGTTCACAGAGAAAACTCCGCTGTCTGACTGAGGCCATAGTCAGTCATATAATAATAACAATTCCTTAATTTATATAGCGCACACAGATTACGCAGCGCTGCACAGTTTTTGCCAAATCAGTCCCTGTACCCACAGGGCTCACAATCTAATCAACCTACCAGTATGTTTTGGAGTGTGGGAGGAAACCAGAGGACCCGGAGGAAACCCAGAGAGAACATCCAAACTCTTTGCAGATGATGACCCTGGGACTTGAACCCAGGTCCACAGCGCTGCAAGGCTGTAATGCTAACCACTGAGCCACCGTGCTACCCATATCACCCAATATCAGTGGAGATCCTGTGTATATATATGATTTTCATTATAATTCGGTCTGTGCTGACAATGAGATGACCTACGAGAAGTCAACTCTACAGAACAGGAAGTATCGGCCTATTATGAGGCTCATCGGTTAAAGTGAAAACGTCAAAATTCCACGATTTTATTTTATAATTATAATATGGAATAAGGCAAAATCTAAAGAAATATGTTTAACCTAAACAGTAATCCTGTTAACCCCCTGCACAGTCTGGGGTAACGATTTATACAGAATAGGGTACTTACCTTTCTTCTGTTCCCGCTTTCAGTGTCATCCTCTTGGTCATTGGGTCTCATCCTACGTCACTGCGGATGCCGATTGAAAGTCACCACCCATTCTCTCTGCATGATAAACCAGGGACACTTACCTATAGATCCAGACAATGCGACTGTGGTATTCTTCTCATATTTGTTATCTATGGCCTCCTTCCTTCTAAAATCAACTTTTATAATTATGGTAATGAGTCAGAAAGGTTCTGGGGGGCATTACCAGAATCCCTCCATGCTGCAGCTGCACAGGTGCATTTCCCCTTCCCACTATGTGCTGAAACTTCCTCTGCTCCCCTGGGATTACACAAGGCAGAGAGGGGAGGAAGTGCTGAGGAAGCAAGGGGGGACAGTGTAATATCCTGTGAAGCTACAACACAGAGGGGCTCTGGTAACACCCTTTGAGTCCCACTGGCTCATTAGTTTAAATTTGTTTTCATTAGCATAATTTTAAACGTTGATTTTAGATGGAAGGAGGCCATGGCCAACAAATAGAAGATGTATCACAGTCACTGTGCCTGGATCTATGAGTAAGTGACCCTCGTTTATCATGCAAGATTTTGGTAGTAGATTCCCTTTAAGGCTGGATTCACTTTTTGGTTTCTGTACTGTTGGCTTTGCTTCATATGGCCGAAGGGGTTTGTGGTGTGTGCTCCCTCTCTGTGGTATGGTATAATCACAATCCTACTTAGGTTTTACATTGGTTTATGTATACCATGTCTTTCATTTCCCATCTGTGCTACAAATGTTTTTAACATGGAATGTATAACCTACTCTTAAGCCCTTCTTTGGCTATTCATTCTGCACAGCCACTTTTATCTGTTTCTTGGTCCACTCATTACTGATGTTATTTTTTGTATTCAATTTTACTGTGATTAATAAAATATAAATTTGTTATATGAACTTTTTACCATTTGATTATTGCTGTTTGATCAAGTATTTGGTGTTTCATATGGCCGAAACAAAAACTTTGTGCATCATATATCAATAATATTATTACACATGGAGTTCAGTCCCCAGCAGAAGGATCAGTCCATGGCACGTCTGTGATCATGTGAATCCAGCCTAAATCTCTCTGATTTTCTGATGATTACAATTCATAGATCCATCGATATTTGATGACCAGAAGGGTTCCTGATCCTATAGTACAGGCGGTCCCCGGGTTACGTACAAGATAGGTTCCTTGCGTTTGTACTTAAGTGGAATTTGTATGTAAATCAGAACTGTATATTTTATAATTGTAGATCCAGACCAAATTTTTTTTTGCCCCAGTGACAATTGGAGTTTGAAAATTTTTTGATGTGCGTTTTTAGGCCGTTTTTGGGCTGTTTTTAGCTTTTTGAAAACGCATGCGTTTGCATTTTTGACCAGTTTGAATTAAGATAATTGGTCAAACATTTCAAAAATGCATGCGTTTTTTATGATCTGAAACTAAAGACGGCCTAAAAACGCCATGCTTGTCACCACCCTAAAGCTTCCAGAGAACTTCACCAGAGGTCACATTGGTCTGTCTGTAACTAGGGGTCGTCTGTAAGTTGGGTGTCTTTAAGTAGGGGGCCACCTGTAGTCATCACTAAATTTAGAGTCATTTTGGACCCTACAGAGAGAATGCGAATGGCACCGCCCATCGTACGCATCTCCCTCCATCCACCCCACTACAGTATTACATAACCGAAAACCCATTCTAAGAAGTCATCCAAGACCCATCTCTAAGGAGGCGATTACCATGAAGACAGCGGGAAGTGCGCTATTATCTGACCGTCGCTGATCACGGAGACCGCTCCCCCCCCTCCTTCATCTTTTAAAAGATAGCAAATTGTTTGAGTTTTGGGCAGGAAATTAATGTGTAATCTGTGCATTGTCCGCTGCTTGCCTGCACTCTCCTTCCCGGCTCCTCCTGACACGCTGCTCCATTGTGCGGGGGCCACTTGATAGGGGGGAATAATTACAGGCGAGCCGCTCCGTGTTTAAAGAGAAAACCGCTTTTGCCGCTGTAACGTGTGATCAGGATAATAGTATTTTCATGAAAGGCGGCAATTACATTTATTAACTGGGACAGGCCTGGCAGTGAGGAAATTAAGTAAAAGGGCGAGTTTATATAAAAAAAAAAAGATACAGAAAGAGCCCCCGTCCCTGCACACCGCACCCCCGCCGCGCGCCTTTCATCTGCCTCTCACAAGCTGCGACGCTCCTGCCGAGACGTAACTGGAACATAAATATCTGCGGCTTACCCATGGAGCCACCGTCACCTTTGGAGATGAATGATCTGGATATAGGATCCATTGTTATACACGTAAAAAAAAAAAAAATGGAAAAAACAAAGCCCCAAAATCTCCGGGAATATTGCTTTCTCCGGGAAAAACCTGGATTCCTAATTGGCCGTTCAGAGGGGGGATTAACAAGTCTCCTTCCAAGTGTATTCAAAGAAGGTTCTTCTGTATTCAAGTGGCCTCAGGTTTATTCTTTTGTATGGAAATCGTAAGAGGAGGAATAATAATAAAAAAACCACATATTTTTTAATTAATGGGGTAAGCCGAGTGCTCGGGTAATAATGGTGCGGGGGTAGGGGGCTTTAGTAGGTGCAGAAGGAAAGGTCACCCACCTGAGGAAGCAATTTATAAAAAAATAAACTTTTTTTTTTTTTTACAGATATGCAAATCAATGAAACAGGGGCGGGGCTTATAAATCCGATCACATGACTTGTAATGGCTTGTGAGCCATTAACTAATAAGACTTTAATTATATTATGTAATATTTATTATTATGAGTAAAGAGGGGGGTCGAGGCAAGCCCAAAATGTTGCGCACAGAGCGTAACATTGCGGTCCGGGTCCGCTCATCACTAATTACATGATATAATTTCTCCTCTCCTCGATGACCCGCTACCCTCTTTGCACAATAACCACAATATGTCTTTACCTCCAGTTCTATTTATACTTGCAATTACCCCCTGCTAACAGCGCCACTCTTTGGCCGTGTTTGTTAGTGGAGCTCATCCTCATTCACCTTACACATGTATCACATGACATAATGATACATTCCTCTGGCGTTTGCCACTGTATAAAAAAAAAAATCTGTGCTCAGGTTTGACCCTACAACACTGCAGACAGTGCAAGGTATTTGCCCTGGAGATCTGTGCAACCAAACCTTTCAATGTGTTGATAAGAACACCAAAATACATTTATTAACAATTCAGGATTGTTGCTAGACTTGGAGCACTCTAGTTTGCGAGATCTCTTCATACCTTTGCGTGCGTTGTTTATACTAGCAAGACTGTGAAAAATGCATTTATATTCCCGGATTGTAGCTGGACTTGGAGCCCGCTGGTTTGTGAGATCTCTTCATACCTTTGTGTGTGTTGTTAATACTAGCAAGACTGAAAAATTCATTTATATTCCAGGATAGTAGCTGGACTTGGAACACTCTTGTGCGTGAGATCTCTTTCCTGTACCGTCATTCAGCTCCCACCTTCTGGTATTAGTCACTTCTTCTGCTTGAACACTGCAGCAGTTACTAAGAGTGGAGGGGCTGTGGAAGAGATCTCACACACTGATACTCCGAATCCAGCTACAATCCTGGAGTATTAATGCAGTATCCTACTGCTACTAAGAACATACAAAAAAAAAAAAGGTACGAATACAGGGAGCTTCGGGGACAATAATAAATAGGGTCTGCAACTTTGTACGGTCATAATTCTCCACAGATCACCTAGACCAGTGATGGCTAACCTATGACACGTGTGTCACTGCTGACACGCGTAGCCATTTTCACTGACACGCGGCTGCCTGAGAGTTCAGTTTCATCCTACATGATCAGGTGCAGTAGCCGGGAGGCTGAGAGATTGCACTGAGCTTCCAGCACTCCCCCCTCCTCCTCCTCCCCCGGGCCGGCCACTCCCCATGTGTGAGCTGTGCCTAGTCAAGGTGTTTTTCATGTTACACTGCTCACACTCCCCAGCTGTCTTCCCCAAAACAGGAGAAACTTCAAGACTTTCCACATTTACCCCAAATTTTATTTTTATTTTAAAACTTCCCTAAAACGGACACCAGATCAATTACAATAAAGTGCAATCTGCTGTAACAAGTCCTGCCACGATAACATTGGGTCCCTCATCTCCACCACTATCACTACAAATTCAAGTAAGTTTAGCATCAAATAAAAGAGAAAATGGAAACTTTGTCACCTGCCCGTCCCGTCAGCGCGGCCGTAAAAATGATAAAACCCGGATCAGTCACCGCTGACTCCTTAGAAGATTTCAATAAACGTTCACATTCTGATTTATGTCAGGAATTTTGAAGTTTTGTGTACAATTAAAGGGACGTCTAGTGAAGACAACAGCTACATGAATAGAGGGGTCCAAGTCTAACAGTATCTGTGTATTATATGTCCAACTAGACCCCCAATTCCCCAGATGGGGTCAGATGTGCCCCCCTGTCACGTATGTGTTGTCATACCATTGTAATGGCACTTCCTATATAGAAGTCATGGATGACACAAGTCACTGCTGTATAGGACTCATCTCCGGTCTGACTAATCTATGTAAAGCCCAAAATGGTCCAGGTCTGTGATCTAAGTGCAGACGCCCAAGCTGCCCCCTAAAAGAAGGGGAAGAAAACCCATAGGGAAGAACCCCCCCCCCCTTCATTGGCGATGATGTATGGACATGTAACATGATCAATCCAAAAAGTTTGCTGAAAAAGAAACACATAAGAAATCTGAAATTTACAGATCCTCATGTTATGGGATAACGAGTAGAAGTAAAGTAATAGCATTCACAGTCTGCACTAGTAAATGCACCTGCAATTAAAGGGATTGTCCACTTTTGGCAAATATTTGATATGGTTTGTGTAAGGAAAACTTTCCAATATACTTTCTGTATCAATTCCTCACTGTTATCTAGATCTCTGCTTGCTGTCATTCTGTAGAAAGCTTCTATGGTTACTTCCAGTGGACAGAAATCTGACCATGGTCACACAGGTGCACGGCTCCTTATATCACACGGCTCTGATTACTCTCTGTGATATAACGAGCCGTGCACCTGTGTGACCATGGACAGTAACATAGAGGCTTTCTATAGAATGACAGCAAGCAGAGATCCAGAAAACTATGAAGAATTGATACAGAAAGTACATTGGAAAGTTGTATAACTTTTCCTTACACAAACCATAGCAATTATTTGCTAAAAGTGGACGAACCCTTTAACTCCTACAGGGAGTGTGAATTACTGATGATAGATGGAGGATTCTTCCGTGATACAGATGTGGACATTCCTGGTTGAGAACCCGTTTTCGTGATACGCCTGGGCATGGATGTGATGCTAGAGCACCGATCCTCAGTACTCCTGATCTATGAACTTGGCGATGGTGCTCAGCTGGATATTGGACGTTCCCTCGTATATCGTACCTGGGGGCAAAAAATAAAATATGTTGTTTCACTTAAATGAGTCTCTATGCTCAAAGACTAAATTATGATAGAATAGACCCTCAATATCTGATTGATGGGGGTGCAGCACCCTAGCACCCCCATAGCCATTCTCAGCAGCTGATACACAAAGGAAGGAGACGGCAGCTCTGTCTCTGTATAGGGGGTAACAGCAGGTAGCAGCCAAATTTTTCAATTAATTTAAAAGGGAGCGAGGCTGCAATGACATGTTTCATCCACTACACAGAGAAGGGCGCAGTCTGCCTTCCGCTCCATTCTCTGTTTATCAGCTGCTGCAAACGGTTTATATGTGGGCGAGCTGGGACTTGCCTTGATGCTACAGGCAGTACCTGGGTTACATACAATATTTTTAGCCCAAATATCCCTTTAACATGGTTATGGCATATCATTAGGCTGTGCTGCCGTTTTATAATCAGATAGGATCCCCACTAAGCATCAGAAGTTTCTTTTGATACTGGTAATAATGGAGACTGTCACTAGCACTGAGCTATAGACCCTCTGGTGTCATTGGGAGGATTTTCAGCAACTACATGTCCGGTCTTTTCCCCATGTACGGAGTAATACGGTGCCGCGGTACCGCTGTGTGAAGCCATTGCCGTTTATGGGGTCTTATGTATAGCTTGCGGCCGTATATACCCCCCACCTCACGATTTTGTGGCTGGCTCACAGCTGCCATGATGCACACGTGTGCATGGGGCCCAAGAGCTTCTATAGACTTATGCTGTTACACAAGCTCAATGCACTGGTATAGAGAGATTTATCCAAGACATCACTCTACACATCAGTACATTCGGCGGCCATAAGCCTTGTCTTCTAGTCCTCAGTCTCTCAGATGATTTCTAGTTCGGTTTGCGCCCCGCGCCACTTTGGCTGTAAAGCTGTACAAGTGGAGCCAGAGACCTGAATTTGTCGCCGTCAAAAAATGGCTGAGACTTATCCTGAATTTGAGACCAGGTTTAACTTTTTCTAAACCAGGAGGAAGTCAGGGGAGAGCGACGGCCGGTCCTTTTCATATTTACTAAAAGGCCGGAGCCCTTAATAAATGTGGCGTACTCGTGCTCGCCTCGCCAAACATGTAGAGCCCCCAAAGGGAATCGGCACACGTTGTGTATTACCAGCGGATATGCCACCCAGCATCTCCATGCTGCAAATCCGCAGCAAAATCCAGTATCAGTGTAGTGTGCGGGGTTTATCACAATCCCATACATACATAGCGGAAGAAAATCTGCAGCACAGTCGCCTTATCACTGCAACAAAAGTGCTGGAATTGATGCATGAGAAGCCAGCGGAGGTAAATCCGGCAGCCATTCCACTACTGCGTGCAGATACCAGAAAAGATGGATTATTGTGATATTACTCCAAGCATCCGTTTTAAATTCCAGTTCTGCTGCTAGTGCCAGGACCAGCTGCCCGCTAGAGGGTACTGAGCCCCGAGCCTCCACTCACATACAGACCACGCTCATATTCCAGTCTTACCAATCTTTGCATCCCTGTAATATTTTTCAATCGGATAATCTTTGGTAAAGCCGACGCCGCCCATCCACTCCAAACATTTACTAGTGGTCGCTCCGGCCACCTAAGGAGAGAAAAACATTGGGCGCAATGTTAGGGAAGTTCTGTGTAAAATCCAGCACGATGATCACACATCACAGCCCTGCATCAACTTTTATAGTGTTTTGCTTACAAACTGATTTCTGTGCACTCCTAGAGACTGGTTAGGAAATCTACCATCCTGATAAACCAGGGACATTACTCATAGATCCAGGCACCGTAACTGTGGTAATATGTGGCTCCTTCTAAAATTAACTTTTATATTTATGCTAAAACAATCTGTAATATGGGAGAATTTTATAGGAGATAGGGGGTAGTACGGTGGCTCAGTGGTTGCACTACAGCCTTGAAGCGCTGGTCAACATCTGCAAAGAGTTTGTATGTTCTCTCCGTGTTTGCGTAGGTTTCCTCCGGTTTCCTCCCACACTCCATAACATACTGGTAGGTTGATTAGATTGTGAGCCCCATGGGGATAGGGACTAATGTGATAAGAGAGAGAAATACAGTAGAAGAGAAATAGAAGATTGATAAAGAAAAAGCGAGATATATAAATGGTCAGATTATAGGAGATACATAACTAGACAGATAGATGATAAGCATCTTCACCCGGGAATTCAACCAAGGGGCATTAACCCTTTCACCCCCAGGCATTTCTGGATATTTTGTCGCGTTATTGACCAGAGCAATTTTTACAATTTTGCCGTTTAAAAATTAACTCGATATTATACCATACTCTTTGGTTTTTTGTTCTTGTTTTATATTGTATACTGTTTATTGTTTATCTTTGTCTTTTGACAATAAAGAGATGCAACATAAAAATCAACTAGAAATTACTGCAGAAAGAATTAAAAGTAAACACAACAAACCACATATTTTCTGAAAGCAGACACTTGCCCCATTTTCAAAATTGCATCAAAGAGTTTATAGACATCGGCGCCTTCATGCAATGATTGATTCAGACAGAAACATTTTATAAAAAATACTTAAAATTTTACTTTGATGACAAAACATGTGCTCCAAACAGAAAATATTTACCTTCACATCTCCTAAATGTAATAGATGGACATGTGTAGAGTTCACAAATGTCTCATATGATATGTTCACATAAATAAATCATCATAATATCACTAAGACTGAAATAATTAGATATCTGCTTTTCAGCTACAAATTTTAAGACAGTCACAACCGGCAAAATATATCAATAAAACAGAATAAAAAGTAAAGGCGCCATAAAACCTATAGAATAGAAAGCAGACGACCAGGCGATTCATATGGCAATTAACATTTAAAATTTCCTCTAAAATATGTACAAATCCAGACACTTATATAAAGAAAATATACTTTCCTAAAACAGTAAGATGTGATGAGATCATACAGACCCCACATGTGGATATTCACCAAAATATGCAGCAAAGGGAACGTTACATCCACAGGGGAAGCACTGTGACATCAGTGCAGAATATTGCACTGATGTCACACAGATCTATCATTATATGCTCCTTACACAATGGTCACCCAAATACATAACTATATATCCATAAACCTCTCTAATGAGAGAATAAAAGTCACTATTAGATGTCGCTATTGTTTTATCCACACAGTAACAGAACCCTCCGCGCTTCATGAGAGCATCATAACATGGGTGTAAATAATGGAGGATGGTGGGAAATAAAAACTTTATTCCAGAACATGTGTGTGTATGTGGTGTTACATATAACTTTATGGACATGTTCTGGGTGGCGGTGTTAATATATAATAGTGACATTAGACAAAGAGGATCAAATGTTCATCGTATCAGTCAATTTTCGCAAAAAAAAACATCACAAAATAAAAGGCAATAAGAGAGAAAGTGTGTTCTTAAATAGTTCTGCATAGAGAATATTAGTTGATATTATTCCTTATCAGAATGTAGTAACATATAAAGTGAATATTTCTATTATCTATGATGTGCAGCAGCTCCTGTGTGCAGCAAATTCTCCCTGTAGCTGCCGGATAAGAATTTGGAGGGGGGAGGGGACTTCAGGGGGCTGTATCTCTGGTTCTGTGACTCATAGAACCTCACTTCTTTTTTCCTATGAAAGAAGAGAGTCTCCTCTTTTATATGAATCTAAATTTGTGTTTCTAAGTGTCAGGAGATATTAACTGTTAATCGGTTGTCAGGAGTGATTTTTCTATATAAAAATGGCACCTGATATTCTCACTTTAAACCTGAATATCTCTGGATCCATAGCACCTAGAAACAAAATTCAAGTTTAATTTGAAAGAAGAGATTCTCCCCTTTCAGGTGGTCCTGGGCAATTGCCCACTTTGCCTACCCATAGCGCCGGCCCTGCTTGGGGTAACCCTTAAAATGTTATTTTGGAGATGGTAAAAATTTAGACAAAAGAGTAACGCACTGTCCTAAATGTATCAGACAGACAATCTTTACACTTTCCGGTGAAAGTTGTCACTGTCTGAATACTAGATCTCCACTAGACCAATGCTTCTAGGGAAGAATAGAAGTACAGGGACCCAGCACACCTCTATGGGGCGCATAACCATCCAGATGGGAAGCCCAATATAAAATGATAAAACTCTTTCTTGTAGGGTCTTGCATATTGTTAGAAGATAAAAAAAAAACCTTTAATAAAAACATTTTGAAGATTAAATGATAGAACTCATTGTGGCCGCGCTCTAATAGAAAACCTATGGAGATTCCATTCCTGTGGCGCCACCTGTTGGTGATAAATATATAAGATATAATCTTCCATTCTATATGATTGTAAGAGGAATTATGAAGGCACCACTAATATTAGGAGGGCTGGAGCAGACCCCAAGGGCCCCCCAGTCAGGCCCCCCTCCTTATCCAAAGGAAATGGAAATATAAAACCAGGTAAAGGATTACCTCGGATGCCAAGTACTTTGCCATACACGCCTCCTTCTTGAAAGGTCTCCCGGCTTCCTTCAGTCGGGCCGCATTGTAGGTGAGCAGACGTGCGGCTTCCAGCTGGGTGGCTACATGTGAGATCTGGTGCTGCATACCCTGCACAGAGCAGAGGGAACAGCAGTGTGAGTGTTACATCATGGATGGACTTCTACTACTGTACGGCACTTGAAAATGGCTAAATTGAGGGGCTGAAACTTTGTATTCTTTCACTTTTGGTGACAAAGCATTGATGTTATTTGGAGCGGCTTCTGTGCATTGTTGCTGTACACTATAGATTGGGGGTATAGATTTGAATCTATGGAGTCTACAAATTCTCCAGAAGTTATGTTGACTTTTATTTAAAACCATTTTACCCTAAAAAGTTTTAAAGTGTAGAAGTCTCAGGTGACCCCCTGCTCCTAGTCATGTGACTGATGCACCTCTCTGAGCCGGGACTTACCTTTCCTACTTTATATTAAACATGTAGTGTAGTCCAGACAACACTGATCTATGGTATGAAAACAGCACACAAATAAGAATATTGTAAAGTAAGAAGAACAGAACAAACCTGAAAGTCAAAAATTCTCTTTCCGAACTGTATCCTCTGTTTGGTGTATGGGATTGTGTTATCGAAGCACCCCTGCGCCAAGCCCACCATCTGAAGTCACAGAGAGGGAAAGAGTTAAAGGGGTTGTACACTTTCTGCAAATAATTGATAGGCAATGTTCTACAATTTTCCAATATTCTTTCTGTATCAATTCCTCATTGTTTTCTAAACCTCTGCTTGCTGTCCTTCTATTGAAAGCTTCTATGATTACTTCCAGTGGATAGAACTATGATCATGTGATGGACAGGCCGGTGTACGCGCCATTAGTATCACGGCTCTGATTACTCTATGTGATACTAACGGCCGTGCACCTGCGTGTCCATCACATGACCATGGACAGATTTCTATCCACTGGAAGTAAACATAGAAGGACAGCAAGCAGAGATCTAGAAAACAGTGAGGAATTGATTATTTGCTAAAAGTGGACTAACCCTTTAATTATGTATAAATAAAACTTTCACAGAGACATCACAAAAGGCAGTTATCACAGAGCTGATTCTGACTCAACTCCTTAAAGGGGTCTCTTCCATTTTATAGAATGAAGAAGATAAGTGCTGCAAGTCGGTTACGTCCATACGGCCTTATTGCACGACAGTGAGCTTAAAAAGGGGCCCGCTAACAGTGGATGTTCTGTTTCAGTGGGTGGGGTGCGGGGTATGGTAACGCCTCAGCCAACAGTAGCAGAGCATCACGGTTGCGGTGGTGAACTACATCGAAAATAACCAAAGGAGCCCACACTACAGTTTATATAGGAATAGGGGCAATGTTGTATGGGTGGTTAGACCTAGATAAATAGAGTTTAGTGCCTATATACAGGGAGGACCTTGAGCCAAACATAATCAATGAATATAATGTTTGAAGTGGCAATGACGGCTCTGCGGATTCTGGCATAGTTGGACATTTTCCTCTAGCCCCCCCATTTCTTCCAGTGCAATCTGTAATGTTAGTTTTGCCGCCGAATATGCTAAATAAGATTCTCTACTGCGACTTCAGGCAAATGGATTCACACTCTACTTACTGTTACTACTTACGTTCTTGTGATCAGTGGGAATCCCAGTGGTTGGACCCTCTCCGATCATATTGTTATCCCCTTATCCGGTCTCTGCTATTGATTCCATCCTCACATACAGCTTATGCTACCAATTTACTCTTAAAGGGGTTTTCCCACGAAGACAAGTAAGGCCCTATCCACGGGATAGGGCCTAACTTGCTGATCAGTGGGGTCTCAGTGCACAGATCGCAAAAACGAGGGGTCCGACCGACACCTCGTTGTTCCATGAGAGCGCATGACCGTTGTGCTCCATTAATCTCTATGGAGCCGATGGAGATCGGTGAGGGCAGCCGTCTGCCTTATTAGTCTGAGGAGCGAGGGTCTCAGCACTGAGATCCCCATTGATCAGCAAGTTAGGAACTATCCAGTGGATATGGCCTAAATTGTCTTTGTTGGAAAACCCATTTAACGGGATTAAAACACCCATTAACTTCCATTCACTCAATTCTTGATGCAGATTGTGTAATGTGCAAGTAGTATATATATCCGCCCTCGATCCCATCACCTGGGCTGCAATCCCTATCCGGCCTTCATTCAGCATTCCTATGGCGTATTTATAGCCGAGCCCAAGGCTGCCGAGCACATTGCTTCCTGGGACCTGCAGAAAGATATGAAGAGAAAGACAGACTGGAAGTCAGACACATGCAACAGGTTCTACCACTGTATTCATTCTGTAACGTTCAGTCTGAAAGATATGAGGTCCTTAGTGACTTCACTGGGCAATCACAATGGACAAGACATCACAAGGACATCTTATGTTAAGTCTTCGTGAAAGATTCAGAACATGTAGTCGCTTATGGAGATCACATAGAAGTGAATCTAGCCCCATAACACGTTACATGTGCACGTTCGTACCTTTACGTTGTCAAAGGTCAGGGCACACGTTGAAGACGCTCTGAGTCCCAGCTTATCCTCCTTCTTTCCTATGTGGAATCCTTCTGTTTCCTTGGGCACAATGAAGCATGTAATTCCTCGGTATCCCTGCAAAGTACAAAGCAAAGTTACTGATCCAGAGTTCAGCAGAAAAGACACTAAGTGCAGTAAAAGTTATCAATGATTTTTGCACTGAAAATTGTTTGGATTGAAACGCTGCACCCTAGTTCTAATACTTTTCTGTGGATCCCATAGGCTGCTGCCCCCAATGGCTTTCATGGATAAGAAAAGTTTTATTCTTATAGTGATTTCAGCTTCCATTGTGGATGAGGGATCATCTTTATATTCCTGTGACACAAATGGCGACGAGCGAGCGACTTCCTTGCCGTGTGGAGCTTTGGGTGCTCCCCTCGCTCTATACACTTCACTCTTTCCATTAAAGGCTACATTCACACGACCGTATGGGGGAAGTATGTACCGCCGCAAGCCGACATGTCCTATCTTTCCCCGTGAGCCATAAATTTCTATGGAGAGGGGAGGGGTCACCCCTCCTCCTCTTCATGGCGCCGAACGTACAACCACCCGATTACGGCCCAGCGGGCATACGATCGTGTGAATCCAGCCAAACTCAAGACATACTCAGCTTTTTCTATTCTATAACACTAAGGACGCAGAGAGCAAGGAGCTGCATTGTGTCGATGTCCTGTTCAACAGGACTGCCAACCATGTGAAGGAGTTATACAGACTCTACAGCCACATATTAGTAAGAAACTTCTAATAAGGACCATTTAGAAAGCTGCTTAATTTGGTATTTTTGAGCAAATGAATGGTTAAACTTTTGGTATAAATAGAATTTAACCACTGAATTGCTGAGTGTTTTCTTGTACAAATATAATAATACTCTTTATTTATATAGCTCCTACAGATTACGCAGCGCTGCACAGAGCATCAACCTACCAGTATGTTTTGGAGTGTGGGAGGAAACCAACACAAACACAAAGATAACATACAAACTCTTTGCCGATGTTGACCCTGGGACTTGGACCCAGAACTCCAGCGCTGCAAGGCTGTAATGCTAACCACTGAGCCACCGTGCTGCACTAATATGTTTCAAGAGACCTGCAGTGCAGGGAACTATTACACAGCCCTACAAACATCCTCCTCACAGACCAGGGGAACTTACAGCCGACACATCTGCATTTGCCATCACAAGGAAGACCCCCGCATGCTCCGAGTTACTGATCCACATCTTGGAGCCATTAATTACGTAGTAATCCTTGTGCTTCTGAGCCGTGGTTTTCAGGGAAAACGCATCGCTGCCCGAACCGGCCTCCGATAGACAGAAACTGCCAACCTACAAGAAGGAAGAGATACTAAACTAAATATACAAAGGTCAACAGATTTTAGGATTGTTGAAATGAAAATTAAAGATAGAAAATGGGGCTGCGTATGTAGATCTCCAATGGACACTGGCTTCATAGTTGCAGACTACAAGGATCCCCCCCAAGTAGTTGGACCCTGCAGACAGCTGTCACCACTTCTGTCTGTATTGTAGCAGTTAACCCCTTATCACCGACACTAGTTTTCAGCTCAATGACCAGACTCGATTTTTCAAATCTGCCCTGTCTCACGATAATTGGTTATAACTTCGGAACGCTTTAACATATCCGGGTGATTTTGAGAATGTTTTCTCGTGACACATTGTACTTCATGTTAGTTATAAAATTTAAGTGATAAGTTTTGCGTTTCGTTCTGAAAAAAAAGTGAAAATTTGGCAAAAGTTTGTAAAAATTCTTCATTTTCCAAGTTTGAAATGTTCTGGTTTCCAGACAAGATGTAAAACTACCCAAAAAGTTTGATAATTAACATTTACAGAATGTCTGCTTTATGTTGGGATGATATTTTATGCTTCCGGTCACTTTTCTAGTATGTTATGAGGCGCAGAACTTTAGGTGCGATTTTTCTCATTTTCATGAAAATTGCCAAAACTCACATTTTGAGGGAAAACTCAGCTTCCAAGTGACTTTGAGAGGCCTAAATAATAGTAACACCCCATAAATTACCCCACTAACTTCACCCCTCAACGTATGTAAAACAACTTCTATTAAGCCTATTAACCCTTTAAGTGTTTCACATGGGTTAAAAAATATGGACCTGCGATTTAGAAACTATAGAATTTTTTTGGAAAATACATTCATTTAGGCCAAAACTGACAGTTTCATAATAAATTAAATGATGAAACGCACTGCAACGTTTGATGCCCAATTCCTCCCGCGTGTACTGATACCCCATATGTGGTGGTGACTGCTGTACGGGCGCACGGCCGAGCATAGAATGAATGGAGGCGCCATTCACAGCAGATTTGTATTGTCACATTGTACGACCTATACATTTTTATTTTTTTTGGTAATGCGAACATATGAGGGCTTATTATGTACGGGATGAGATACAATGTATAGATAATTTATTTTGGGAGTCTAAAGCTTATTCATGAGATTTTATTAACTATTTCAAGGGGGACACAAACAAAATCATCAATTTTTATTTTGGATTGTTAGCATTTTTTTCCCCCCGCTCACCGTAATGTAAAAATAATATTTTATCTTTATCCTCTGATCACTACGATTTCGGTGTTACCTCATTTATATAGTTTTTCTTATTTTTGCTTAATTTTTCCTGAGCAAAACCAATATTGGAGAAAATCGCATTGTTTTTACTATTGACAACTTTTTAGGGCCATAACTCCTGTATTTTTCTGTTGTCAGATCTGGTTGAGGGCTTATTTTTTGTGTAAAGAGTTGTTCTATTCAGTCGTATCATATGAGGGAACGTAGCTTTTTTTGATCACTTTTTAGAACATTTTTTGTGATGGTGTTTGATGAAAAATTGTATATTATGGGAAGTTTTTCGAGTTTTTTTTTTACGTAGTTCACCGAGCGGATTCAATATTGATTTATATTTATTGTACAGATTAATACGGACGCGGTGATACCAAATATGTACGTGTTTTTGTGTTTTATTTACTTTATTTGCATTTTATGTGTTACTGGGGAGATTATGGGACTTTTATTTTATTTATTTAATTATATTATAAAAAGATTTAATTTTTTTTTAAACTTTTTTACATTTTCTACTTCTTGGCTTGAATAAGCGATCATCCGATCGCTTATTCAAGCCTTTACACTGCAATACACTTGTATTGCAGTGTATAGTGTAAGTAACTGAGCATGCCGCGCATGCTCAGTTACTTACAGCCGGGTCCTGCCAGGAGGCGGAACCCGGCACAGAGAGGAGCCGACAGCCTTGGGTCACTCGTCGGGACCCGGGGTAGCGGCAGGAGGGAGGGGTCCGATCCACGGGGGACACACTTGCACGCCGCGGTCATGCTTGACCGCGGCGTGTAAGGGGTTAAACACCCGGGATCAGAGTTTTTCCGATCCCGGGTGTTAGTGCCGGGTCTGGGCTGTGATATCACAGCCCGACACCGGCACCAGCGAGACCCGGTGTCCCGAAATCTTCTTCTGACGTGCCGCCGTAGAAAGGCGTCGCATCAGAAGAAGTTTCCTTGATGACCGCCGTAAAAAACCGATACGGCGGTCATTAAGGGGTTAAAGTTAAACAACAAGAGGGCGGGGTCTGACTACATACAGGGTCTGTTGTCTGTAAGCATGGAAACACACAAGTATTCTAGAGGTAGCAGCTCAGCATGTATGCAATGGTGGGTACAACATTAAAATATTTGCTCACCCCCAGTCATATACATGGCCATATTATTCCATCAAATAGCCATCCCTCACCGTGTCTTTGCACAGCCTGGTCAGGTAAGTCTCTTTCTGTTCCTCTGTGCCCAGCCGCTGGAACAACGTTGTAATGAGGGTGTTCTGAACGTCACATAACACAGACACAGATGGGTCCACCTTGGCCAATTCTTCGATTGCAAGAATAGAGGAGAAGAAAGACGCTCCTGTGCCGCCATACTTGGGGTCCACCTCTATACCCATCAGCTGAAAAGACAAGGAAGGAAGGGAGTCACAGCAATGTATCCAAATATAGATTGTACGGGGCTGTGCCCTGTCATGTGGCTGTGCCCGCCGCCCCTGCCCTCTGATGCCAAAGGCACAGGGTAGGGGTGACATGCATAGCAACGTCACAGGGCAGGGGTTGCGCATGGTGAAAGTTATAAAGATACTTCCCTCGTGCCCTTTAAAGGAAATCTACCATTTGGTAGAATGCATTTTCAACCAAACATACCTTTAGATTTCAGTAGGTATGTGGATGCAGGCTCTTATCTTGGTTAGTCAGGGAACATTGCATTTTAACCCAAAAAACTATTTTAAAATGATGCTAATGAGGCTCTGGCGCTTCTGTGACCAACGCACAGGGTGCTCTCCAATTAGCCTCCAGTGTGAAAGAGACAGCACCGCCCGCCATCCCATTCCCCTTCCTCAGTGATGTCACCATCTCTGGGGTACTGCAGAGAAGTGGCTGCGCTGACATTTCACAACGCGATACCCACGACTAGTGCGCATGCACTATAGTTCCCCAGAGCTCAGCGATCTCACCAGCTCTCAGGAAGGGGAATGGGACGCAGGCATTGCTGTCTCTTTCACGCTGGAGGCGAGAATAATTAGGCTAATGGGAGAGTGCCCTGTGTGCTGGGCACAGGAGCTCCGGAACCTCATTAGCATAATTTGAAAATAATTTTAAAACAGTATTTCTTGGTGTGTGATCACTGACAGCTAGAAATCCTTTTGAAATACATTTTGACCTTAAAATTGGCCTTGAGAGGATCTGGATAGTCATTTTGTTGAACTTCCTATCATCTAGGCCTCTCTGATTTCTCTATTAGAAGGATTTTTAGAACGAGTGGTCACATCTGTGCATAGGCACAATACAAACAGGGTTACCAGGAACGGCTCCACTAGATTGCATTCTCACGTCTAATATCTTTAGAAACATAGCACAAAGATGTGAGGGCACCAACAGATCCAATTAGAGAACTACTGCGAGTTATACTCAGTAGTGCTGCGGCTACGTGTAGATACAAGGCTCACTGGTGGCCAGCTGGCACGGACCCTGTGCAATATCTGCCGTGCCAACACTGCCAAGGTCTTCCTCTTACCAAGCTGCAATCTCATTGGCTGCCAAGGGCACGGCCTTCACTTTCCTAGAAGTAAAGCTACGTGTTCACAGTCTTGACAACTATGCAACTTACTGACCGTTTTTTCTAAGATATTCTGCAGTTTCACAACATGCAGCAAAAAACGTAACAGCGAAGAGATTGCAACAAGCAGAAAAACAAAACTACACTAGTATAAAATAATACATATTGGTGGATATTAAAGGCCAACCTTAAAGGGGTTGTCTAGAGGTTAGAAATGGAAAAAACGGCTTTTTTCCAAAAACAGCGCCACACATGACCACGGTTTGTGCTGGTATTGCAGCTCAGCCTTATAGAGGTAAATGGAGCAGAGTTGCAATACCACACACTACCCATGGACAAGAGAGATGTTTTTTCAAAAAAGTTGCCATGTTTTTCAACTTCTTTTATAGTATTAAGTAAAAATACCAACCCCAAGCTCAAATAGTCCTTGAATGACCGAACTGTCCATCTTTGATTCAGCATCCATGGCTTTTACAAGTGGGGCGATCCGGTCCTGAGCAAATTTTCGAACTGACAAGAAATAAAAAGAGCAAATACAAGTGATCAGAGGCACCAGAAACATCTGGGGCTAAAGTTACATCATCATTTAGGGTAGATGGTGCAGTTAGGGTATATCCTAACTCTATGGAGACTGTCCTGGCCCATATTAGGATCAGGACTGTCATTATTGGGGCAAAGACAAAACAAAAGGAGCCCCTTCCTATGTAACACCGATAGGCAGTGGGAAATATGTGACATAAAATACATATTATATGGACAAAAAAAATGAATCCTGTATTAGGGAGTCGATGATGGAGGAGATACTGTACTTGTCCTACATTACCCATGTCTTTCAGCATGGCCTCCTCTTCTGTGAATGTCTCCAGTGGAGCATAGACCGCTCCGTCCTTGGGTTCTGCCGCCAATGCATCAGCCTTAGAAGATGTTAAGCGACTCTGAAGATTGGAGGATGTAATCAAACTGGGACGTAACCCCCTGCCCAGGACCTAGAACAGAATAAAAGACAATATTACATCCTTCTTGACACTTTAGGTAAATATCCCTCCAGATTCATAGGATCATAGTTTATAAGGTTGAAAAAACACACATGTCCATCAAGTTCAACCAAAGAATGGAAGGGATTGGATGAGGAAGAGATTTAGGGGGAACAATTCTATATAACATAACAATCAATGTTATTTGGGTGTAAAAAGGCATCTAGGCCCTTCTTGAAGCTCCCTGCTGTCCCTGCTGTGACCAGCGCCTGAGCTCGGCTATTCCACAGATTGACAGTTCTCATAGTAAAAAGCCCTGTCGCCTGTGATGAAACCTTGTTTACTCCAGACGGAGACAGTGCCCCCTCGTCTTTTGATTTAATCTGAAACAATTTACCATCATATTTTTTGTATGGACCATTCATATATTTATATAAATTAATCATGTCCCCTCGTAGTCTCTTTTCCAGACTAAATTAATCTAGATTATTACTGCACCTCCTTATGGCTGCAAAATGCCTAATTTCAGCAAAATGGAAAAAAAAATGCTTTGGCTGCTTGACAACATACGGGTTGTGGCTTATTAGGTCAATTTCTGCTGACAGGTTCCCTTTAAGTACCTCCACTGCACTTAAGGATGTTCTTATTATTATAAAATGTATGTTTATAAAACTGAAAACCAATAAAAATTATAGTTTAAGATAAAAAAGGAGAATATTAATAGTAAGTGACCCATCGATCCACATAACACGAGCCTATAGCATTATGTACAGTCTCTCCTTCTTCCTCATAAACTGTAGCAGGGCCCTGATCCCTATTGTTCCATCTGACCATGTGTTATTACCTTGTAATGTGTTATTTTCTTTGTCCCCCAAGTTCTGTGCAGCGCTGAGGACTATGATGGCGCCATAATAGTAAAAATGTATCATCTTTATTATTATTATATTGCTGATCCTCCTCCTCCATCAGGTACATATGTAGGGACTCTGGATCCCCCTTATGACTTATTGTGTTTCTATTTTTTTCTTAATATGGAGTTAAATTGGACCCCTAGACACCCTATGAGATCTGTAGACGCTAAATAGTCTATAAAGTTGCCTGAAGGTGCAATTTTCTATAAATCATAAGCCCATTTAGACTTCTGCAAGGTGCAACCAACAAGACACTGCAGGACCTCCCAATCAGATGACATATTCTCTGAAGGACATGCACACTTGGCTCGGATGAGCGTGCATGGAGAACGACTTCAGACTTTTTTGCAGAAACCTCCTCCAATGAAGGTTGAGTGTAGTCAGTAGTGTTGGATCCCCTGCCCTGCACACCCCGGGAGCCCATACTCCAGCACAGAGCCTCCTGTCACCCATCAGTCCTTGTCCTTCTCACCTGGGCGCTGCGATATAGAACTCCAGCCATTTGTCCGACTGAGTGATCAAATCACGCGAGACTTTGCTCTAAATCATAGCAGATCTCGCGAGAGTATATCCCCGGAAGTAGCGCTGTAGAGACATTTGCGTTCCAAGCCCAACTGTAAATCATTATCTTTATCATTATTTTATTTTACAGTTGATAATAACGCCTGACGTCTATGCGATGGAAATGTTTTTCTTGGAGTCAGTATTACCGGAAAATTCAGGCTTTATTATGTGACTGAAATGCTCCGAACTACAACTACCGGCATGCACCGAGACACAAAAAAATCATGACGACACTACGCATGACCACGGAGGAGGAGTAGAGCGCTACGGTATGCGCATGCGTACAGTGCTCTACCTGAGGCCCGGACAACAGAATTGATCGGTGATCGGGCAGCCGCCCGCACCCTCATCCAATCCTACACACTGGAGGCGGAATGCGGTGCCCGGGTGTAAGCAGCTCCCGGTAACGGTAAGAGGGAGTGTGAGGACACCCCAGAGGGGGCGGGGCTTGTAAAAGTGACGTCAGAGGAGACCGTCCACAACAAATGTTCTAGTGTAGTGTCTCAGCTGGTTGTGCAGCACTGTGTGTGTGATTGCTGGACCTACGTATGTGTGTGATGACATCACTGCATCTGTAATATTCTATGTACAGGGATGATGACATCACATGACGTGGAATATTCTGTTTATACATGTGTGTTGACATCACTACAATATTCTATATACATGTGTGATGACATCACTCTACAATATTCTATATACTTGTGTGATGACATCACTCTACAGTATTCTATATACGTGTGCTGACATCACTGTGTATATATGTGTGATGATATCACTCTACAATATTCTATATACATGTGTGATGACATCACTCTACAATATTCTATATACATGTGTGATGACATCACTCTACAATATTCTATATACATGTGTGATGACATCACTTTATGTGTAATTTCTCGTGTATAGTGATGTAGTGACATTATAGAATATTATACAGGTAGTGATGTCACTTTATGCAGAGGGACACCTGTAATTGACTGTACAGAGATGTGATGACCTTAAATTTCCCATGTACAGTGACATCACTGAATCTGTAATAATCTTTATATATGTTATGATAACATCGCTATACTTATCATATCTGATTTCCAGTGGAATCCTTCCTGCATCCAATATATACTAACATATATATATATATATATATATATATATATATATGGAGTGACAAAATTACTTTCTGTGTAATATCCCAAGTATCTGGGATACTGCATCTCTTATACCCTATGTACATGTGTGATTGTCATTTAGGGCTGTGTCATCTAATTATTATAGTGTAGTTACAGGCGGTCCCCCTACTTAAGGACATCTGACTTACAGACGCCCCCCTAGTTACAGACGGACCCCTCTGCCTACTGTGACCTCTGGTGAAGCTCTCTGGATGTTACTATAGTCCCAGACTGCACTGATCAGCTGTAAGGTGTCTGTAATGAAGCTTTATTGATAATCCTTGGTCCCATTACAGCAAAAAAAAGTTTGAAACGCCAATTGTCACTGGGACAAAAAATTACATACAAATTCAACTTAAGAACAAACCTATGGAACCAGCCTGTATAATATTCTCTATATGTGTGTGATGATTTCACTATACAATAGTCTGTATGATAATGATGTGATGAATTTTCCTTAGGGTACATTCACACGCGGTATGAATGTACTGTGCGGGAGTGGAGGAGGAGGTGGCCCCTCCTCCCTCCATAGGAAACAGTGGCGCACGGCTGCACACTCGCAAAAAGATAGAGAATACTCTTTTTGCGGTGTACGGCGTGGATCTGTACCGCCGCCGGGCCGCCATTGCCGTATATGGGGACGTATATGTAGCCGCATGTACGTCCCCATGTACGACAGTGTGAATGAGCCCTTAATTGACTTGTAGCATCACTGTACTTCCGCTTATATACATGCCTGATAGTATCAAATAATATATCTAATAGACAGGTGTGATTGCATCACTAAATTGGCTTGTTATCCACTATCGACATTCTGATCATTGAGGGCTCCGACTGGCGAAGGGGGACCCCCAGAATACAGGGATCTTGCTCTCAGTAGCTGATGCAGTTACAGGCCGAGCATGTGCTCTGCGCTCCATTCAGTACTATAGAAGAGCTCAAAATCTCTCTGGCTCTTTCATACACAATGAATGGGAGTGCTGGAAATACCTGAGCGCTGTGCTCTGCAATTCCAACACTCCCATAGTATTGCACGAAGCCTGGCCTGCTGTTCCACCCATCACTGACAATGGGACCCCCCATTTCTCTGACTTGCTGAGGGTCCTGTTCTCATAATCGGTTGGGGACCCAGCAATTGTATTCAGATTCAGCAATCAGATTGTTATAAGGGATAACATGCAAACATGGTACAACCCCTTTAGGTTTGGGCACGTACCAGGCTGCTGGCCCTTCATATATAGGATCCCGGTGGTCTGGTTGCTGGATGGCAGGACAGCACAGGGTACACTTTATTCCATAAGTATGACAGCATGTCCCAGTTATACATGAGCTGTTCTGTACTGGAGGGACTGGAGCCGCTCTGTGCTGGAGGGACTGGAGCCGCTCTGTGCTGGAGGGACTGGAGCCGTCTGTGCGGAGGGACTGGAGCCGCTCTGTGCTGGAGGGACTGGAGCCGCTCTGTGCTGGAGGGAAGCTGGACGGAGCCGCTCTGTGCTGGAGGGACTGGAGCCGCTCTGTGCTGGAGGGACTGGAGCCGCTCTGTGCTGGAGGGACTGGAGCCGCTCTGTGCTGGAGGGACTGGAGCCGCTCTGTGCTGGAGGGACTGGAGCCGCCGCTCTTGGAGGGGCTGGAGCCGCTCTGTGCTGGGGGGCTGGAGCCGCTCTGTGCTGGAGGGGACTGGAGCCGCTCTGTGCTGGAGGGGACTGGAGCCGCTCTGTGCTGGAGGGGCCTGGGAGGGAGCCGCCGCTCTGTGCTGGAGGGGCTGGAGCCGCTCTGTGCTGGAGGGGCTGGAGCGCTCTGTGGCTGGAGGGGCTGGAGCCGCTCTGTGCTGGAGGGGCTGGAAAGACGCTCTGTGCTGGAGGGACTGGAGCCGCTCTGTGCTGGAGGGGCTGGAGCCGCTCTGTGCTGGAGGGGCTGGAGCCGCTCTGTGCTGGAGGGGCTGGAGCCGCTCTGTGCTGGAGGGGCTGGAGCCGCTCTGTGCTGGAGGGGCTGGAGCTGCTCTGTGCTGGAGGGGCTGGAGCTGCTCTGTGCTGGAGGACTGGAGCTGCTCTGTGCTGGAGGGGCTGGAGCTGCTCTGTGCTGGAGGACTGGAGCTGATCTATACTGGAGGAGTGGAGTTGATCTATGCTGGAGGACTCATCCACACCCTGCACTGGATTATCTTTAGTCTTCTGTAGGTGTATGTGCCGCACTCTCTCGGCCACCCAGATGTGTGCAGACACTTGGCTGTAGTATTAGGATATTACACTGCACCCTGTGTCTGTACAGCGGGCACACAGAGGGCCTTGTGTGCGGAGACATAGAGGGGCTGTGTCCTGCCTCAGACTCCCCGGCTTGTAATATACATCCCATAGTGTCTCTACAGTCCTCTATAGGGTCTGGGAGATGCAGTAGATGGGGGGAATTGTTGACCTATCTGGGGCTATTATTGTGTGAAAGTCAAAATGTAAGATTTTATATAGTTAAAGAGGATTCCCAGACCTGGATATCTTTGGAATAAGAGGTCAATATCATCCTAGTGGGGGTCCGGCCCCTGCTGATCTGATACGCATGTCCTAAGGACCAGTCATCAGTATCCAAATCCTTAAACTTCTTTAAAGGAAATCTATCACCTAAACCAAGATAAACCAGACACTTCCTCATCTATCCAGACACTGACTGCGGTAATCTAAATATATTTCTTATTCGTGGCCTCCTTCCTTCTAAAATCAACTTTTTAAAATGATGCTAATGAGCCTAATGGGCTACTCTAGCCACTCTGTGATCTGGCTTCACAGGCTGTTACACTGTCTCACCCTCCCAACCTGCACCCTATAGTGAGAACGTCCTGCTGTAATCTCAGTGCTGAGGATGCAGGGGGGAGGGCAAGACAGTGTAACAGTCTGGAAAGCCAGAGTAGCCTGTCGGGCTCATTAGCATCATTTTAAAAGTTGATTTTATTATTAAGGAAGGCATGGGTAACAAATATAAGATCATTATCACAGTCATGGCGCTATGCAGTAAGTGTGCCCGGTTTATAATGCTCGATTTTGATGGTAAATTTCTTATAAAATTTACACTCCTCTTATACCCCTCCCTCCCCTGCCATAGGCAGAGAGGCGGTGACGAAACTCGGCTCTCGTCCTTTCCAGTTGTGCACTGCTCATGCATGGGAATAGCCAGGAGCCCCCTGATGTTACTGGCTCCCGCGCTGGGACAGCGGTGAGAGAAGGTGGGAAGTAAGCCTGGTAAGAGGAGTGCAGGAAAGGGCTCCTGGGGGTGTTACCAGAGCCCCTCCATGCTGTGACAATGTGCAGGAGCACAGCCCCCCTTCCACTGTGTGCTGAAACGTCCTCTGTAGTGAGATAATATTAGGCAGAGGGAGGGCTAAAGCACTGAGAGAGCAAGGGGAGTGAAGCTGCAGCCCAGAGGGGCTCTGGTGACACCACCAGGAGCACTTCTAAATCAGTAGCATTATTTTAGATATTTTCGAAGGTAACAAATAGAAGATCATGACCACAGTCACGGTGCCTGGATCTATGAGTAATTGCCACAGAGGCTCGAGACTACACATCAAGCTCCCGGTGCATGCGTAATGTGCAACTGCAGACGGATCCTAGGGCCCAGAGTGGCGCCCAGATTGTCACCTGCGCTGTTCCTATTATTCTATGCACTGATCAGGACACATGATGAGGCCCTATAGGCCCCCACTGACTGACTCTATTCTCTCTGCTTTCAGGAAGGGGAGCGACTGCAGGAACTGAACACCACAACTGAATATGGGTGAGAAAAAACCGGAGGCGCTGGACTTCGTCAAAGATTTCCAGGAATATCTCACCCAGCAAACGCACCACGTCAATATGATATCTGGCTCCGTGAGTGGAGAGAAAGAGGCCGACAGCTTACAAGGAGGTAAGTGACCCTGCCCCATAGCGTCCACTATGTAACACGTGGGATGGGGGACACTAGTGGGTGCACAGAGGGTCACTAGTGGGTCCAGTAACACTGGAGTCACTCCACCTTTATACACAACAATTTATTGGCCATTATTATTTGGGAAGGGAGGGGGTGTATTCTCTGGCAGTGGGCACACACTATCTGGGAGGGAAGACTGGGTGCCCTTTACTTAAAATATTAACCCATAAGTCAACTTTGTGTTTCACAGTCTCAGCTTTTTCAAGATCTCTGCTTGCTTTTATTATACAAATTAAAAAATCTGATACTATACACAATTGGTGTTTTAGCTCCTGTCACTCAGTGATGGTCAGTGTAAGATTCCAGAGTGTGACTGGGGACTCTCTGAGCAGACACTTCATGATCCCTCTTTGCTGTGAGCTGACAATGTGCTTAGATTATCAGGTTACAAGGTTTATCTACACTTTTATTTAGCTTCTGAACAATCTACTAGTATCTGACACATAGAAAGAGAGATGAGACAGATCAGAGTCATGAGATCCATGAGATGAATATAAAGCATAATGAGATTCTCAGCCCTGCTAACTCAACTACAACACACACAGAGTCAGCTCTGCTATATGCCTCCCACCCCTGGATTGTCCGTAGCTTGTAGAGTAAGTCTTTGCACACTGGTGCTTGAAAGCAGGAAGTTCCTGTGTCTGAGCTGGTCTTGTAATGCAGGGGTGAGGGCAGGAGGCAGAGAGCACTGCAGTGTGCAGCTAGGAGAAGCTATTCATGAGAAGAATCTGACCATAGCCAGAAGGTTTACAGTCAGATACAGGGGCAACCAAACTTATAAATACTAGGACTGATAGAGACAGGTTGGAATCATATCTGTGAAATGCTGCCTTGTTGTTAATAACAGTAAATTAGAGAGGACCTGTCACCCATAAAAAAGGCACTAGGAGCTGCCTACTAAAGTAAGCTAGCAGTGTTACGATAAAGCTAGCAGACACTGCTGCACTGTACAATAGAAGCTCACAGTGGTCCAGCGTATTCATGAGGGGGCGGGACTAGGGAGTGGGAGGGGCGGTCCAGGGGAGAAGCAGCTCAGACCACCCACTCATGAATATGCCGGACCCCCTAAGGCAGTGATGGCTAACCTATGGCACTAGTGCCAGAGGTGGCACTCAGAGCCCTTTCTGTGGGCACTCAGGCCATCAGCCCAGGACTGAGTTCACCAAACAGGAACAAATCCATGAAATCTTCCTGCAGTCCTGGGAAATTTATGCGATGCTGCGATCAGCACTATTTTATAGCAACACTTCATTGGCTGTTTGGAATTGCTTGAAAATTGAGAAGGTTTTGAAAGAAGTGCATTATCCTTGGAGGTCATCCTGCTGGACCCACCATTCTAACTCTACAGAGAGACCCTAGAGAAAAGCTATAATGAGAGATTGATTTGGCCACTTTCTTTAAACTGTATTGGTGGCCTCAGGCGGCCGATACAATTAAAGAAGTGGAAGAATAGGTAGCAATAAGTTACTGCTTAAAATGGCACATCAGATTATATAAGTGGGTTTTGGTTGTACTTTGGGCACTCGGTCTCTAAAAGGTTCACCATCACTGCCCTAAGGTAAAGTAAGCGGCTCCTAGTGCCTTTTTTATGGGCGACAGGTCCTCTTTAAGAATCTTGTCTTTGTTATACCAGTTTAACATAGCCTAGGGGATTTAGCCAAGTGTTTCCATTTCTGTACAGTAAGCAGAGATTTTGAAAATGGCTCTAAATTAAAATTCAAGTTTTTTAAAAGCAACGCGATTCCTAGATCTTTGGACGGGGTCTTGTCCCCTCTTTTGAATCTAGTGGATACACACACTGCCCCGGTGCTCACATGTGCCACTGCATTCAGAGTGGGGGACTTGGGACCCTGATTCCTATGATAGAAGGTGTCCCACTGATCTACAGGTACATATATATATGACACATTAGTGATGTCCGTGCTCCTGGGGTGTTTCCGTCATCCGTGTATTCTGTGTCTGTGCTGACCCTGTCCCCGTGACAGACGCCGCTGTTGCTCTTCATTGACTCATTTTCTATGAATTAGGGCCACAAAACCACGATGTGTTCACCGCTAACTCTCCGTGCCTTGCTCTACCGGCAGCTGGGACAGACAGTGATCAGAATGGGCTGGACCACCCGTCTGTGGAGGTGTCTCTGGATGACAGTGCGGGGATGCTGGTGGATGGCTTTGAGCGGACATATGATGGGAAACTAAAGTGTCGCTACTGTAACTACGCCAGCAAGGGCACCGCCCGTCTCATAGAGCACATACGCATACACACAGGTAGGACCCTGCCTGTATGCATGAGGGGGGAGGGGATCAGTGCTCCTTGTACTGACCTGCAGAAAATGGATTCATACTGAGGTCTATCCAGTTTATTAAAAAAAAAAACTTTGCTTAAGACTTTTAACTTTGGACCTTGTCCTCTGCGGCCATTGTTAGTATGGAAGCGCTGTGCGTAAAATTGTACTAGAAAGGAAGCAGCACTTCTCTACATACATTGTATTAAGAGGGTTGTACTAAGTATTACGATTCTCTATCCACAAAATAGAACATAACAATCTGATTGCAATCTGGGGTCTGACTGCAGGGACTGTCATCGATCATGATCACTAATTGATGGAGCGGCAGGTCAAGCATGTGCTCTGCTACTCCATTCAATAGCATTGGAGTTTTTTCAAAATTGTTGAGTACAACACCTGGGTACCCCTGGCTTTCCCATTCATTGTCTATGTGTGTGCTGGAGATACCCAAGCGTAGATTTTTTTTCCAACTATTCTAAAAATACTAAGTGGATCGGAAGTGTAGGTGTTTGCTGCCACTTCATTAAAGCGGTTTTCCCACAAACTAATGTTAGGCCCTATCCACAGGACTTGCTGATCAGATTGCGAAAACGTGGTGTCCGATGGGCTCTCACGTACCTCCGTCTGATCCCTTGTCGCTCCTTCAGACTAATGGAGCAGACGGCCCCGCATGAACATTTTGCTCCATTAATCTCTATGGAGCTGACAGCGATTGCGATCGTTTTTGTGATTTGTGGGGGACTAACACTGAGACCCCCACTGATCAGCAAGTTAGACACTATCCCATGGATATGGCCTAACTTTAGTTCCTGAGAAAACCCTTTTAACTACTATGAGAACATCAGAAATTGCCGAGCACAGCGCTCAGGCATTCTCATCTACGTGAGTACCAGAGATTTTTTTTCCCACCATTCTCAATGAACGAGAGTGCCTGAGCACTATGTTCTGACATATCTGACGATCACATAGAAGTTAAAGAAATCTACCGCTTTACAAAAGTAAAAACACTTACTCGTCCACTCTCATGCGGGGATCACCTAGAAAAAAAAAATAGTTATAAAAAGCAGCCCAAAGCATGTGGACGAAATTTCCAGCGATCCGTACTTCTAATTATTCACGCCTCTTGCACCTCCCATGTTGGAGATGGAGTGTGACATCACACAGGGGGCATGAATAATTAGCAGCCCGGAGCACTGGACATCTCGTGCCCACACTCTGGGCTGCTTTTTATAGTTTTTTTTCCCTGAGTAATCCCGGTTAGAGAGTGGTAGATTCCTTTTAATGGAATAGCAGGACCCACAGTCGTCTTACCGATTCATTCAGTTATCAAGAAGAGACTTTTTAACCCCTTCCCGACGCGCGCCGTACTAGTACGGCGCGCGCCGGGTCCCGGTGCATGTAGAGGGCTCGCGGGCCGAGCCCTCTCCATAGCCGGTAAGTCTTTGCTGCATATTGCAGCAAAGGCTTACCGGTAACACCCGCGATCGGTGCTAGCACCGATCGCGGGTGCTTTCACCGCGATCGCCTCCGGCAATGCTGCCGGAGGCTTCAAAAAGATGGCGCCGCCATCTTGGCGCGGATCTCCGCTCCCCGATGACGTCACGGGGAGCGGTGATCCGTTGCCATGACAGCATCGGGCCTCACGAAGGCCCGAAGCTGTCTCGTTTTAACCTATTCATTACAATGTGCTATCAGCACATTGTAATGAATGAGGAGTAAAATCCCCATATACTGCCATATTGCAGTATGGCAGTATATGGTAGGATCGATCAGACAACCTAGGGTTAAAGTACCCTAGGGAGTCTGAAAAATAGTTAAAGTGAAAGTAAAAAAAAGTTTAAAAAAAAAAATTTATATTAAAAAAACCTAAAAATTCAAATCACCCCCCTTTCCCTAGAACTGATATTAATATTAATAAACAGTAAAAATCATAAACACATTAGGTATCACCGCGTCCGAAAATGTCCGATCTATCAAAATATAATAACGGTTTTTCACTGCGTTTAACCCCGTAACGGAAAATAGCGTCCAAAGTCAAAAATGACATTTTTTTGCCATTTTGGAAAATATAAAAAAATTAATAAAAAGTGATCAAAAGGTAGCACAGTCCTAACAATGATAGCAATGAAAACGCCATCAAAAGTCGCAAAAAATGACACCACCCACAGCTCCGTACACCAAAGTATGAAAAAGTTATTAGCGCCAGAAGATGGCAAAATCAAAAAAAAAATTTTTGTACAGGAGGTTTTAATTTTTTTAAATGTATGAAAACATTATAAAACCTGTACAAATGTGGTATCCCTGTGATCGTAGCAACCCAAAGAATAAAGTAGACATGTCATTTGGGACGCAGAGTGAAAGCTGTGAAATCCAAGCCCACAAGAAAACGTCGCAAATGTGTTTTTTCACCATTTTCACTGCATTTGGAATTTTTTTCCCGCTTCCCAGTACGCGCCATGGAATATTAAATACCGTCACTACGAAGTGCAATTTGTTACGCAGAAAATAAGCCATAACACAGCTCTTTATGTGGAAAAATAAAAAAGTTATAGATTTTTGAAGGTGGGGAGTGAAAAATGGAAGTGAAAAAACTAAAAAAGGCCAAGTCGTTAAGGGGTTAAACACTGGCTGTGAACAGGAAGAAAACAATACATCTATTTCTATTATTATAATAAAGGGATTGTCCAGCAACAGAAAATTTGGGATTTGATTTGGGAAGAAAACAACCATTTTTTTAATATTCTGGAAAACCCCTTTGAGCTGCAGCTTTCCTGCATTTAGCCATATTACTTTTTCACTGGAGATCTGGTCTAAAGTTTTTCAAACAGATAATCAGGTGGTCTGTGAACCACGGCTTTGCAGTGGGCAGATTTCAAGGACACAGTGCCAGGGACAGTGCGCGTCATAACGATCATAATCCCTCTAAACTGCTGCGCCAAACTACGAGTACAGCGGGGAAGAAGGGACTTCTTGTGTCATAATGCTATCATGCTCCCAGTCCCATCATCTGCGCTGTGTTCGGTCCGTGATTCATGGACCGACTGCACTCGTCTGAATAAGCCCCAAGGTTCACTCTATTTATAATAGCGTACACTGAGCACAAGTGTAGGAAGCGGTTCCTGATATATATGCCACTTGTTCTATTTTGGTGTTATACTAGTAGACTGCACTTCATAGTATACAAGAGCATAGAACAGGGAGCATTGCCCATGGAAAGTTTACCTTCTATCCTAATAAATTTGGTACAGTTCCTCTTAGCAGTGTGAACACCGTCCAGATTGGAGAAGATCAGATATAAAGAGGGATTTATTGCGCTCAGTTCTCGGCTCTTCTTATTTCAGCCACTTTGGTTCTGCAACAATGATCAAAGATATAAAAGTGATAATAAAATATATAAAACATGCTGTAGAGTCCATTTTGATTTTATTGTGTTATTTTAGTCTTTTGCGTTGCTTTAGGGCTATTTTTTCTATCCATCCTGCTAATATTTTGTGTCTTATTTCCCGGCAGGTGAGAAGCCGCACCGCTGTCACCTGTGTCCCTTTGCATCGGCCTATGAGCGCCACCTGGAGGCTCACATGCGCTCTCACACGGGGGAGAAGCCTTACAAGTGTGAGCTGTGTTCCTTCCGCTGCAGCGACCGCAGTAACCTGTCCCACCATCGCCGCCGGAAGCACAAGATGCTGCCCATCAAGGGCACGCGACCCACTCTCGGCAACAAGAAAATGTGGGGCGTGCTTCAGAAAAAGGTCAGCAGCTTAGGGTACGGCCGCCGAACACTTATTAACCTCAGTCCGCCGTCCATGGTGGTGCACAAGGCCGACTATCTGACCGACTTCTCTCACGAGATCCCCAACATCCAGAGCGAGGCTTATGAGAACCTAGCCAAGGCCACGCATGGATCAGGACTGTCCAGGGACCCGCAGGAGCTCATGGTGGACAACCCCTTAAACCAGCTGTCCACCTTGGCAGGACAGCTCTCCAGCCTTCCACCAGATACTCAGAACCCAGCTTCCCCAGACACCGGACCTTGTCCTGATGAGAAGCCTTTCATGATCCATCAGCCTCCCGCGCCAGCCTGTGCCTCTGCCGTCTCTACCAGCGTCCCTCAGAGCTCCTCGCCGGCCAGCCCCGAGGCCCGCCAAGCACACAATCACAGAAACTGTAGCCCCATGGCCGGACCCAGCAGCGAGCGGAGCGGCCGGACCAGCACCCCCAGCATTAGCAACAGCCAACCTAGCACACCAGCCCCCGCCCTGCCAGTCCAAGACCCCCAGCTCCTGCACCACTGCCAGCACTGTGACATGTACTTTGCAGACAACATCCTCTATACCATCCACATGGGGTGCCACGGATACGAGAACCCTTTCCAATGCAACATCTGTGGGTGCAAATGCAAAAACAAGTATGACTTTGCTTGCCACTTCGCTCGGGGTCAGCACAGCCAACACTGACACACTAGTAGCCTTCTGGTTTTTATCTCGTCTGTATAGAGAGTGCCTGTCATATGAAGACTATGAATAGCAAGTATGTGTCCAAAATAGGAAAAAAAAAAAATTACAATATGGCCGCCTTAACAGTATTGAGACAAGTAGGAGGGGCCAGGAGATTATGGACTTATTGGACTGTGACATAAGAACTGGATTGGGCACCTAATGTTTAGTTGTCTTCCCAGTTGTCCTCATGTCGCCCCCCCTTGCACAGAATATAAGGGGGGCTTTGTTTTTGTTTGTGGGAACCTCACAATTATCGTAATTACGGAAGATATCAGAGACTGTATGTTGGGATCTCCATGAATGTTGTACTGTCTGTACTTGTATTGTTTGCTATGTTTTTATTTTCTAGCGCCCCCTAGTGTGGGGGGGTCCGGAATGAAGTCATTTTTATGTTTTAACAATGATGGTTCCCAACAGGGAGGGGAAAAAAAGTAGTTTTTTTTTTTTTAAATATAAATTAATTAATTTATCCTCACTGGTTGTTCTATGTTTGTACAGATCTATTCACAGTGTGTTTTCGTGTCGCTCCAAAGAGTCAAATCTTCTTGTAAACCACACTGTTTAATAAATGTGTGTTATCTACCCACCTCGGAGGAACCCGATCTCCTGTATTGTTGTATATGTCATACTGCCCCTGTAAGTATCTGAGCAGCTTGTAGTCTGGATTATGCCTTAAAGGCGATGCAACAGAGGACAGGATGGGGAGGACTGCCGGATCACCCACTGATTGCGAGAATGGGGGGAGGCATGGAAGTTTTTGGAAATTTTAGAGCTCAGCCTTCTGCTATTTCTTGCACTCTCATTCACTATATGTCTTAGACACCCAGAGCCATGACTGTGTCCTGCATCTCCACCTGGTAATCAGAATGAGACCCCTAGTCTCCAGCTTGCTGGGGGTCCCATTCTGGTGGTGGCCCTAGCAGCCGGACCTTTGCAGACACCCTGTAATTCCCTATCCCTTGGATAGGATTAAAGGACCTCCATCACCAAGATGAAGGATTGTAAACCAGTCACACTGACATACTGGTGTGCGCCGCTTCTGCTCTTTTAGCTTCTTATGCTTGTTTTTAAGAAAAAAGGGCTAAGTGGCTCCAGGATCCATAGGAGTGCATTCGTTTTAAAACCCTTATTTCTTAAAAACAAGAGCCTAAGAAACTAAAAACAGCAGATCCTGCCAGAGGGGGCGCACAACAGTAAGTATGTATGTTTGGTTTACAATCCTTTATCTGGTGATAGATGTCCTTGATGTGCTTGCTAGTTCAGTACAACCCGGGCTCCTTTAAATAAAGATAGTAATGGTACAGATTAGTGGGGAAGGGGAGAAACATATGTCAAGTACATTAGTGATTGTCCACCTCTTATGATGAGCCTCATGGGCTGAGAGTGGGGGGAGGAGGGGTACATTCTGGAAAAGCCTCCTCTGACCCCTGATTTGATATTGAGGGTTTAGACGTCAGCTGCCAGTTGCAGGGAACTTATAACTTTGTTGTTTCCTTCCTCACAGAACATGACGCCTACATGTGAGACATCACTGGAGATGATCCTAGACCCATAGATAATAAGTGGTAGCTCTGCACTAGGATACAGAAGGCGGAGCGGTGTGACTGTCAGACTGAACCTTAGGTAAGAATTGCTGCAATATACAGTCTACCTCTTCCCTAAAGTGAGATATGACAGCGGCGATAATATCTGTGGCAGCCGCTTCACCAGTCCTCACGGTTATACTATGTCGTAGCTGATCCAGGGCCGAAACCTTTACTCGCTGTAGTTCTTGTGCAATCCGTTTTATATCCTTCGCGGAGACCAAACCTAAAATCAAAAGGGGATAAAAGAATAGAAAGTTAACACCAATTCTTTGCCATTGCTTCCAACTTACAGCCCAAAAAACGGAAACAATTATTTGCACCCTAACTTGGAAACTGCACATTCATAATGCATGTATCATAGCCTTTGCATAATCAACATATGGAGTCAATGTTATATAGGTGCATCGATCGCTTACCCTTCACTGCCTGCATGGTCTCCGAGATGAGATGTCGAAGATTTTTATCTGCCTGATGGATGACGTTGGCTGCACAGATATCACGATCCTTCTCCTGTGCACAGATGGGAAGCAAATTGGATTATCAGAAATGGATAACACCTATGGGAGGTGGATTCCAAAATAACATCGCCCCCTCTTTGGAGAACACCCATGCATTAAAGGGAATCTGACAGCAGTTCTGCCAAATACAAAACTTCAGACATTGTTAGGTATTGTCCCTGGAGATCTGTATAATCATAAGTTTGTGTGTGTTGTTAGTAGCAGCAGGTCTGTGAAAAATGCATTTATGTTTCAGGATTGTGGGTGGACTTTGAGCACTTGTGTGTGTGAGATCCCTGCAGTGAGCTGATGGCTCACTTAGCCCTGTCCTTTAATGGCCCATCATGCCCCTTTAACTAGATAAAATCAGGTTAAAAGTGGCTTGGAGTGGTGTGACTGGCAGGACTGAGCAGAGCCTAATGATCCAGCTCACTAAAAAGAGCCGGAACCTCCCATCGCTAATCACATCAGAGAACAAAGCAACTCATACCCCCTGATACGAGTCACTACCGTACTAGGCTTTGGGTTAGATATTACAGCAAGGGAGAGGGGGCTGTGCAGCGATTGGTGCACAGGTGTGCGAGATCTATTTCACAGTCCTGCTGCTACTAACAACACAAACACACAACTCTCAGGGCACAATACAATACTGCAGTTTTCTATGAACAAACTGATGAGATATTCCCTTTAAAGGGAACCTGTCATCAGCAATCGACCTAATAAACCACTACCAGAATATTGTCAAGCAGTGTAACACCTTCTAGTTTCTTTTATGGTCCAGGGTGGTGGCATCATCCAGAAAGTCAATTTGTAGTGAGATGTAAATTGGTTGTATAGTCGAGGAGTTGGAGAGTAACACTGAAGTCAGGGTGGGGGCTCTGCACACTGGACTATACAAATAGATTTCTGCAGCCCAATCAGTTTTGGAGACTTCTGCAACAAACATGTGAATATACCCAGACTTTGCTGCAGATCACAGGTGAGGAGTAAGCCTCCACTAGTCTTGTATCTTATTGTCATCCTAAGCAGAGCTTCTCTAACCTTTGAATGGTTCATATCATCAGATTTAAGTCATTGCTGCAGAATTGCAAGGAAAGAAGTTTTAGATGCACAAAGCTGTTGTTTTCAGGTCCCAATCCCCAAAATGGCTTATGTCCTGTAACGTCAGGGCATCATCTCTTACCTTCTCCTCACTGTCATCCCCCAATGCCATAACTGGATTCTCTAAGGCTTCGTTCATTAAACTGGTGATTCTTCCATGGAAACTGTTAAAGGCAAAATTATAGAAGACGTCTGTGAGTGACACTTCTATGTGGCAATATTTAATTTCTTTCTATAGGACAGATATGATAAATGCTTCATACATATGGAGATGTAACTATGAAGCCTGACCACAAACATGTGACTGTGGCGGGATGAAAGGCACCAAACACATCTCCACTAAAAGGTGGCCATTTCCATTATCTGAATATCGGCAAAACCCACCAGTTATAATAATTGTGGGAGGAAACTGGAGGACCCAGAGGAAACCCACGCAAACATGGAGAGAACATACAAACTCTTTGCAGATGTTGACCTGGGTGGGATTTGAACCGCACTGCCCATGGCCATATGATGTGTATAGGAGTTTACCAAAGCTGGGGGAAAAGAAAAGGTTGGGATGTCAATATGCCAAATCTGTGTTTCTCAGGGGAGATAAATCAGTGCCTAAGGTGCCTGTCAGGTACTCACAGGCACTGTGTATAGCGGGTGTCAGGAGAAATAGCTGGCAAGTTACATTCATGCGGTCTGTATTTAAGAGACTGATTGGGACCTATTCACATTGGTGCAATGTGTATGAAATCCAAAGTCCGAGATTTAATTAGCCCTGTCCACCCTTCTTCTCACCCAGATATACATCTCCTTATCAGAGCATATGAACATCATAGAAGGACTCTAGTGTCCTGTACACTACATCACATAAACCTGTCCTTGTCTTACTCATCCATATTGGAGCTGTCCAGGATCAGGCTGTTTTTCTCCCACGTGTTCTTCTCAGGATTCGGCCTCTCTAGTTTGGAGTCCATCAGGATTATTGTTCTGTCCGTGACACCATTCTGTCTCTCTTTATTTCGCATTAAGCAGCAGTCAACCGGACACTGCAGATATAGCTGGCAGAATCCCAGAGAATCTGCACAGTAAAAATATGAATTTTATTAAATAAATCGGTGACAAGTTGCATTGGTTTCATTTGTTTTTTTATAAAGTGGATTGAGCTCAGGAGACAAAGAAAAAACAGAGTCAGAAGTTCCTCTATTTGCTACAGAAAGGGACTAGCAGTGCTCGGAGTGTCAGCTGCCCGGATGAAGCATACACAAAGTATAGACCTGTATATTACATGTATCCATAATCTATGTACTGTAGAAACATATGCGGAAAGCAAAGTGCAACCTTAAAGGGCTTGTCCACTCACAACAAGTTATCCCCCATCTACAGGATAGGGAATAACTTGTTGGCCGGTGGCGGTCTCATTACAACGATACAGGCACATTGTATACCAAATCAATGGAGGGGTAGGTTGAGCATACAGACTGCCGCTCCATTCACTGCCTACTGCACTGACAGACGTAGCAGAGTACTGTGATTGTCCATCTCTGGCAGGGTCATAGAACAGTAGGGAGCAACACTTGGGTGTTCAATGGACCCAGTTGTTGAGATCCTTGGGGTCCCAATACTCGGCTACTTCCATCAGCACCAGATAGTGTCAAAGAATCATGAAGAAGCAATCGTAGTAACAGGCAGTATTATATGAGCATCATGGGGACACTTACACTTCCGGGCCAGCTGGAACACTTCATACCGCATGCTCTGGTAGTAGAAGTTATCATCCAGTATGAAATACACAGGACTGGATCTTACATTTATAGATCTGGAGCTTATTTCAGAGTCTTCTCCATCAGAGACGAGGCCTTGGCTTTCTAAGCACTGAACAAGCCGCTTCCATGTCTCATCTGCCTTTCCGTTCGGGGGTCTTAAAGCTGAAGGAGCGAGCAGAGTGATTATAAGAGTCTCCAGACACTGCAGGAGCTGCTGCCGGTGCCGCTTCCAGGGGGACATCTGCGGAATTAAAAAGATGTAATATTTGTTAGTGGATAATTTCAGACTTTGTGTCAAATCTGCAAAATCCACATAGCGGATATAAAAGGAAACCTATCATGAGGAATCAGACGTAGACCTGATGATGGTAGATTCCTCCTGCTGCCTCTGCCCTAATCTGTAATTTAATAATCCTGGAACCTAACCAAACTTATTAAAACTTAATTTTAGTAATATGTAAATGAACTGCAGAGGCTACCGGGGCGTGTACTAGCCTGGGCACTGGGATCTAAGGTCACGCCCCAGTAGCCAGTAGTTTACATATTACTAAAATAAAGTTTAACAAGTTAGGTTCCAGGATTATTAAATTTCAGATTGGGGCAAAGGCAAATCTACTTCTGATAGCAGATTCCTCATGGTAGGTTTCCTTTAAAGTCATCTACTGTTCTCATTACAAGTCTTTGAACATAATTTTTGGGTCCGCAATGGGGAGAAGCTCCTCAACGTTGTGCTAGAATGGCGTTTCAAAATGCAATGCAAACGCAGCGTGGGGCACATTTACTAAGGGCTTTGCACCTGTTTTCTGTCGGAGTTTGCACATTTTTTTTTTTTTAGGTGAAAACAACTTGCACAGGTATTTAAGAAGTGTCTGCGCCACATGGGACCCTTTTGTGCCGCAAATTAGGAAGCATTCTGGAGCTGAGTCGGACCGAGAGCCAGGATTTAACATACAAATTGTCTTGCATGCCCTATGTTAAAGGCGCACCACAAAAAAGAAGGTGAACTCTGTCAGGCCAGTGTGGGAAGCGGCAGATTCATGATTTCTGCGCACTTTCTTAACGAATCGGTTGCACCGTACATTACACACGGACAGAGCACTTTTAGTGCAGTTTCCCACATTCTTAGTAAATGTGCCCGTGCGTGTCTGGATGCAGTTACATTCACACCCGACACATTGGGGCATGACATTTACTAAGGTCCGTGCGCCAGTTTTCTGTCGGACTTTGCGTGTTCTTTTCGGTGCAAACTTCGGTGCGAACCTGGTGCTGCACAGGCGCGGGCCTGCTGTTCTGCACATGCGCAGACGGCAGATTCGTCGGACGAGGGCGCGCGTGCGGAAGATGGGTGAGTAGGAGGGGAAAAGAGGCTACCGGGGCGTGGAGTAGCCGCGCCATATAACCTCAGATGCGGCTACTCCACGCCCCAGTAGCCGCATAATAAAATTTATACACAAGGCTAATAAAAGTTATTTAAAAAGTGCCGGGACGTGAGGCCTAGCCCTTAAAAGGGCTATCCTCACGTCCCATTGATCCACCTACCACCCGATCTACCTTTATAGGTAGATTTGTGGTGGTAGGTGCCCTTTAAAGGTGCACCAAAAATAAGTTGTTGTACTCTGTCGGGGCAGTGCAGGGGGCGCCAGATTCATGAAGAACAGGGGTCAGAAATCCTGAATCTGGCGGCCCCTGCACACTACACAGGAAAACTGCCCTGTTCTTAGTAAATTTACCACATTTGCAATGCAACTACAGTGGGGCCCGGATCAGTAACCAGCACCCGGTCCCTTTTATTGTTTTTCAAGACACAAGGTGCTGGTTACCATATATGAGATCTAGCCAAGGCCTGAATACAAGTATTGTGTGTGTGACCGCACCCCGAGGGTCACATTCTCACCTGCCAGAAGTAAAATAAATAATAAATCAGGAAGTGTAAGAATTTCTAAAAAACAAACAGAAACAGAGAAATTTTAGGTAAACATTTTCATCATGGGAATTTACCCTTAAAGGGAATGAACTAAGTGTAACACGTTGGATAGGGGTTACCTTTCTAATGGGTGGAGTTGTGACTACTGGGAGTGACACATATCAAAATAACCCCCTAATACAGTCATTTAGAAAATCATTTAGGAAAGCTGAAGAGACTATTCTCAAGAACTAGACAAATGGATATCACCCAGACAAGAGTCACTGAAGTGATTTTATAACAAGGCTCATATGAAACCTCATTTACATATTAGAGATAAATACAATTAGACATCATTAATTGCGATGTATGGGAAAAACCACAACAAAAATGGCTACCACAACACAAGGGCCCACTCTTCCTATCACAGGATCCGATTGGTTACTCCAAATAGCGTTTATGTATAACTGCCACTGATTGGTTAGTAAACCTACTTCTCTTCCGCCCTGGTTCTCGGACTGGCATGAAACCTCGCGACACTCGAGCAGTGCCTGTTCCTTGAAAGCGCCGTCCCCCATAACGTCATCATAGGATATTATAACAATAGAACACGATGTCTGCCTCTCCTTCAGCCGCTGAGCTAAGGTGGATTTCCCCGCTCCTGGTAGACCGCACAGGACACACAGCCCGATAGGAGAGGATTTAGCTGCGGCGTCCATAGTAACATGACTAATGTACGCATGCGCACGGGAAACGATTGACAGTCACGTGATAATGATTCTTTTCGTGCTGAAGGATCATGGGAGTTGTAGTTCTTATATATATCCGGCTTGCAGGGAACGCCTGTCATGTATAACAGAATACTAGCGCATCAGTGAGGATCAGTTCACACTAGTGTTCAAACCATCGTAAAAAGAAAAAAAAATAAAGACGGGAGGTTTAAAGTACCAATTAACCCCTTAAGGACGCAGCCCGATTTTTTGGATTCGGACTTGCTTCGCTTTATATGGTTATAACTTTTGATATCAAAACGATTCTGAGATTGTTTTTCCCCACGTTTGTACTTCATTTTAGTGGTAAATTTTGGTGATAAGTTTTGCGTTATTTACAAAAAAAGAAAATATGATAAATTTTTTGAAAAATTTGGCCATTTTCGAAATTCTAAATCATTGCGTTTTCAGGCAGATCGATTTACCACCTAAATAACTTGCAGAATAACATTTCCCATTTGTCTACTTTACATTTTCATAATTTCTGAAATGTCTGGATAATTTATTTTGATGTCACGCGGCTTACAAATAGAATATCGCTTTTCCGGATTTTTCAGATTGACGTTTGGGGATAAATACAGTTTTGAATGACATTTTACATATTTAGCTTCAAAACCCCCCTATATAACCAACCCATTTTCAAATCTATCAGAAACATCTTTTACGAAGATTGTTAACTGTCACGGCGAAGGACGCCGCCGCCTCGTCACGTGACGTGGGGTGCAACTGTACGGGTTAATTTAGCCTACTCAAACTTGCGCTCACCTTTCACTCAGGACACAAGTTGAGCCTAAATCACACCTCATACAGCTCCAGCACCAGAACCAGACCCGCTGCCACCACTTATTGCATTTATACTGGGACCAATAAGTATCCCACTCTACATCAATTCTTGCTCTCAAGCAGTCACCTTGTCACACTCAGCACTCTAGCAGTCACACAGTTAGTCACACTTCACAAGGCTATGAGTTCGCAGAGCATACAGGGACCAAAATTAAAGTGGAAAGCTTTAATCACGAAAAGTTGATCAGTGCATAAAAAGATTTTAAAAATAAAAGAATTACAAAATAAAATGACACACAACACGGCAAAACAGTTATAAAATAAAAAGGGAGAAAAATAACAAACTTACAACTTAAAGTAAATCCTGATCCCTGGAGGTGGGAGAAATAAGGGACACACTCAGCTTGTCAAGCAGCCCCCAAAATGTGAACACCAATTCCTGGATTTCATATTGTTTTATAACTTCTCAGTTTGGTTCAGATTTCAGAACCGCCCATTCATTAATTAGTCCAGAGGGTCATTCACGATTGGGCAAAGTGTTAATGAGGGGGGAGAGTCCAGGAATAATTAAACAGTTCTTTGTTTCCAAAATGCTAGATGCAGGAGTGGGGGTAGGTGCAGAGGAGAGGTGACCAAATGGCTTTTGAGGTCACCAGAGAACATTCTGCAGGTCAGAGTTTATCAGGTTGTAAGGATCTCCAGGATGTTGTAAATGAGGCCTGGACGCTTCAATGGATGCTACATATTTCAACCAAGTTTGTAATTGCCCAATAGATCAACAAATCTTACACATTCAAGAATAGTATTTCCTTGACATTAACCCCTTGAGATCTTCATAGTAATTGAATCAAAATGGAGGTGAAATTTAGAATGGTCATATTGTTCCCTTATACGTTCATTTAGCCCTAAAATTTACACATTTCCAAAA
>CM033651.1:16246840-16281650 GCA_019512145.1 Engystomops pustulosus
TTTTTGAGGTCACCAGAGAACATTCTGCAGGTCAGAGTTTATCAGGTGGTAAGGATCTCCAGGATGTTGTAAAAGAGGCCTGGATGCTTCAATGGATGCTACATATTTCAACCAAGTTTGTAATTGCCCAATAGATCAACAAATCTTACACATTCAAGAATAGTATTTCCTTGACACCTCCCCCTTTCAAGATTGGGCAAATTTGAAATGACCCACGCCATTTTAAATTTTCCCAAGCCAATTACCAATAATACATAGCAGAAGTTCAGTACCATAAAAATCATTGCCATAAGATGTGATTACCTGTGCACATCAACCATCTGGCCCTTTGTCCTGTGTATAAGGCCAAGTAATATCTCCCCTGGTCACTTGTACACTGCTGTGCTGGGACCCCCTGCTGACTTTATGGCTTTGTGCTGCAGAAACACTGAGTTCTGTGTTCCCTCTACCAAGTGTGAAACGTTTAACCCTCTCCCTGCTGGATGAAATACCAATGTAGTTAAGTGTAGGACTACTGTACCCAATTACATTATGCTTTGGTTTTCCAGCTGTACAGCTATTAGGGTCCCTCTCTACAGGGCTTAGGTTGGACCACTGACTGAACGCTCTCCTTAGAGTCCCTATGCCCCTGCTCTACCTTCTGATCGCTCCCCAAAACTGCACTGGCAACACTCATCACTGGGAACCCAACTTCACTGTGGACCCCAATCTCCTCTCTCAGCACTGGTTCTAGTGTACACGCTGTCTTTGGCTCATAGACACACTGCATCTCCCCAGTCTGAGTAGAGGCATCTTTGTGGCTCATGCTCTGAGCCTTACTCATCTTGACACCCCCGGTCTGCTCTAGGACCTCTCCTTGAGTAATGGCCTCCACCAGATCCACACTCAGGACCTTAGAGCTTTGAGGTGCAGATTTAGAGACTCCATCTTGGCAGCCTCTCACACCCTGCACCATATCTGCTGACTGCAGGGTTATCTCTAGGGGCCCATTCACCACCCCCTCCCCCGTAGCTTCCTCATACTGGGACACCTCTGGTTCTGGAGCAGGCATAGCCTTGCTCTTGCTATCCTGTCCTCCCTCGCAGATCAGTCCCCTTGGGCTTCTGCCCATTTTCTCATATGATTGTTGTACATCAGGCACATACACAGTTGTCATTTTTCCCAAATCATTTCCCAACAATACATCCACAGGCAATTCTTGTGACACTCCCACTTGTCTGATACCTCTACCAGAACCCCAGTCCATAAAAACCTTGGCAACGGGCACTCCTGGATGGCATCCGGTTATCCCCTTCACAGGCAAAGTCTTTTCTGGAATGATGTCCTTAGGGTTTATAACCTCAGGGTGAACCAATGAATAACTTGCCCCTGAGTCTCTTAATCCCTGGGTGACTCTATCACCCACTATCACAGTCTGCATGGAGGGAGTTGCGGAGGGCGGGCGTTTTTTCCAGCGGGGGGGGGGGAAGGGGGTTGTGACGGAGGGAGTTGCGGAGGGCGTTTTTTGGGCGGGCGGCGGGGGGAGTACTAACATTGTAGCGCAGGTGGATGGGCAGGCGTGTTGGCGGTCGACTGTGCAGTGGGCGTGCAGCTCGGCCTTGCAGGGGGATGGACGGGGGGCGGTAGGCTCGGACATGGAGGCGGGTGGGGAGGAGGTGACCTATGCCGTGGAGGCGGGCAGTTGGAAGTCACCTGTGGCGGGGGGCAGCCGGGCTTCAGGGAGGTGGCGGCAGAGGAGTTGAGCCGCGGGGGTGCAAACTGGTGGAGGCCCCCTGGGGGGGCAAGATGGTGGGGGCCCTGGGGCTAGAGCCCCGTGAGCCCCGCCTATAATCCGGCCCTGCTCTGGGGGCCCGTTCACCACCCCCTCCCCCGTAGCTTCCTCATACTGGGACACCTCTGGAGCAGGCATAGCCTTGCTCTTGCTATCCTGTCCTCCCTCCTAGACCAGTCCCCTTGGGCTTCTGCCCATTTTCTCATATGATTGTTGTACATCAGGCACATACACAGTTGTCATTTTTCCCAAATCATTTCCCAACAATACATCCACAGGCAATTCTTGTGACACTCCCACTTGTCTGATACCTCTACCAGAACCCCAGTCCATAAAAACCTTGGCAACGGGCACTCCTGGATGGCATCCGGTTATCCCCTTCACAGGCAAAGTCTTTTCTGGAATGATGTCCTTAGGGTTTATAACCTCAGGGCGAACTAGAGAATAACTTGCCCCTGAGTCTCTTAATCCCTTGGTGACTCTATCACCCACAATCACAGTCTGCATATGGTGCTGTAACTTGTCCATATCACCAGAAAGCAGCATGACTACTGGTACTGTAGAGTAGACAGTTGCCCCTCTCTCTGGGCACGTAGACCTCAGATGACCCACTTTGTTACAAATAAAACATTTGCGCATATCCCCCTGATTTATAGACTCCCTCAGTGTAATGTTCTCACCCACTTTGGAGACAGAAGGCTGTGATGTTGTCCTGGCTTGTTTTTCCTTCCAGCTGGTGGACCTTTGGGGGGATGTTTCCCTCTTGGCTTCAGGCATCCGGTTGGCAGTATAGGAGTCTGCAATCTGTGCAGCTTCATCCGCAGTTTTAGGCTCCCTGTCACAAACAAACTGTCGTACATCCACAGGACAAATGTGCAGAAACTGATCTTTTATCATGAGATCCTCCAGTTCCTCACGGCTGTTGACAGAAAGTCCTCGGGTCCACTGTAAAAAGGTAGTCCGTAAGTTGCCTACTGCATCAGCGTAGCTGTCAGTTGGTCCTCGCTTTACGCTCCGGAATTACTTGCGGTACACCTCTGGAGTTAGGTTGTACTTTTTAATCAAAGCAGCTTTTATAGCGTCATAGTCCTCATCAAGCTCAAGAGGAAGGTCAGCAAATACTTCCAGGGCTTTGCCTCTTAGCCCTGGGCTTAAATACTGTGCCCACTGCTCACGGGGCAGATGGTATTGTCTGCAGGTCTTCTCAAAAGACCGCAGAAAAATGTCCAAGTCCCCATCCTTGTCCAGTACTGGAAAACGTTCTTGACGAGGTCTTTTGGGGTCTACATCCTGGGATTGGGGTTGCACAGAATTGATACCCCTTTTAATACGCGCCATTTCCAGCCTGAATTCTCTATCAGCCTGGCGCTCTGCGGCTGCTCTCTCCTCTCGCTCTGCGGGCGCTCTCTCCTTTTCTCGCTCTGCGGCCGCTCTCTCCTCTCGCTCTGCGGCCGCTCTCTCCTTCTCTCGCTCTGCAGCCGCCTGATTAAACTGAAGGATAAGCTGCAGACGCAGGCTAGGATCACATTCACCTAGCTGCTGTAGGGCCATTTGTAGAGACACATCCATGCCTACCTGAGGGCTCCTGCTGTGGGTAGCCTCAGGGGAAACTCTTCCAGGATTAATGTCCATATCTTGGCTCCCTTGAGCCGTGCCAGATCCTTGCTCTGCATCTTGCTCCATCAAAGCACAAACCAGCAGCTCTTTGGACTTGTCAGCCGGGTCGATACCTCTCTGCTCACAGAGGTGGACTAGAGCCTCCTTGCTCTGTCTCTTGTAGATGGTTGCCATCACTGAATGCAACCTTTGCCAAATAAAAGATAGAAAAGAAAAACGGGGAAGGGAAACTGTTTGCACGTGTGTCTTAGAACAGCACTGATTTGGTCCGTGTAAAACTAGGGTACTCCTCGCAAGGATTCCACTAGTCCTTAAGTGCAGGGGTTAGTTACTTAATCCCAACACTTAATGCTCTGACAAAAATTAATTTATCCCACCGCTGCCAACCAATTTGTCACGGCGAGGACGCCGCCGCCTCGTCACGTGACGTGGGGTGCAATATATGGTTATAACTTTTGAACACTGTTACTTATCAAAGTGATTCTAAGATTGTTTTTTCAACACGTGTTGTCCTTCATTTTAGTGGTAAATTTTGGATGCTAAGTTTTGAGTTTATTTGCAAAAAAAAAGAAAAAATGATGAATATTTTGAAAAATTTGCCGTTTTTGAAATTCAAAATCACCGCGTTTTCAGGCAGATCGATTTACCACCTAAATAACTTGCAAAATAACATTTCCCATATGTCTACTTTACATTTCAGCATTTTTGTCACGCGGCCTACAAATCAATTATCGATTTTCCGTATTTTCAGAATTGACTATTTTGGGGATAAATACTGTTTTGAATGAAATTTTAAATATTTAACATTTAAAAAAAAACCCCTATATAACCAACCCATTTTCAAATCTGCACCCCCCAAACTATCAGAAACAGCATTTACGAAGATTGTTAACCCCTTGAGATCTTCATAGTAGTTGAATTAAAATGGAGGTGAAATTTAGAATGGTCAAATTGTGCCGGTTATACGTTCATTTAGCCCTAAAATTTACACATTTCCAAAATATAAATAGAAAACCCACCATACAATTTGTTCTGCAATTTCTCCTGAGTGCAGCGACCCCCCACATGTGGCTGTGACTTGTCTTATGGGGGCACAGCGAGGTGCAGAAGGGAAGGAGGGCGCTGCAGCTGCCAGGATTTTAGTGTTCTCGTTGTCTCCTTTTGAAGGCTATAAAATTTTCGCTTGTCCGTTATTGGGGTCATGTGACGGCATTTTTTTTGCGGGATGAGATGCTTTTTCCAGTGCTACCATTTTGGGGTTGGTATCTCCTATTGTTGAAAATTTAGGAACTTTTTTTTGAGGACAGGAGTAGAAAAGCATCAATTCTGTATGGATTTTTTTACTTTTTTTTTCCTGTGTTCACCGTATATCCTAATAATCCTGTTATCTTTATTCTATGGGTTGATACGATTACGGGGATACCAGACATGAATATTTTTTCTTACATTTTACTAAATTTGCCAAATAAAACCCTAATGTGGGGAAAAATCTATCATTTTTGCATCGCCGTCTTCCAAGTGGCATAACATTGTTACATTTTTGGCTACAGAGCTGGTTGATGGCTTGTATTTTGCAGGGCATGTTGTACTTTGCACCAGTATCATGTCGGAGTACATATGTATTTTGATCACTTTTTATTGCATTTTTTGTGGGATTAAATAGGTAAAAATCATAATTTTTGGTGGGTTTTTAATAATTTTTTTTTACATACCGGTAGTTCTTTGTGCGGGTTCAATAAATATTTACTTTTATTCTACGGGTTGTTACGGACATGGCGATACTATATATGTGGGGTTTGTGTTATGATTTAGACTCTTTTGTGCATTATATGTCTCTATATGGTATGGGGATTATGGGCATTTTTATTGATTTATTAATTTTATTTTTTATTGAATAACTTTTTTTTTTTTTTTTATATTAGTTCCACCATGGAACATGAACAAGTAATCCTGATTCCCGATGCCGGCTCGGTTGGAGCCCGTGCCGTACTAGTACGGCGCTGAGCGGTAAGGGGTTAAAGTCAATAAAGCAACAGAAGGTAGACGGAAATCTCAGATGCAGGTGTGAATGGGACCTTAGCACAAGCCATCACATCATGTAACAGCTGGGCCGCACATTGTTATTAGGACTTGTCCGATTCTGTATCATTGGTGACTTCCTGGCTCATGTGTCTGAAAAACCGTGGCAAAAAAACGCCCCTTTAGGCTGCATTCACACGTGACGCTAACGCATGCGGTTTCAAACGTATCACAACAGCTGAGAGAGATTTTCCCAATTACATGGGGAAATTACATGTGTTTATAAAACACACGTGGTAACACAATGGTAGCACATGCATCTGTAAACGCTATGTTAACATATGCATTATTAGTGCGTCAACGCATGTGTTTTGTAAACGCGTAATGCAATAAGGCAAATCCCTCTTTTCAGCAGTTCTGATGCGCACCATTATATACATACCGTATTTTTTTATGGGGATTATGGGCATTTTTATTGATTTATTAATTTTATTTTTTATTGAATAACTTTTTTTTTTTTTATTAGTTCCACCATGGAACATGAACAAGCAATCCTGATTCTCGATGCCGGCTCGGTTGGAGCCCGTGCCGTACTAGTACGGCGCTGAGCGGTAAGGGGTTAAAGTCAATAAAGCAACAGAAGGTAAACGGAAATCTCAGATGCAGGTGTGAATGGGACCTTAGCACAAGCCATCATATTTCAATGGTCGTGTAACAGCTGGGCCGCACATTGTTATTAGGACTTGTCCTCTTCTGTATCATTGGTGACTTCCTGGCTCATGTGTCTGAAAAACCGTGGCAAAAAAACGCCTCTTTAGGCTGCATTCACACGTGACGCTAACACATGCGGTTTCAAATGTATCACAACAGCTGAGAGAGATTTTCCCAATTACATGGGGAAATTACATGCGTTTATAAAACACACGTGGTAGCACATGCATCTGTAAACGCTATGTTAACATATGCATTATTAGTGCGTCAACGCATGTGTTTTGTAAACGCATAGCTGACCGTAATGCAATAAGGCAAATCCCTCTTTTCAGCAGTTCTGATGCGCACCATTATATACATACCGTATTTTTTCTGGACTATAAGGCACACAAAAAATTTGAAAAAATTCTCAGAAATCAAAGGTGCGCCCTGTAGTCCAGTGTATGAGCCGTACTTACAGACAACAGCTGCCTTATACTGTGCACAGGTCTGCCACCTGCTGGTCATTCATCCTTATAATCAGGTGCGCCTTATAATCATCTGCACCTTATATATGAACCTAGACATTTTAGCAGGCATTTATTGATGGTGCGCCTTATACTCCGGTGCGCCTTATAGTCCAAAAAATACTGCACATTGTACAGTTTAATATGTATATTACATATACACAATGTGTATATGCTGCATCTGTGATGTGTATATACTCTTAGTGTGTATATGGCGCTGTATGCATGTGTATATAGCACTGTATGCACGTGTAAATGCTCGAGGGGGAGCTGGCGGAAAGTAATAAGAAACTAGGGGATACTACATCTAAATCCCTCACAGCCCTAGACCACCTGGGATACTACATCTAAACCCTTCACAGCCCTAGGCCCCCTGGGATACTACATCTAATCCTTCACAGTACTAGAGCACCTGGGATACTACATCTAATCCTTCACAGTACTAGACCCCCTGGGATACTACATCTAATCCCTCACAGCCCTAGACCACCTGGGATACTACATCTAAACCCTTCACAGCCCTAGACCACCTGGGATACTACATCTAAATCCCTCACAGCCCTAGACCACCTGGGATACTGCATCTAAATCCTTCACAGCCCTAGACCACCAGGGATACTACATCTAAATCCCTCACAGCCCTAGACCAAGCAAGTTTTTCGGATTCATAGAGTCTGATACAATGATGGATAAATCTATCAAGAACTGAGCAAATTTACACGGAGGCAATAAGTAATACAAACCTATGAGGAACGTTATGGGATATAGTAAAGACATCCGAAAAGTTCCTGTCCTGTAATGAGAAGCCAGAAAGGTTACTACACGTGTGAGATCATGATGACTACAAGAACATTTGTGTGTTCCCTGACTACACTCGGTCAGCAGTGATGTCATTTAAAGGGGTTTTCCACTAGAGACACAAGATCAACTAAGTGCCCCATGTTATTGTGTAATGGCCCACTGGACGGGTCCCTTACGAACCTTTTACACTTCTTATATCCCTAAGATGTAGGTGAAGTACGACCAAATGAATCCTACAGTGGTTTCTAAAGGATTTTACCTTTAATAATATTTCCATTGCCTTTAATGCTGTATTAATTCCTTAGTACTGATGCCACCTACTAACCATAAATAATATTGCGGCTGCACAATATCTGCCTGGGAAGGGAGAGTCACTGTATTAACCAATAAGAACTCATGTTTGATTTATGTCAATCCAATTCTGCCTCAAGGTCCCTGATTGGATGTCAGGACAACCGCCCCGGGTGATGTTCATATTAAACTCCCTCTGGCTGGAAAGTTCTAGAATAAAATAGAAGAGTATAGAACAGAACAAGAAGAGATTAGGGCCGGCTTGTTCCTGAAGTTCCTCCAGAGAGGACACAAGGCCTGCAGAAATTAAGCCTAAGGGTGATGCCACACATGGCGTTTTTAGGCCGTTTTTAGTTAGTGCGTTTTCAGATTGCAAAAAACGCATGCGTTAAAAAACGTATCAGTTTTTTGAAGATGCATGCGCTTTTGTCCGGTTTTCCGAATTTGCGCAATTAAAAACAGACAAAAACGCATGCGTTTTATACGATCTGAAAACGAACTAACTAAAAACGGCCCAAAAACGCCATGTGTGGCATCACCCTTAGGCAGCTCTAAATACATACAGAGCCGGCCCAGCTCCTATCTTCTCCAGCCCCAAGTTCCTGTGATCTTCTCTACCAAACTGCATCCAACAAGTTACTTCGGGCATTGGCAGAAAGGATACTTCCTCAGCCTGGCATGTTGTATCGCTGCATTGAAGTTATGGAATAAAGAAACTTTAACTTGATGTTGTACATTTCTTGTCTACGTGTAATCCCTGACTGCTGCTAACATCATGAGTCTCCCCTCTACCATCTACCCAGGGATCCCTCACGCATGCACCGCATTCCACCTTATGGCGGCTACTCCCTCTTCTAACAATCCACCTGTCGGACCTGCCCAGAGTGGAAGAGGCCTGTTTTATCTGGACCAAGCAGTCGAGAGCTAGGCCACGCTCAAGCCAGTCACTCAGGTACCAGGGGAATCCAGCTCCAGGCCCTGGGAGGACGTTGCAGTTGGAGCACAGGTACATATTCTATGGAGTGTGGCCATTGGCTCACTAGGGATGGATGGAGTTTCAGCTCATAGTGCTACGGTATTATGTATATAAGAATACAAGAATCCGGTCCGGCATGTTTACCTGGTTTCTTGGCATGTTGCCTGCAGCGTTACGATTAGCATTGAGGTTGCGATTGGCATTTGTGTTCTGCACTTGTCTTGTCTGCTGATTTCCACCTCTGTTACGAAAAGAAGCCAGAAAAAAGTCAAATTCCACTGCAAATTAAGTATAAACACAGTGGGGCACATTTACTTACCCGGTCCTGTCGCGATCCAGCGGCGCGTTCTCCGACGAGGATTCATGTTCTGCCGGGATTTACTAAGGTCGTGCGTCCGATATCCACTAGGTGTCGCTGCTGCGCCGAGGTCCACCCGAGTTAACCTTCTTCGCCCCGGTGCATGTAAGTGCTATTCTTGCGACAATTTTTTAAAAAATTTCTGTGGTTTTTCCGAATTTGTCAGGTTTTCCGACGGCCCCCTGATTTCTGTTGCGTCAATCCGATCGTGTGCGCCAAAATCCCCGGGGGAACTCGGCACAAATTGGAAAAATTTGGGAAACCCGTCGAAAATGCACGATTTACCCTTAGTAAATGAGCCCCAGTATGTACAAGAGACCAATTATGTCACAGTGGCTGATGCGAGATTATGCATCTTTAGCACATAATTTTGCCTACTTGCTTACTACTTTTACCCCACTAAACTACTAGCCCCCAGGTAGGGTTTGAGATGTCCTTTCTAGAATTCACTCTTTTATGTAAAATCTCACCCATTTCCCTATCAAAAAACCTCCCCCAAAGTGAGGCAAACCTGACTCTTCTCATCTCATTTTCACATGAGATGAGTCAAGTTTAGGGGTTCCAGGTGCAGTATCACTTCAGAAGCCGCTATCCTCTGTTCTATAGCACCTAGAAACATGTTTCTGCTTCATTTTAAAGATGAGAATCTCATCTTTCAGACCCCATCAAGCTTATGTTTCTGTGAGCTACAGAACTGGACATAGAGGCAGTTAAAAATAGGTGGGAACTGGATCTTTATCTGCACCTTTCATCTCCAACTAGGTCTTGCTGCCAGTTCTGTAGCTCACAAAGCCATAATCCTAGCCATAATATGCAACAATCATGTTTCTAGGTGCTACAGAACAGAAGTAGGGGCTTCTGAAGTGACACTCCCCCTGCAGCCTCTAAACTTGACTCATCACAACTTGATTTGAGGTGAGAAGAGTCAGATTTTTTTTATAGGTAAACGGGAGATTTCACCGAAAAGATGGAACTCTAGAAAGGACACTTAATCCTTGATATGAGGGGGCTACTAGTTTAGTGGAGTAGAACTTGGTTAAAGGGTGTCACACCCCTTCTAATAAGCACCTCCCTATTATCATCCAAGAAGGTTAGAGTTTTTACCCATAATGAACACTTATACACTACATGTCTGATCATGGGGGGAGAGGGGGGGGGGGCAACTGCCTGGACCCCCATGTGACCATCATAACACAGGACCACAACACTTTCAGCATTGGATTACCATGTCTTCCTGCACTCCATATATTGCTAGGAGAATTCTTCTGGGTGAGCTGATGCTAAAATTTGGTGCTTCTCCATGTTGTACCCTAAGTCCTAAGAGCAGCCACGGGGCAGGATCCACGGATAATACATGGCAGGTCAGTGCGTCCTATAGTAACATGACATTTTTGACTTCATGAATGGACAGTCGCTTTACTATAAGCCACTGTTTTAGCTTTAATAAATCAATGGCCAGGTAGCTCCCCCTAGTGGTGGCTGCTTTCAGCTGGAAATAATTCCACAAGCCTCAAACATAGAGATTTAGCTGGAGCTCTGAATATTCTGCCTATTCTAAGAATCACCAAACATGTTATATGTAAGAAGAGTTACCTGTGTCTTCTCTTCCGGCAGAACCTCCTTCTGATGGCATCTCTCTTGATGAACATCACAATGAGAAGGATAAGGATGGGCAGAACCAGGAGGAAGAAGATAAGGAGTCCGTCACGTAAGGAGGTGTCTGGGAGACGGGAATAAGTAGATGAGATAATTAGGAGTCTAGAAGCATCAGAGATGCCAATGCATAGGGCACCGTGTTACTTACCAATGTGTGCGGGTCCACTATCAATACTCCCGCCATAGCCGGACCGGTCACAGTACGGGGGGGCCCAGCCATCATTACAGTGACAGTTCCCATTGTTATTGCACACCTGATGGTAAAGGAATAGGGATATAGAGATAGTACACATCACCGATGGTAGGGGGCGCTCACGTTCACCTGAAGCTTCTGTGTATTACTGAATTACAGCTCTATACAAAGTGAAGGGTAATAAAGCCCTGTAAAATTATACCCAAGCCTGAATATCATGAACCAAAATGTAGCATTTGATACCATAATACAGAGATTGTCAACCCATGAACAGGGCCGGTTTTTAGACACAGTGGGGCCCCACAAAAATCCACATGCAGGGGACCCTGGGAACAGGCCCAGTTTGCCGCATCCTAACGCCGGCCCTGCATACAAAGTATAAAGATCTGCAGTCATGTCCTCTAATACCTAGAGAGCGGTGCTACTACACCAAATCCGCTCCCGGTCTTTCCACTATTAGTCCTATGAGAATGACCCCGTTCACAGTTTGGGTGCAGTTTGGGCAGTGTAATAATGCACACATGTACAATATATGATATAGGATAAATGGAACAAACAACTTACCCCATGGTCATTGCATTTTCCTTTAACGTCACAGGTGAATCCTAGTTCAGAGGCGTTTACACATTTATAGTTCATACAGGCCTGGGGGAGATTATAAGAGGTCAGTGACATGACATGTCTAATATCTATCATCTATCTATTATATCTATCTATTATCCATCTGTATCTGTCACCATCATCTTTCTCATATCTATCTTTCTATCTATCTATCTATCTCATATCTATCTATCTATCTCATATCTATCTATCTCATATCTATCTATCTATCTCATATCTATCTATCTAATATCTATCTATCTATCTATCTATACACTGAGAACACAAGCTTTTTTGCCTGTTTGCATTTCGTCTGTTTGCACTTGTTTTTCTTAATTTCTGGAAGTGTAAGCAACTACAATGACATTTTAACAGCTGCTTACGCTTCCACAAATGAATAAAAACAGATTCAAACCAGATAAACAAACGGTAAACATGCAAAAACGTATAAAGAACAGTCAATGGATGTACCGGTGACCACATGTTTAGTGTGCATTCATATGTTTGGTTTTTTTGATGCACTCCAGGAGTTGAGTAAGAAAAAACAAGATGAGAAGTAGAAGTAGCTCTTCTTAATGATATTTCTTCACCCAATATGATCCACATCTGCTTCTGTCTTAAAAAAAACTGCATCTAAAAAATTGAATGTGTGACCGCAACCTCAGCTGTAGTTACACGTGGCGTTTACATTGTGTTTTGAAAAGCAATACAAGGGCAGCGGAGATTCGCCTAATTACATTGTTATTAACATTTGTTTTATTAACGCGAATGCCAACAACAGTATAATTAGACAAATCTCCGCTCCGCAGCTCATGTATCCTGTTTCAAAACGCCACGTGTGAACGCCGCCTTATTTTATGACTTGGAGTGATGACCTTTTTGTGAATTTATATGATTGAGGGTGATGTCACACATTCAGTTTTTCAGATGCAGTTTTTGATGTCCAAACCAGGAATGGAGTAAAAGTAAGAGGAGGAGCAGCCCTTTCGGATTTGTACCCCTTCAAGCATCAGACGATGGTAAGCACCTTTTTGGCTTTTTGGTGTTGTTCACATTTCTGATACTAAGTGGTCAGTGGATTGTTTTCTTTTATAATGGTCACGGATCCAGGAGTTATTAACCATTGCAAACACTCAGTTGTATTTTAGTGCAGGACCAAATACAAGTCGCATTGTCAAAGCATTTAAAGTATATCAGGCAGGGTCGGCTCCAGGTTTCAGTAGGCCCCTGGGCGACAGAGCCTCAGTGGGCCCCTTTGCAGTGACACATATGGGGGCATTAAAAATTCAGAAACTAGAACAGACTCATGGGTATTTTATATACTGCCCCACTCACACCCTATAGATTCATTAGATACAGCCGCCGCACTCCCATGGGTTCCTTATGTACAGCCTTATGTGCCCCCCCCCCAACAGCTCTGGGCCCCAGCACTTGCCCATGTATACCCAGTGCTGGCGCCAGCCCAGGGTTATAGTAGTTGATGGTATATCACATCTCGGCCTATGGCAAGTAGTGACATATTGTGCAACTATGACCATTGTGGTCTCCTCTCCCCCAGCAAGATGGATCTTCTCTCCCTCCTCCATGGAACAGAATCCCAGGAGGAGATCTGAGAGTCTCCTGAAGTGTCCCTCACTGCTGAGTATTTGGAGCAGTGTAGCAGGAGGTGGACCTCATCCTCAGTGGTCTCCTGGTCCTGGCACTGTTGGCAGTGTCAGCTCTCCCTGGGCACGTACGTCTGTCTCTGCCGCCCGGACTCCATGGCTCAGTCTGTAGCAGCTCAGGATCCGAGTCTCTGGGGTCCAGTAGTTTCTCCAGGTACAGGCCCGGTCTGTAGTCTCTCTGTAGACCCTGGGAGACTATCAGTTTCTGGGATGACTCTATGGTGGTCCTCCAGGCACTGACATGTACCTCCTGGACCTTGTCTATTAGTGCCATGATTTTGGCCTTGGTCTATCCATCCATCTCATATCTGTCTATCTATCTCTGTTAATCTATCCATCTATGTATCTTATATCTATACATCTATCTCAGCACCCTGCAGTAAGTGATTTCCCTGAAGATAATTTATAAACATTGTGTAATATGCAGATAATGTAGGAACTGACCTTTCCCTTCCCACATGGTGATCCTGGGTGGACAAGTCCAGGGTCAGGCACGTCGGGGCCTAGGTTAAAGTCCACTCTAATACAATCTACCCCATTGTAGTTGGTGGTAATAATAGTGCTGTCCGGCTGCTGCTGATAGGTTCCTGTACACTGCAGTTTACCGCACAGACTGTCACTGCATGGAGAGAGAAGAAATTCAGTGTAACATCATCCATTATGGTAAAGGAAATCTACCATCAGAATCCATCATGATAAACCAGGGAAACTTACTCATAGATCCAGGCACCGTGACTGTGGAAATCAGTGGGAGCGGGGAAGTGCTCCTGTACAGTGTAACAGCCTGTGAAGCTGCAGAATGGAAGGGCTCTGAGAACCACTCTAGTAGCCCTTCACACTCATTAGCATGATTTTAAAAGTTGATTTCAGAAGGAAGGAGACCATGGATAAGAAATATAAGAAGATTATCACAGTCCCTTGTTTATCATGATGGATTCTGATGGTAGAATCATGAGTTTTTGGTATGGAGATGTCAGTAAGCTTCTGTAATCCCCTGTAGGGGTGGATAATCTCCATTAAGAAAAAAAAATTGCACAAAATTCCACGGATATCTGCTTTTGGTGGGACAATTACTAATTGATGGAGCCACTTCATTCTTTATCTATAAGAATCCTGGAGGTTGCTGAGCACAGTGTGTGGCTACCTCCAGCACTGTCATACACAGTTTCTAACATAGTATTGAATAGAGCGGAGAAACGCTCGAACTGCTGCTCCATCAATTATTGATGGTGGGGTCCAAGCTGTCTGTCCACATCAAGAAAGTTCACAGTCCAGAGGACCAAGCAGTGTCCTCCTGTTGTGCGTTCTCCAGTGGCAACTATAGAAATTGTTATATTACAACATTTGGTTTATGTGGATGGCACAGAAAATGTTAATATAATATGGGGTTTAATTACAGGCAGTCCCCGAGTTATGTACAAGATAGGTTCCATAGGTTTGTTCTTAAGTTGAATTGGTATGTAAGTCGAAACTGTATATTTTATCATTGTAGATCCAGACAAAATTTTTTGGCCCCAGTGACAATTGGAGTTTCAAATTTTTTGCTGTAATTGGACCAAGGATTATCAATAAAGCTTCATTACAGACACCTTACAGCTGATCACTGCAGTCTGGGACTATGGTAACATCCAGAGAGGTCACCAGAGGTCACAGTGGGCACAGAGGTCGGTCTGTAACTAGGGGTCGTAAGTCGGGTGTCCTTTAGTAGGGGACGGCCTGTAATATAATTATCTGATGAAGAATTCCCCCCCACTGTCCTGTACTCACAGCGATGCTCCGTAGTACTTAGTCACTTACGCTGTGGAGCACGGTTTGTGTTTTCCCGATACAATCCCGCAGTTTCCATACGCATCTCCTTTTATGTTTATGACTTGATAACAAGTTTCATTGGCATTTCTTGTACCTTGTTGGAGAAAAAACAGGAATATTGAGTCATCACTATGAAGATTTCGCCAATGTATGGACCTTTATTGACCAGCAATGTCCCGGATGTCTAATCGGTGGGAGATCTAACCTCTTGGACCCCCTGGTAGTGGCTGCTCTTGTGTGACTTGGCTATGTAGGGATCGTACACATAGCACAATAATACTGAGAGCCTTAGAATACATCATTAATATTAGATTGGTTGGTGTGTGTCTACCTCGCATAGCTCTCTGCAAACTTTGCTCTGAACCGGAAAGGGTTAACGTTCTCATTCTCAGAGTCGTGCCCCTCTCACCTGGTGCAGACAACCCACCCTAATAATTCCCCTTGTGCGCTATCCTGATTGCTGGTTAAAGATTTTCTTATCTGCGCTATGCTTGCTATATGTCTGTACTTCTGATTTTACTTTTGAATATTTGGCTTACGTTCTTGACTATTCTTCTGTATATATAATTCTTTCCTTTATATGCTATCTCTGTTGTGAACCAGATTGTCGTCTTTCCCTTTGTGTAATTTTTTTTGTCTATCTTGTTATGTGTCCACATTTCCATGTGACCGTCTCTGTGGTGGTCCTGTAGCAACTAGTATAACAATAATAATAAGTCTTTATTTATATAGCACACACAGATTTCACAGCGCTGCACAAAGCTTACCAAATCAGTCCCTGTCCCCAATGGGGCTCACAATCTAAACAACCTAACAGTATGCTTTGGAGAGTGGGAAGAAACTGGAGGACCCGGAGGAAACCCACACAAACACGGAGAGAACATACAAACTGTTTGCAGATGTTGGCCTGGGTGGGATATGAACCCAGGACCCCAGTGCTAGCCACTCAGCCACTGTGCCATACACAGAGGTAAGCTGGCAGGACTGGAGTTTTAGGGTATTGTCCGGTCTGTTGTCCCAGAGTCCAGTGTCTCCATTACAGTCAGATACTGAGAAGAGGCCACAGGCCTCAAACAAACAATACGGCCCCTTTCGATTGTCATTGACCAGACATTGATGACCTATGGTCTGCTATGCATAACAGTCCCGAGAAAAGAAGCCCACATACGGCTACAGGAACTGGACAGTAAAAAATAGACAAATGGACAAACTTAGCACGGTGGCTCATTGGTTAGCATTACAGCCTTGCAGCTCTGGGGACCTGGGTTCAAGTCCCAGAGTCAACATCTGCGTATTTGTATGTTCTCTCCGTGTTTGTGTGGGTTTCCTCCGGTTCCTCCGGTTTCAACCCACATTCCAAAACATACTGGTAGGTGATTAGATTGTGAGCCCCATTGGGGACAGGGACCAATTTGGCAAGTTCTGTGCAGCGCTGCGTAATCTCTGTGCGCTATATTAATAAAGGTATTATTATTAGTAAATGTTTATGACAGATCCTTACCTGGTCCCAGCAGGGCCCGGCACTGGTTGTCATAGTTCTGGCACACTCCGCTGTAGCAGTAAGAGGCTGAATTGTTGCAGGGGAAGCCATTCATGATATACACATCCACAGGACACAAGGCGTAGGACCCATTGCAGTACTCAGGGAGGTCACACGTGTCCGCCTTTCCTCGGCACGGGGTCCCAGCAACCTTAAACTGGATCAGAAAGAGGAGTTAGACGGCTCCATGTGACTACAATGTATCCAACGAGCTGGGTGGGTGTATATATATATATATATATATATATATATACACACACACACCAAGCCTGGGATCAACTGCTCAAGTAACGTGCATGGGAACGTGCCACTGATACCAGCTCAGCACCCAATACTATGTAGGACCCTCTGATCTCTGGGACCCGTTTGGATGCAGTTTGCACCACATGTGTATGAGATATTATATACAACCTCTTCAAATATCTGGTTCGGGGGCTTTATTATTACATTCTGTCTGATTTGGGGCTTGTAACCTATTGTCTAAGGTTTGTAGTCTTCATGCTAGTCTGACCAGGGACTGGTCCATCTACTTACATCACTTTCTTGCTGTTCTGTTCAGTCCAGACGTCAAAGTTCTGCTCCAATCATTCCTGGGGCTGGGACTCACATAAAGCATCTGCTCTTGTTCGGTTCTGCTACCTGGGTAGTGAGTTATTTCTGATGTCTGTATTCTGGTACTTTGACCTTCTGCCTGTATTCAGACTTTCCTCCTGCCTTGTGATTCTGTACAGCTTTGCCCTCTTTGTAATGACCTCTGGCTCCGGAGACTATACTTCTGTCTTTGTTTGGTCTTGTCTTTGTCTCTGTGTTTTGTACTTTGTCACAGGGAGGGAATGTCATCTAGAGAATGTTGTTACTTTACTACGTCTCAGGGCCCAGTATCTCTGCCCTCAGTCAGTTCCCGGACCCTGTGTTACAGGTCTGTATTATTTTTTATTGTCTGGTTTGGGGTCAGTGTTTTTATTGTCTGGTCTGAGGTCTGTATTATTTTTTATTGTCTGGATTGGGGGTTAGTATTTTCATTGTCTGGTCTGAGGTCTGTATTATTATTTATTGTCTAGTTTGGGGTCAGTGTTTTTATTGTTTGGTCTGAGGTCTGTATCATTTATGGTCTCCCCAGAGGTTGTATTATTATTTGTTGTCTGGTCATTGGCCTGTATTATTATTAACTGTCTGGATTGGGGGTTAGTATTTTTATTGTCTGGCCTAAGGTCTGTATTATTATTTATAGTCTGTCCTGAGGTCTGTATTATTATTTATAGTCTGTTCCTTGAGTCTGTATTATTATTATAGTACTGTTCCTGAAGCGGTCTCTGTATTATTATTTATAGTCTGTCATGTGGTCTGTATTATATTATTATAGTCTGTCCTGAGGTCTGTATTATTTCTTCTATAGTCTGTCTGGGTCTGTGAGTGATTTAAATGCCTTTTATTATTGTGTCTTTTTTTTATTTTAGTTATTTCTGAGTCTGTCCTGAGGTCTGTATTATTATTTATAGATCTGTCCGAGGTCTGTATTATTATTTATAGTCTGTCCTGAGGTCTGGTATTATATTTATAGTCTGTCCTGAGGTCTGTATTATTATTATAGTCTGTCCTGAGGTCTGTATTATTATGTCTGCCTTGAGGTCTGTATATTTTTATAGTCTGTCCTGTGTCTGTTTTAGTATAGACTGTCCTGACGGTTTATTATTATAGTCTGTCTGAGGTCTGTATTATTATTTATAGTATGTCCTGAGGTCTGTATTATTATTTATAGTCTGTCTGAGGTCTGTATTATTATTTTTTATAGTCTGTCCTGAGGTCTGATATTATTTATAGTCTGTCCGGAGGTCTGTATATTATTTTAGTCTGTCCATGAGGTCTGTATTATTATTTATAGTCTGTCCTGAGGTCGTTATAATTTATAGTCTGTCCTGAGGTCTGTATTATTATTTATAGTCGTTCCTGAGGTTGTATTATTATTTATAGTCTGTCCTGAGGTCTGTATTATTATTTATAGTCTGTCCTGAGGTCTGTATTATTATTTATAGTCTGTCCTGAGGTCTGTATTATTGTTTATTGTCTGGATTGGGGGTCAGTATTTTTATTTTCTGGTTTGAGGTCTGGATTATTATTTATAGTCTAGTTTGGGGTCGGTGTTTTTATTGTCTGTTGTGAGATCTGTATTATAATTTATAGTCTGGACTAAAGATATAATTAATAATTTATTTACAATTTTTATTTCCTGGTACGGGGACTGTATTTTTTATTCATCACCTGGTCTTGGATCTATATTACAGGCGGTCCCCTACTTAAGAACACTCGACTTACATACGACCCCTAGTTACAAACGGACCTCTGAATATTGGTAATTTATTGTACTTTAGCCCTAGGCTACAATAAACAGCCATAACAGTTATCTAATGTATCTGTAATGAAGCTTTAGTGTTACTCCTGGTTCTTATGACAACCCAACATTTTTAAAATCCAATGGTCACAGAGACCCAAAAAAGTTCTGGCTGGGATTACAATGATAAAATATACTGACTTACATACAAATTCAACTTAAGAACAAACCTACAGACCCTATCTTGTATGTAACCCGGGGACTGCCTGTATTTATATTTTCTAGGGTGTTTTCTATAATGTTGGTTACAAGTGCGGGACATTGAAGTTGAACAGTAAGACAATGTGGCCCTCAGACCAAAAACTATGATGCACCCAATATCTAAGGTCCTCAGTACCAGGACATATAGGTGCTTTCTATGGAAAGATCATAAAGCTAAAATTGATCTAATAATATTTTATATAATAAAATCTATATCTAAACTATAATAATATTTAATTTTCTGTTAAATTCTAAAATATTATTAAACACCGACTCCAGGAAATGGAATTTTGGATATAAATCTTTACCTTACAATTGTCACAGCACAGTCCTTGGGCACACTGTGATCCACTGGTCAGCCTGCAGGTGGCAGCATTGCAGCAGGGGTTTTTACACTCCTACAACACAGTAATGCACTTTAACTTTTTGTCCAGGTTTTACAGTGAATCAATGAATCCTAAAGAAAAATGTATAATGTGTATATATATATGTGAGAAAAAGACGGTGGTCCTCAGTTTTCTGGTAATGTCCGGATGTATCAGCGAGAATCACAAAAACACAGCCCAAAACAAGACAATCCTCACAGCCAGTGTCAGACAGGTAGGGTGACGGTGCCTGGAAACACCCATTAAAGGAAATCTATCATCAAAGTCAAGCATGGATAAACCAGGGACATAGATCCAGACACTGTGACTGTGGTTTCTTCTATATTTGTTATCCATGGCCTCCTTCCTTCTAAAACCAACTTTTAATATTATGATAATGAGCCAGAAGGGCTCTGGAGGGTGTTACCAGAGCCCCTCCGTGTTGTAGCTTCACAGGGTGCAATTCCCCCTCCCACAGTGTGAGATTAGATCAGGCAGAGGGAGGGGGAAGTGAGGATGGTGAGACAGTGTAACAGCCTGTGAAGCTACAATATGGAGGGTCTTTGGTAACACACCCCAGGAGCCCTTATGGCTCATTAGCATCATTGTAAAAGTTTAATTTAGAAGGAAGGAGACCATGGATAAATCATATAAGAAGATACCACAGTCCCGGTGCCTGGATCTATGAAGTAATGGTCCCTGGTTTGTCAGGATGGATTTTGTTGGTAGATTTCCTTTAAACAACACATCGGGATCATCTTTTCTTGTGCTGCTTATTAGTTCTCCCTACTAGTAAATTTTAAAATTGGGTGTTACCAGCTGGAGGTAACTGAATGGACAGCACCAGACTATGCAGACACTCCCACACTGGTAACACCCACTTGGCAATTTATAAATATCTAAAATAGGAATAACAGAGGGACAGCAGAACATAAAGTTATAAAAAAAATGATAATATTAAAGGAATGCAAATATTTACTAAAATAGACATTTTCTGTGAAGGAGCAAAAAAATCAAGCAGTTTCTTATACAAGGAAATGTAGGCGGTCCCCTACTTAAGAACACCCGACCCCTAGTTACAAACGGACCTCTGGATGTTGGTAATTTCCTGTACTTTATCCTTAGGCTACAATAAACAGCTATAACAGTTATCACAGGTGTCTGTAATGAAGATTTACCGTATATACTCGAGTATAAGCCGACCCAAGTATAAGCCGAGGCCCCTAATTTTACCACAAAAACCTGGTAAAACCTATATTTTGTTTACTCGAGTATAAGCCGAGTTTGGGTTTTCAGCACATATTATACTCGAGTATATAAGGTATTGTTAGTCCTGGTTCTTATGACAACCCAACATTTTTAAATCCAATTGTCACAGAGACCAAAAAATTTTTGGCTGGGGTTACAATGATAAAATGTACAGTTCCGACTTACATACAAATTCAACTTAAGAACAAACCCACAGAACCTATCTTTTATATAACCCGGGGACATAATAAGAGATTGTCCATGATGTTGCTATTACCTGTGCGGAGCCGCAGTCGCACTCTTCTCCTCGCTCCACCACATTGTTACCACACACGGGGGTACTGAGGACCTGGTTGGGATCCGGTGGGTTTTGCAGACAAGTCCCATGACCGTTAAGGAACAGAGTCTCAAAATCATTAGCGCTGCAGGTGCTGAACGTCTGTGCACCACTGACAGAGAGACAAAGGTCTTATAATACATCAAAAAATTCACTCAATTCTTCAGAATTTTGGATGTTTCTCTCTACGAAGGGCAGATTATGTGGTCTGTGTCATGGCTGCGGCCGTCACACACGTGGACCCCCACGGTAATAAACCCGTCTTTTATGTAAAACAATACGAGGTATAATGAGGATTAAAGGGGTTATCCTTTGGGGTGCTGTCACTCATCACGTTTTGGTTGCGTTTTCATTGCGTTTTGAGGAGCGGTGATCTGCCGAATTACATTACTGTTAACATTTGCGTTTACAAAACGCAATGTAAATGCAACTGAAACTCACTGTGTGACCGCGCCCTTAGGATAGGCCTTCAATGTTAGATATAAGGGTCTGACTTTTTCCACCCTGACAATAAGCTTTCTTCCAGATACGGCTATCTATAGTGAAATGATCCACAGACACATTTTTCAGGAGGAATAACGGAGGTTTGACTAATAGTTAATGGGAAATTTGTCAAATCAAAAGACGAGGGGGCACTGTCTCCGTCTGGAGAAAACAAGGTTTAATCACCGGAGGCGACAGGGCTTTTTTACTATGAGAACGGTCAATCTGTGGAATAGCCTGCCTCAGGCGCTGGTCACAGCAGGGACAGCAGAGAGCTTCAAGAAGGGTCTAGATACCTTTTTACACCTAAATAACATTGATTGTTATGCTATATAGAATTGTTTCCCCTAAATCCCTTCCTCATCCAATCCCTTCCCTTCCTTGGACAAGTGTCTTTTTTCAACCGTATAAACTATGATACTATGAAATAGTTTAAATGTATAAAATATATAGCCTTAAAGGGTTTGTCCACTTTCAGCAAATAATTGCTATGGTTTGTATTATGAAAAGTTATACAATTTTCCAATATACTTTCTGTATCAATTCCTTACTGTTTTCTAGATCTCTGCTTGCTGTCCTCTATAGGAAGCTTCTATGTTTACTTCCAGTGGATATAGTCTGTCCATGGGGATGTGATAGACATGGAGGTGCACAAGTCGTTATTATCGTTAGGTTTGTGCACCTGCCTGTCCATCACATAATCATGGACAGGTTCTGTCCACTGGAAGTAAATGTAGAAGCTTTCTATAGAATGACAGCAAGCAGAGATCTAGAAAACAGAGAGGAATGGATATTGAAAGTATATTGGAAAATTGTATAACTTTTCTGTACACAAACAATATCAATTATTTGCTGAAAGTGGACGATCCCTTTAAAGCCATAATATAAGTTCCCCCAGTGACCGATACTTACTTTACTATGCTGTACATTATAAACGTGTCCGCGCATCGCCCGTTATCATGGCTCATCCCCAGGACGTGGCCGAGTTCATGAGCGACTACTGGCGCATGATTCGCTGGGGTGTTTCCTACATTAAACTGCACAGGCAAATCCATGGTGAGAATATTGGGGGGAAAAAAAAACTTACAAAAACTTTTGCCACAACTTAAAACTTTACTCACTGTGCTGATGGAAACGGAATGACTTGGTGAACATACGGTGCCAACGTATGCCATGCCAACCGTACCATCCATGGACCCATGCCCTCTGAAAGGAGTAAAGAATGACCTCATGATTGTGGCTGTATAGTATAAAGTATTAGAGTATCATAGCATTGCCATAGGGATTAAAGGGAACCTGTCACCAGGGACCTAATTTTCACTAAAGAGTTACAGAAGCCCAATACAGCTGCAGTGCAAATATGTCTTTCTGCTTTCCCTAAGCATTTGCATTACAATATTATTGTGTTTTTTAACTTACCTGGTTTCCAGACAGAATCCTCTGTGTAGTCACAGGGGTTGGGCTTTGGTTTGGATGCATTTCAAAAAACAACATGTGACTTGTCTGTGCTGCAGACTCCTCAGCTCTCAGCCCCCACCTGGGAGAGTGAGCAGCACAGACAAGTCACATGTTGTTTTTTGAAAGGCAACCAAACCAAAGCCCAACCCCTGGGACTACACAGAGGATTCTGTCAGGGTGCAAGGTAAGTTATAACACACAATTATATTGTAATACAAATGCTTAGAGAGGGCAGAAAGGTGTAAATGGCTTCTGTAACTTGTCTTTAGTGAAAATGAGGTCCCTGGTGGGAGCCCCCTGTATTTGATTATTCGCTTCCATTGATCACTCACATGAGTAGATGATAGATGTCACATCTCTTTAGACCACTGTAATTATTCTTCCAATTTGTAAACCTTCCCAGCACATCTCCAGCACCTCCTGTATTGACATCGATGGGATTCGCAGTCGTCCATGTGATCAAGTTAGTCAAGACTATTCGTATGTTAAGGGGATGATACATCTGAGAAAACAAACGGTTAATCAGACAATGTTAAAAAAAAGTGAGATTAAAGGGGTTTTCCTATTACAGCAAATAAATGTTATTGTTTGTGTTATAAAAAGTTATACAATCTTCCAATATACTTTTTGTATCAAGTCCTCTAGATTTCCTCAAATTCTAGATCTCTGCTTGCTGTCATCCTATAGAAAGCTTCTATGTTTACTTCCAGTGGACAGAAATCTGACCCTGGACACACAGGTGCACGACTCATTATATCACACAGGTGCATGGCTCATTATATCACACAGGTGCACAGCTCGTTATATCACACAGGTGCGCGGCTCGTTATATCACACAGGTGCACGGCTCGTTATATCACACAGGTGCACGGCTCGTTATATCACACAGGTGCACGGCTGGTTATATCACACAGGTGCATAGCCCCTTATATCACACAGGTGCACGGCTGGTTATATCACACAGGTGCACGGCTGGTTATATCACACAGATGCACGGCTCGTTATATCACACAGGTGCGCGGCTCGTTATATCACACAGGTGCGCGGCTCGTTAGTATCACAGAGAATAATCAGAGCTGTGTGATATATCGAGCCGTGCACCTGTGTGATATAGAACGAGCCGTGCACCTGTGTGATCATGGTTAGATTTCTATCTACTGGAGTAAACATAGGAGCTTTCTATAGAATGACAGCAAGCAGAGATCTAGAAAATGGCGAGGAATTGATACAGAAAGTATATTGGGAAATTCTATAACTTTTTATCATAAAACATTACACACATAATACACAATTCCCTGTTTGCTGATCCTGAAAAGTTTCTTGCTGTGAAGGGATTAGTTGATATGTGCGGAATATCCCGGCGTAGGGATCATTACTAAATTATTTGTATTTCTATTGAATTCATATTCATTGTAGGATATATTGATAATTGTAGAGTTTTTACTTTATGTGCCATCTAATACAATATATACCCCATACTTTATACAGGCAGTCCCCGGGTTACATACAAGATAGGGTCTGTAGGTTTGTTCTTAAGTTGAGTTTGTATGCAAGTCAGAACTGTATATTTTATCATTGTAATCCCAGCCAGAACTTTTTGGGTCTCTGTGACAATTGGATTTTCAAAAATGTCGGATTGTCATAAGAATCAGGATTAACACTAAATCTTCATTACAGACGCCTGTGATATCTGTTACAGCTGATTATTGTAGCCTGAGGCTAAAGTACAGGAAATTACCAACATACAGAGGTCCGTTTGTAACTAGGGGTCGTATGTAAGTCGGGTGTTCTTAAGTAGGGGACCGCCTGTATAGTATAATATTATGGGATTTTTTCACATAAAAATGTGAATCTTTCGTGTTATTGGGGCTCATTTTCTAAGGGTCGCGGATCGCACTTTTGTTGGACTTTTTTGCGGATTGCACGGCTTGGACAGGTATTTAACAAGTATCTGCGCTGGGATTGTGTCGCAAGCAATTGGTTTTTCCATGCAACACAATTTAGGGGCCGTGCCGTAGGACGATCCGACTGATTTGGACTGAGCGCAGGCTTTAACTTTCAAATTGTGACACAAGACAAAGCACTTACATGCACCAGGAAGAAGAAGGTGAACTCCGGGGACCTGAGCGGGGAAGCGACACATGCAGGATATCGGGCGCACGATCTTAGTGACTTTCCGCACAGCGCATTATACACGGACAATGCACTTACAGGGGAACTCCAGCGGAGCCCCATTGTGTTGGGCTGTCATAATGCCATCTCCGGTCTCTTTACTGCTTTCAAATACACGCTTAGACTGCTATCTGGTGGGATATTACATGAATTTCGGCAGATGATGTTTTCATTGTTTCCTCTCAATTCCAACTTTTACAACTAGTAAGTTCTCCTTCAGGTCCATCAGGTGAAACCTGGTCTGAGGTCCCTCCACCGCCATCTGGTGGTGATTTGAGATATTACACCCAGGGATTTCCCATTCTCATATGTGATCTATACATTAGTGTATACCAATTCAGACCAAGTATAGTGAATCCGATGTTTAAATGGACATTCATTTGTATTATCATTTGTATTATTTACATTTCTCCTTTGGGGTATTAGTTATTATTTATACCTTTTATACGATGGATGATGTTATAATATCATCGCACGTTTATTCATTCTACATCTTTTTTGGTTTATGATTATAAGTTATGATGATGAGATTTCATAGTCACATCAATTCAGATATATTCTATATGACTCTTCTTATCACTATTTACAATTTTTTCTCCTCTGACATTCCGGATGATGGGATTGTGTTAAAATAACTCACCCCATCGACGATATTCACCAGTTCTATGGTCTCCTTTTCCACTGCTGCGATGTCAGACTTATCACCCAGGTACTGGAAAGACAGAAAGATTTAATATGAGACAGATGAAGTCGTCTTCTTTCAAGGAGTGTTCCCATTTCAGCAAATAAATGTTATTGTTTGTATAAGGAAAAATTATACAATTATACAACTTTTTGTATCTATTCCTCAGTTTTCTAGATCTCTGCTTGCTGTCAATCTATAGAAAGCTTCATTGTTTACTTCCAGCGGACAGAAATCTGACCATGGTCACACAGGTGCACGGCTCGTTATATCACACGGCTCTGATTATTCACTGTGATATAACGAGGCGTGCATCTGCGTGATATAACGAGCCGTGCACCTGTGATATATAATGAGCCGTGCACCTGCGTGATATAATGAGCCGAGCACCTGCGTGATATAACGAGCCGGCCGCCTGCGTGATATAACGAGCCCGCACAGCTGCAGCTTGATTTCTTTAGAATAACCAGCCGCTCACCCTGGTGATATAACCAGCCGCGCCACCTGGTGATATAACGAGCCGCGCATTTGATAGGCGGCCACCTGCGTAAACGAGCCGCTGAGGTATAACGCGCACTGGCTGTAATGCGCCGCACTGCTGTATACGAGAGAACCTGATGTGATCTACACGCTCGCCGCGCATAACCGCCGACCTGCGTGCTATAACGAGCCGCGCACCTGTGATAAACACGATCCGCGCAATCTGCGTGATAAACGGCGCGCACCTGCGTGATGATAAACGAGCCGCCGGACACATGCTGATCGCCTGCTATAGAACGAGCGCGCCACCTGCGTGATTAACAGAGCCGCCGCCACCGCGGATATAACGAGCCGTCGACCACGACGTGTAAAACAGCGCCAATGTGATATACGATCCGCGCACCGCTGCGTGATATAATATCGAGCAGCGCACCTGCCGTGATATAACAGAGCCGCCGCAACCCGCGTGATATAACGAGCCGCGCACCTGCGTGATATAACGAGCCGCGCACCTGCGTGATATAACGAGCCGCGCTCGATCTATGCGCCACCACTCGGTAATATAACGAGCGCCCTGGATCGAGACACCAAACCTGTGTGATATACGAGCCGCGCAACCTGTGTGATATAACGAGTCCGCGCACGCTGTGTTGATAAACGAGTCCGCGCACCTGGTGATATAAGAGTACCGCGCACCTGTGTGAAAAGACGCCACCTGGAGCACATGATGCCGCACATCTGCTGTGATATAACAAGCCGCGCACCTGTGTGATATAACAAGCCACGCACCTGTGTGTATAACAGCAACGCACTGTGTATATAAGCACGAGGCGCGCACCTGTGTGTATCTATAACCAGCCACGCACTTGGCACCATGGGTCGATTTTGTTCACTGATTGTACAACACAGAGCTTTTCATAGAGAATGACAGCAGCAGAGATCTAGAACTGGTGTGAAGAATCAAACAGTAATTATTCCAACATGTATAACTTTCTCACTTTACAAAAATAACATTAATTTGCCAAACGGGAGATCCCTTTAAGACAATTCATCCGATTTAAGGGCTCAGATGTTTTTTACTATAATGGGCCTCAAATTTTGAATAATTATTAAAAATCTGCGACTAAAAGAACGTGCAAAGTCCGACAGAAATGCAGTACAGATCCCACGTGGCATTTTGAACCCGTTTTTGCGGCGTTTGAGAGTGTCCACGTTAAAAAAACGTATCGTTTTGACCAGTTTTAATTAAGATAATTGTTAAAACCTGCGTTTTTGGACGGACTGCATAAAAACGGACCAAAAACGGGTTCATCACTCACACGAGTGTGCCATCACTCTCAGGGTGGTGCCACACGTTACTGTTTTGATCACATTTTGTAACGTAATCAAAACGCATTGGGGCGTGCCCGCGGACGATAGGCAATTAACGCCCGGTGTCTCGCATTTACACAGTACAATACATCGGGCGCTAATTGCCGATCGCATGCGCTTGCATAGAAACCTTTATGCGATCTCCCGCGGGCCGTCCCTTCAGTCTAAAGTCCCAGTTCTTCAGATACGGGGCATGCATGCTGTACTATGCCGGTTTCATTGAATCACAATTTGGAACACTGAAGGTCTGTAACTGGTTTAGTGTCCCAAATCATCCTGGCAGGTTCCCTCTAAGGCTAAGCTTGATATCACTGTGTTCCAGGTATTCCAACGCCGCATGAATGTGCAAACTGAAACATTTCAAGATGGTAAAAGTAGAGTTAAAGGAAATCTACCATCAAAATCCATCCTGATAAACCAGGGACGTTACTCATAGATCCAGGCCCCGTGACTGTGATGACCTTCTTATATTTCATATTCATCGCTTCCTTTCTTCTAAAATCTCAAAGGGCTCTGTTGGGTTGTTACCAGTGCCCTTCCATGCTGCATATTCACAGGTTATTACACTGTGCAGGAGCACCTCCCCATCCCTCTTACACAGTGGCATGGGGAAAGTGCTCTGCACAGTGTAACAGCCTGTGAAGCTGCTGTATGGAGAGGCTCTGTTATCATCCCCCGGAAGCACTTCAGCCCTAAAAATGATTTTAGAAGGAAGGAGGCCATGGATAACAAATACAAGAAGATATCACAGTCCCTGGATCTATGAGTAATGTCCCTGGTTTATCAGGATGGATTTATATTTCCTTTATAGAGAGAGGTGTGGAGCTGAAGGGTTTAGTAGGAAGACCAATCCTGTAAATGGAGCAAAGATTTTTTGGTACCGTATGTATATCTCATGAGTTTATGGATTGCAAAGCAATGATATTCCATGTAAATAATATCATATCGATCGATGTCTTACCCTAAGATTGTCCACCACGACACCGAGCTCCACGTAATTGGTTACGGCGAGGACCTCTCGCTTCTGTAGCCAAAATCAGAAACACATCAGTGGATATTGGATAAAAGGCAGCAATAAAAATAATACAATATAACAGAAAATATCCAATAATATTACATAATTATATTATTAAATAATCAATATAATATCAAATAATCAATATAAATATAATCAATATAAATGTCATCTAATAATAATCCAAAAATACACCCCTGCCTTGTGCTTGTCCCAGACTAATGATAACTTCCTATTCACTTGAATGGACACTTGGTTGTAGGTCCACAATTTGGCCACCGCATAGAGAGTGGGGCTCTTCTTCTGGAACCAGCACCATCAGAATCACCTGATCCTGGAAGTCCTGGGGGTCAGACCAGCACTGAAATGGACTGGATGATCTGATGCATATGTCAGTATTCTGGAAAGCCCCTCATTCTGTAGCCCCTCAGGGCGCGTTCACACGTTGCATTTTGGTTGCGTTTTCATTGCGTTTGAAACGCATTACAATAGCTGACGAGAGGTGAATTGCCTAATTACATTACCGTTTACGTTTGTTAACGCAATGTTAACAAATGTGTTAACAACATGCATGCCTTAACGTGTTGTTAACGCACGTGTTAACAACTCTTTTACGATGCATTTTGTAAACGGAAATGTTAACAGTGATGTAATTAGGCAAATCACCCCTCCTCAGCTGTTGTATATGTGTTTCAAACGCAATGAAAATGCAGGTCAAACGCAACGTGTGAACGCGCCCTCATAGAAAATAACGTTATATAGCTTTATATATATGTATGTGGACGGTTTATGTAATGACATGGAAAGCATCGAGACATTTACCCTACGGAGGTGGAAATAAGAGGGTAATACAGTATGTGAGTTGTCCATGGTTTCCCCAGCACCGCACATGGATTTCCCATCAGGCTCCTCTATATGATACAGCCGGTGCGCTCCAGGAAACGGGTGCTCCATAGGCTCAATCCCATAATGCACCTCACTTAAGTACATGACGCCCCTGTAAGAGATAAGGAAACAATAAGGAAACTATAATACACTGAAATACATAATGCAGACTGAGCTCTAATATACTTTTATTAGACGTGGTCATAGTCCTGTGAAGATCTCGTGTCACACCGCTCCGTGGCCATGTCTTGTGACTGGACATGGGTGGGGGAGCTCCACTCCCGCCGCCTCTTAGCCACGCAGCAAACAACGCCACAACAATGCACACAACCACGTTGCCTAAGACCAGGGGTGTAACTACAGTGGTAGCAACCATAGCTGTCTGCTTTGGGGCCCGTCAGTGGTTAGGGGCCCCGGAAGACTACGTTGGCGTCCTATGACGTTGGCTTAGTTTAGCCGACCCAGACAAAATTGCTCAAACTTCTTGTTGCGCATATTGCTCATTGTTCGCCCTGCTGTGCTTCGCCGGCACTGGCTTTCCACCCTTTCCTCATCGACACATTTCATTTGGTCATAGTAGCTGTAAAGGGTCTCAAAAGGTATTTTTTCGGTTGGGCAAATTTAGGAGAAATGTGGTGAAACGTTAACATCTATGGCAAAGTTAGGTGATGAGCGACCAAACTTCCATTGGTGTGTACGTAACTGCGTGCCCTGAGCGGACAGCAGCTACCCGGAACAATGACGACCTAGCCATTTTGCAAACATGTGCTGGATTGGCCAACAGGAATCACCCCTCACGTCAAAACAACGCATGGCTAATTATAGGGTGCTAATAATACTCCGGATTGGCTGTCGCAGTGGCCGTCCGGGAATTGTCCAGGTGCACAGGGACCAGAACCACAACCAAACTAGGTAATGTGGCGTCCGCCTCAATGTACCAGGATCTTCTCTACTTTCCATTGGACTGTGTCCTAGTATGAACAACCTGAGCGCAAGATGAGCACCCAGAAAAAAGTAAGAAGTAAAAGAAAAAACCTACTGAAGGCTCCACAAACCCCAAATATCCGTGAGTGTGCAGGTCGGGCCCCCTAGGCAGAAGCTTCGTTTGTGTTTTTTGCCCTTTCAGTGAACTCACGTGCCGCATTAAAATTCAGAAGCTAAACAGTCTCCTCTTCCCTAAAATATTCCCTAGTTTGTTCATCCCTCAACAGCGGGTGTTATTTTATATAACGACCCCTTATGGATTCAATTACGTAAGCCCAGCCCCCCTCACGCCATATGGATTCTACTAGATAACTCCCCCCTGACCCTGAGGATTCATTAGATACAGCCCCCTCACCCCATAATGGATTTACTAAATACATCACCCCCCACTGACCCTGATGTGATTCATTAGGATACACGCCCCCTCACCCTCATGTGATTCATTGATACAGCCCCCTCACCCTCATGAATTCTTGATAACACCACCCTCACCCCTATGGATTCATTAGATGCAGCACCCCCCACACCTAGGATTCATTAGATGTAGCCCCCCTCCCCCATGGATTTGATTTATACAGTCCCCCTCACTCCTATGGATTAATTAGATACAGCCCACCCTCACCTATATGGAATCATTGATACCGCCCCCCTCACCCCTATGGATAGTTAGATACAGCCCCCCCCTTCGTTCACTACCCATGGATGTTAGATACAGTCCTCCTACCCCCATGGATTCATTAGAACAGGCCCCTCACCCATATGGATCTTAGATACAGCCCTCCCTCACATCATATGGATTCTTAGACTAATTGCAGTCCCACCCTCACTCCATATGGATTCATTAGATACAGCCCCCCCACCCATATGGATTATTAGATAACGCCGCCTCCCCTCACCCCATGGATTTCAGTAGATACAGCCCGCCCACTACCCCCATGGGATTCAGTAGTAACCAGCCCCCCTCACCCCATGGATTCAGTAACCCGACTTATCCATCGACCCGTCCCTCACACCCCAATGGATTCAGTTAGATACAACGCCCCCCTCACCCCCGTCTAGGCCATGGGATGCATTATGTCCAGCCTATGTGCCCCAACCCCACCAGCAGCTCTGGTCCCGCCGCACTTGTTCACGTTACTCAGTGGCTGGCGGCCGGCACCTGTAGGGGTGCACAAGTAAAAAAGCACCTAGGAATGAGATGGTGGAATGGTGGTCATAGAAGGACACCGTTGACGAGGAGCTTTGCAGAGTCGTCCCAGTTCCTGTAGAATGGTCTCCCTAATACGTTTCTAGTGCAATTTCTTGTTGTATCTGCGCAGTATGAGACAAAGCTGTTTGCGTATTTAGAGATGTAATACTACCCGTAGCCCTGCGAGCAACACATCCATAACCACCCCCCTTCCGGGTGTGAGCAACCCAGGAGCTGACAGTTCAGGTTTCACGCGGCCCTTTGTTGGTCTCCCTGACTGTTTCTTGTTTGATCACAGCTACTAGATTTACCGCCTTCTTCCGGAGAATCTTGGGTGCAGCTAGTCTATTTCTTTTGTTGACACTCTAAACCTGACAAATGATTGCGTGGGCAATATAGTCTACGACAAATAACCCACAAAAGCTACAGCAAGTAAATCACACTATAAGAAACTGCATGTCGTGCGTACAATCTGACTTTGCGAGTGTCCTCAAGTTTGGCCGTTTTTTTTTTTTCATCTGTTCCCAGAAAGCAGCAACCCCTCCCAATCAAGGTTTATAAAGTCTGAGTGCTTTTGGACGAGATTTTCCCTTTCCTTTTTTCCCCGCCCTTCTCCTTTTTTTTTCCTTCCCTTTTTTTTCCCCCTTTTTTTTCTCTTTTTCTTCCGATTGATACTTGCGTGATTTGTGTCCAACTCCTCCTTCCTTTGATTCTTGGCTCCCTGTCTCCCACGATATCTCCAAGTTGAAGCACACCCTATGTAAATGTGAGACTCATGTCGGGGCTTCTCACAAACCCCGGATTTGCACCACCGCGGATTCATACAAACACCAGTATGTGTTACTTTAATTACAGCAATTGCTAACGCTTCTCTAAAAGATGTTATATTTTACCCAGTATTTACTTGAATAGATAGGTTGAGTTATGCCAGTGTTTAGGGATATGTACAACATCCGACTATTTATTTAGCCATATGGACCCTTTTACACATGCGGAACCCTTTCTGCTATCAGCATTACAGGCATAATTGTAGGAATAGATCAAATGCGCACGATTGTTTGCATACCAACCTTGAACCCACAATATTTACCCTCACCGAAATTGCTTCTTTGACCCACGTCTCTACATTATTCTAGGGATCATCGTTTTGGGATCCAGCTCTGGTTTTAGTCTTGTTATTAAACCTGTCCTGCTCCATTCTTACATGAACGCTACAGTAAATCAAATGCCCTGACATAAAATGGCCGCAGATGGAGGGTCATGTGATCTTAACGTCCATGAGCAATCCCCTGCAAGGACCTTCAAGTCAAGTGACTGTAACATGGAAAGTTAGTTATCGTTGTAAGTGTCCTTTTTAGGGCGCGTTCACACGTTCAGCTAGCGTCGCACAGGGGGCGGGGCTCAGGCTGATCGCATATGCGTTTCCCGGGAATGATAACCCGATCGCATGCGTTTCTATGGAAATGCATATGCAATCGCCCTGAGCCCCGCCCCTGCGCGCTAGCGTCGCGTTCATAACGGAACGTGCCCTTAGGGTCAGGAATCTCTGACTGATGAGGTAAAAGACATGAGGCTTCACTTTACATATCAAGAAAGCGGATAACCCCATCCGACAAACTATATCTGTGAGCTTTGGGTTGCCCTTAATATCCAGGAGACAAGATAACATAATAGCATCATCCGAGAGTCTATAGGGGGCATTACTATTGCTGTTTTCGCCAGTTTTGGCGCTCTCCACCACATGTTCTGCTCTAGACTGTCTATTTAAGCTTCGCGGGACAGACAAAAAATATCTTTTCCGTCTGCTCGACTCTTCTCTGAAAGGGGCGTGGCTTTGGCGGAGTGGTGGAGGAACCTCATAGCACAATTAATATGTGTCCACAGACGTTTTTGGTGCCTGTAAATGGCGGAAAGTAGACACCAAAAAAAACGGGTCTAGCAGGGATGTTTGGCACATTTCTGGTGGCTCGGGACGATTTTGTCCCAGGCGACAAACATAGTTCCGGCCAGAATGTCTACTGCACAGCTCTAACAATATTAAATAGTGTGTCTGTCTTTCCCTGAGGCAGTCGTAAAAGGCACGTCCAGTGCAGACACGACACTTTAAGTAATGTCACCCCTATGTGAGTTTCGCTGTGTAGCTGTGTGACTATGTCATGGTTTCTGTTAAGCGGATTTAAGGGATTGGCCACTTTCAGCTCCAATGATGGCTATGGATCTTGTGTAAGGAAAAGTCCTACAGTTTCCAATGGTACTTTCTGAATCAATTCCTTCTGGTATGTCTAGATCTCTGCTTGCCTGTCATTCTACTAGAACGTATGTGAGAATAGAAATCTGTGTCGATGGTCACACAGGTCATCGGCTCTATTCACAAGCTCTGCATAACCTCTGTGTGATACTAACGGAGCGTGCACCGTGTGGGATCCACTGACCTGGACAGTTAGTCATCAGTGGAGTAACTCTTATTTCAAGCTGTTCTATAGGGATGGCTCACAGCTAAGCAGAGATCTTAGCATCCTTGAATTCGGTGCATGTTGTGTAATTTGTGATGTTAGCAGATGAAACTGGGAAAAGTTGTCTAAGTTTTTCCTACAAACACCTCCGCATCACCGTGGGACAAATTTCCAGTCATCAGATCCCTTTGAGGAGAGAACAGCAAGATCATCTTGGATCCTGGTGCTGTGACATTACAGGGGCCGGGATCCCACAGCTAGCGCTATTGTCTGCCCTGCAAAACGCAAAATGCAGACAAAGTCGGCGCCCACCCACGGGGCGGGCACTCGGCACGATCGCATCGGCGTCTTTCTATGGAAACGCCTGCGATTCGGGAATGAGCGCTCCGGTGTGTGGCGTTTTAATTTAACGTGAAAACACCGGTGGCTCGTTCCCGATCGCAGGCTTTTCCATAGAAGCGCAGGCGGCCGCCACGGTGGGCGACAATTTGGCGCTACGTGTGGCGCAGGCTAAAGGAAATCATACGTTTGATTCCAATGCATTATGAATCCAAAAACCGTGAGAATTTTTAAAGTTTTTTCAGCA
>CM033651.1:16281866-16385718 GCA_019512145.1 Engystomops pustulosus
CATTACTCATAGATCCAGGCACCGGGACTGTGGTATCTTCTTATATGTGGTATCCATTGCTTCCTTTCTTCTAAAAACTGATCTGGTGGGTAGTTACCAGTGCCCTTCCAAGCTGCTACTTCACAGGTTGTTACACTGTGCAGGAGCACCTCCCCATCCTTTTTACACAGTGGGAAGGTGGGGGGGGGGAAGTGCTTTGCACAGTGTAACAGCCTGTGAAGCTGCTGTATGGAGGGGCTCTGTTATCATCCCCCGGAAGCATCTTCAGCCCTAAAAATGATTTTAGAAGGAAGGAGGCCATGGATAACAAATACAAGAAGATATCACAGTCCCTGGATCTATGAGTAATGTCCCTGGTTTATCAGGATGGATTTATATTTCCTTTATAGAGAGAGGTGTGGAGCTGAAGGGTTTAGTAGGAAGACTGAAATATCCCTTTACTGAAGACCAATCCTGTAAATGGAGCAAAGATTTTTCGGTACCGCATGTATATCTCATGAGTTTATGGATTGCAAAGCAATGATATTCCATGTACGGTAAATAATATCATATCGATCGATGTCTTACCCTAAGATTGTCCACCACGACACCGAGCTCCACGTAATTGGTTATGGCGAGGACCTCTCGCTTCTGTACCCAAAATCAGAAACACATCAGTGGATATTGGATAAAAGGCAGCAATAAAATTAATATAGTATAACAGAAAATATCCAATAATATTACATAATCTATATAAATATAATCAATATAAATGTCATCAATAATAATCCAAAAATACACCCCTGCCATGTGCTTGTCCCAGACTAATGATAGCTTCCTATTCACTTGAATGGACACTTGGTTGTAGTTGCAGGATTTGGCCACCGCATAGAGAGTGGGGCTCTTCTTCTGGAACCAACACCATCAGAATCACCTGATCCTGGATGTCCTGGGGGTCAGAGCAGCCCTGAACTGGACTGGATGATCTGATGCATATGTCAGTATTCTGGAAAGCCCCTCATTCTGTAGCCCCTTATAGAAATAACTTTACATAAACCGTCCACATATATATATATAATGACATGGAAAGCATCGAGACATTTACCCTACGGAGATGGAAATAAGAGGGTAATACAGTATGTGAGTTGTCCATGGTTTCCCCAACACCGCACATGGATTTCCCATCAGGCTCCTCTATATGATACAGCCGGTGCGCTCCAGGAAACGGGTGCTCCATGGGCTCAATCCCATAATGCACCTCACTTAAGTACATGACGCCCCTGTAAGCAAAACCACTCAGATCAGCGATTAAACAAGATATGTTTCTGCATCAGTGCAGCTACAACATTCTCAATGTATGTTTGGTTCATAATAAATGAATTCAATTAGTAGGTTTCCTTTAAAGGACATCTACTATCTATTTTGGGGAACTTACTCATAGGTCCAGGCACTGTGACTGTAGTAAACTGCTTATATTTGTTATCCATGTCCTCCTTCTAAAATCAACTTTCAAAATCATGCAAATGCAACATGAAGGGCTCTACGGGGTGCTTTCAGAGCTCTTCAATGCTGTAGCTTCACAAGCTGTTACCCTGTCTCCCAGTCCCCCCTCTGCCTTATATAATCCCACTGCAGCAGAAGAAGTTTCAGCACACAGTAGCAGGGGGGAAGTGCTCTTGCACAGTGTAACAGTCTCTGATGCTACAGCATGGAGGGACTCTGGTAACGCCTTCAGGGCCATTAGCATAATTATAAATGTCATGGATAACAGATATAAGAAGATACCACAGTCACAGTGCCCGGATCTATGAGTAATGTCCCTGGTTTATCATCATGGATTCTGATGGTAGATTTCCTCTGTTGTATGGGGGTCATTCACCATATAGATGAAGGTTTTAAATGTATTTTTTATGTTATGGAACAGTTTCCTACTTTCTGCGAAGGAGCACATTGACATCCCCCTTCTCACAACTGAGATGAAACGTACCAGTGCGGTGCGATTCAGAGGCTTCAGCCCAACATCTTCATCGTATATAAAGTGCTCAAAGTCTTTACTCACAAAATCCCTATAAACAAGGAAAAATATAGAAAACACAGAAATCCATCATTACTTCTATGTAACAACTGTCCCATTACACCTACCTCTGCTGTTATCTCCCCATTATATTCTACAACTTATAGTGTTCCAGCTGTACCATTGTCAGGGTGGGCGTTAGAGGGCGGCAAAATGGGCCCCCTGTCCTAAAGGGGCCTCTGCATGTGGACTTTTGTGGGCAGAGGATGTATTGCCCCCTTTGGTTGATGGCCGGGTGGAGATGCTTCTCATCAATCTCTTGTCTGTAAATCTATCATCTATCTGTCTAGTTGTCTATCTCCTATAATTTGTCTATTTCTATCTAACCATTTATCTCATAAGCATCATTTTAAAAGTTTATTTTTGAAGGAAGGAGGCCATGGGAAAAAAATATAAGAAGATACTACAGTCATGGGGGGGATTTACTAATTCTGGCGCAGGCACGACTGTCGGCATTGGAGATCAGTCTCCGGAGAGCACAGCCCGATGTATTAAAGTGGCGCACGGCTGTAAGTAATTAAAGGGTAGACGGTAATAATCAGTCGTGCGCCATAAAAATGCCGACATCAATGAGATGTGCGCCAAAATCTTACATGGACTGCGCCTTAATTTTGCTCTCTGACCATTTTTTCCTGGTCTATTGTGCGCCAAAAATTGCGCCTAAAAATGCCGACAAAATACACATAAATGTGACGGATAATGTGGAAAAGTTAGGCCACGCCCACATGCGCCAAAAAAAGACGGAGGAGTCGGGATGGTCGGAAACATCTGTTCTTTCTGGCGCAAACTCATAAATGATCCGCATAAAAGAAAGCATTTTATAGGCGCAGATACGATAATACATGTCCTCCACGGTCCCTGGATCTATGAGTAATGTCCCTGGTTTATCAGGATGGATTCTGATGGCAGATTTTCTTCCATTTCTGTATTTATGCAAAATATGTCATTGTATCTGCTTTGGCTAAAATTATTTCCCTTTTGTGATTATTAAATTATTTATCTATCTGGAAAGTTGGGAAAATGCAAACCTGCACAGTGTAAAGGAGCTCCTCACTAAGGAGGGGTGCACAGCCGGCATGAAAGTGGTGGTCAACACCGAAACATCACAACGACTCAATAAACCACATTCTGATTAGAACTTTTTGGAGTTCTGGAGCGCTGCCTGCGATTCTTCTATATTTATCCAACCATAATAATAATGAAAAACCATTTTTAAAATATATGCAATATTTTGTATACCTGTTCCTGCGTAGATTGAGTATTAGCGTTCCATTTGAAGTCTGAATCATGTAGGATATATTATCGTCCTAAAGAATAAAGAGTTAAAAAGAGTTCAGCACGGTGGCTCTGTGGTTAGCATTACAGCCTTGCATCGCTGGGAACCTGGGTTCAAGTCCCAGGGTCAACATCTGCAAAGCGTTGAAAAACGGATCCACTTTTGACTGGTTTGATCAATTATCTAAAATCAAATTGGTCTAAAACGGACGCGTTTTTTGACGGACTGCTTAAAAACACGTTCAAAACGCCACCTGTGACATCACCCTTACAGCTGATCATTGCAGTCTGGGACTAAAGAAAAGCATCCAGAGAGGTCACCAGAGGTCAGAGTGGTTAGAGGGGTCTGGCTGTAACTAGGGGTCGTCTGTACGTCGGGTGTCTATACATTTTGTTACATCTCATATACTCGCAATGTCCTAATAAGTTATGCAAAGTCATTGGTTAGGTAAGCTGTAAGGAAACCTCCCCTTAGGTCATCCGTGTGGCGCTCTTGGCACCTATCTTCGTGGTATTTCCGGGTAAGATGTGTGCGCTTATTTCTGGAGAGGCTTATTACCTGCTTACATAAGGTGTTTGCTTTCCTTGTAACAACAATTGTAAATCGCAAAAACCTGCTGAGGTGTATATCGTACAGAATGGCGCGACGTGAATTGGGTGTGGATATGTGCTAACAGCAGCTCTCACTACTGATAAGGAACAGACTTGTGTAACCAGAGCGGCTCGTAATCCTGGAGACAACAGGGCAGACTAAGGCCCCTTCTCCACTGGCGTTTTTCACGCGCGAGTTCTGCGCGTGCATTTGACGCTCAGAACTCGCATTGCACTCTGTCCCATAGTATTCAATGGGTCTTTCTCCATTTGCGTGGTTTTCAACGCGCGTGCTTGCGTTCGTTTGCACGCGCGTCAAAATCGCAGCATGCTCTATTTTTGCGAGTCACGCGCAATTTTCACGCCCCATTCAAGTCTATGGAGATGCATCAAGAACGCATTGCACTCGCAATCATTGCAAGTGCAATGCGAGTGCAATGCGTTTTAAACGTAAGGGTTGATAGGTGACCAGTATAACATTATTTCCCCTGCTCGCGAACGATCATTTAATTAAAAAAACACAATGAAGAACAGTGAAGAATAGAATAAAAACAGTGAATTTTTTTTTTGGGGTGGGAAATCTCCATTATAGCAATCAAATTTTGTCTACTGTAGTTGAACGGTTGTGCCTGCTACTGTTTAGCAAGCTAGTCTCCAGAAATCCCAATCCACATTCTCTCTGCCGGTGAAGCGTACTTTACGTCACGTGTGGCATAATCAAATACGGTCTTTTGTTCACATCAATACCGGGACATTTGAAAAAAATTGTCTGTGTTGGTTAAAAACTAGCCATAGCAATCATCTTCTGAGGTTGCTGTCTGATTTCTTCTGCAAGTTTTGCTCTTCTATAAATCCAAAAAAAACAAACATAAAAAGTGACCTCCACGCGTCGTCTCGATAGCTGCCTCCACATGTCGTCTCCATAGCAGCCTCCAGACGCCGTCTCCATAGCAGCCTCCACATGTCGTCTCCATAGCTGCCTCCACACGTTGTCTCCATAGCAGCCTCCACATGTCTCCGTAGCTGCCTCCAAAAGTCGTCTCCATAGCTGCCTCCACCTGTCGTCCCCTTAGCAAACGAGCTGTGTCAGGCTAATTTTTCGGGTGTGTCACCAGATACGTTATGGAACTTGGTCACTCTGTCACCGCCATGCTGTGTTATCGACTAAATATACCGTCAACCTTTTGTTCACATAGGAAATCATTTCAGCGTCTCTTGCTCACCTCCTTTGGTTCCTCTCTGCCGCCATAACCAGGCCAAATACTGATACGTACAGTGCTACACGTTATCCTCGCCAAAAGGAATTTTTTTAATTGGTTTGAAGCCTGAGTCCATTTGGGGTATGTCGCCATGCCACTCTCTGGCCTGCTGCTGCTGCCGCTGCCTCCGCATGCCGTCCCCTATAGTGTCAGGGTCAATTATTGCGTGTTTTGGATGCTATCTCACCTCACTCGGTCACTCTGTCATCGCCATGCTGTTGCCCATAATTTTGGTATAATGGTGCGATTAGGCAGCCTCAGAGGCATCCATGCATGCTGCCCCTGCTGTTTCCTGTCCATTTCCGTGGTGTTTCCATCATTTTTTGAGGTTTCCAGGTTTTTGGCCAAGCTTCCCTGTGCAGAGCCTTGGTCCCCTTGGTCTCCTATTGACTTCAATGGGGTTTGTTATTCGAAACGAGCACTCGAGTATCAGAAAAAGTTTGACTTGAATAACGAGCACTCAAGCATTTTAGTGCTTGCTCATCTCTAGTTGAAAGCCCCATCCAAATGTATAGCAGTGATTGACATGCTACAGATTTAACAGCCACAACATAGGTGTTTTTTTCATAGCATACTGATACTTCCAGTGGCAGGCCCCGGGCTATATAAAGATTGTGGGGCCCCCAACCAGCCTTCAGTTGGCAATGCAAAAGCACAGGATTGGGCTCAGACAGATCACATATGCATTTCCAAATAAACACATGTCATTGGTAACAAGCGCCCAGTGTTTTGCATGTAAATGATGCAAAACATTGGGGGTTTGTTACTGGTGTCATGTGTTTCAATGGAAATACATTTGCAATATGTCTGAGCCCTGGGCTTTTACATTGCATTTCTAAACACAAAGTCCTCACTATAATCTTATACTGCACCACATTAACCATCCAGCATCTGGTTCATCAGAGAACTGTCTAGTTCTACTCTACACTGGTCTAAAGGCCAAAATATTAAAACATCTCCCCCAGTGAGATTTGACTGCATCAGAAATGCATTTGCATTTTCACTGAAAAACATGTGTACTGGAATGAGCACCATTATTTACATATAAACATTGGGTGATCATTCTAGAACAGGTGTTTCAGTGAAAATGCATATGCATAATGACAAAGCTCCTCCCATTGCAATTTCTGATGCAGTCAAAACGCATCAAAAAATGCAATGCGTGAACCTGGCCTCAGGTTTTCACATGCAGTTTATGAAGCAAAAAGCAAGTGTGGATTATAATGGGTGAGAAAAATAACAGAAAGCTGATAGGCCCCTTCTCCACTGGCGTTTTTCACGCGCGAGTTCTGCGCGTGCATTTGACGCTCAGAACTCGCATTGCACTCTGTCCCATTGTATTCAATGGGTCTTTCTCCATTTGCGTGGTTTTCAACGCGCGTGCTTGCGTTCGTTTGCACGCGCGTCAAAATCGCAGCATGCTCTATTTTTGCGAGTCACGCGCAATTTTCACGCCCCATTCAAGTCTATGGAGATGCATCAAGAACGCATTGCACTCGCAATCATTGCAAGTGCAATGCGAGTGCAATGCGTTTTAAACGTAAGGGTTGCTAGGTGACCAGTATAACAGTATTTCCCCTGCTCGCGAACGATCATTTAATTAAAAAAACACAATGAAGAACAGTGAAGAATAGAAAAAAAACAGTGAACACAGTGAACACAGGATCATTTAAGTGAACTAACTTGTCGGGAGATAATATACGCGCGGAACAGTGAAGAATAGATCGCAGATGTTTGCAAATTATCAGAAGACATTATTTTTCAATTAAATAACACATTTTAATCCCAAACCATGGTCCCTTTGAAAAATGCTCGAGTCTCCCATTGAATCGCGCGTCAAAAATGCGCCGAAAACGCAAAAAAAACGCTAATTACTCCAAGGAAAAATGGAACAAAAACGCAGCCAAAAACGTCAGTTTTTCACGCATTGCACCCTGACGTGAAACGCAACGCTAGTGTGCAAGAGGCCTAACACTCAGATATGTCAGTCCTGGAATTTATTTTAAAAATGAAACGTTGAAAAACGGATCCACTTTTGACTGGTTTGATCAATTATCTAAATTCAAATTGGTCTAAAACGGATGCGTTTTTGGATGGACTGCTTAAAAACACGTTCAAAACGCCACCTGTGACATCACCCTTACAGCTGATCATTGCAGAGAAAAGCATCCAGAAAGGTCACCACAGGTCAGAGTGGTTAGAGGGGTCCGGCTGTAACTAGGGGTCGCAAAGTCATTGGTTAGGTAAGCTGTAAGGAAACCTCCCCTTAGGTCATCCGTGTGGCGCTCTTGGCACCTATCTTCGTGGTATTTCCGGGTAAGATGTGTGCGCTTATTTCTGGAGAGGCTTATTACCTGCTTACATAAGGTGTTTGCTTTCCTTGTAACAACAATTGTAAATCGCAAAAACCTGCTGAGGTGTATATCGTACAGAATGGCGCAACGTGACTGGGTGTGGATATGTGCTAACAGCAGCTCTCACTACTGATAAGGTACAGACTTGTGTAACCAGAGCGGCTCAAAAACCTGGAGACAACAGGGCAGACTAACAGAACCAGACCAGAAGCTCTCTTACTGCAGCAGATTTATCACATGATGGATGACAAATGGGTTTTCTGGGAATATGGACCAACGGTTCAGGTGTTGTTCTGGTACTGGTGGTTTTAGGGCCCGTATCTGGTGAGGGTGTGTTCACACGTTGCCTTAAACCATGTGGTTTCGAAGCATCGCAACAACTGAGAAGAAGAGATTTGCCTGACTACATTGCTGTTTACAAAAAGCATGCGTAAGGCTGGTGGCACACGTTGCGTTTTGAACTCGTTTTTGCCCCGATTTTAACCAGTTTGCGACCGCCCGCCGTGTATTCATGGCGCAAGTCGGGTCGCGCTGCATGGAGAGGGCTCACGGGCTGAGCCCTCTCCATAGCCGGTAAGTCTTTGCTGCATATTGCACCGATCGTGGGTGCATGGGCACCGCCATCTTACCTGGGATTGCCGCTTCCCGTGACGTCATCGGGGAGTGGCGATCCATCTCCATGGTAGCCTCGGGTCTTCCGAAGACCTGAGGCTATTTCGTTTTAACCCCTTTATTACATTGTGCTGATAGCACATTGTAATGAATGAGGAGGAAAATCCTCATATACTGCCATACAGTAGTATGGCAGTATATGATAGGATCGATCAGACAACATAGGGTTAAAGTACCCTAGGGAGTCTGAAAAATAGTAAACATAAAAAAAAGTTAAAAAAAAAAATTATAATAAACCTAAAATTTCAAATCACCCTCCTTTCCCTAGAACTGACATAAATATAAATAAACAGTAAAAATCATAAACACATCAGGTATCGACGCATCCGAAAATGTCTGATCTATCAAAATATGATAACGGTTTTTCAATGCGTTTAACCCCCGTAACGGTAAATAGCGCCCAAAGTAAAAAAATGGCACTTTTTTGCCATTTTGAAAAATATAAAAAAATCTATAAAAAGTGATCAAAAGGTCGTACAGTCCTAAAAATGATATCATTAAAAATATTATCAAATTTGGCAAAAAATTACACCACCGACAGCTCCGTACACCAAAGTATAAAAAAGTTATTAGCGCCAGAAATTGGCAAAATCAAAAAAATAATTTTTCTACTGGAGGTTTTAATTTTTGTATATGTATGAAAACATTATAAAACCTATACAAATTTGGTATCCCCTTAATCATACCGACCCAAAGAATAAAGCAGACATGTCATTTGGGGCGCTCAGTGAATTTTTCAATTAAATAACACATTTTAATCCCAAACCATGGTCCCTTTGAAATATGCTCGAGTCTCCCATTGAATCGCGCGTCAAAAATGCGCCGAAAACGCAAAAAAAACGCAAATTACTCCAAGGAAAAATGGAACAAAAACGCAGCCAAAACGTCAGTTTTTCACGCATTGCACCCTGACGTGAAACGCAACGCTAGTGTGCAAGAGGCCTAACAACGTATGATGCTGGAGATACAAATAGTAATAACACTGCTCCTTTAAGGAAGGGCCCGGTCCTTAACTGGTTAAGCAGTCCGTCAAAAAACACACACTTTTTTGTAAACTCATCCATTTTTGACAGGTTTGACCAATTATCTTAATTCAAACAATGAATGCATTTTTTAACATCTGAAAACGCACAACTAGAAACTGCCCAAAAACGGCCCAAAAACGCCATGTGTGTCTTCACCCTCAGGCCACGGTCACACATACCACTAGGTGTCCGTTCATAACCTGACGCTAGCGCACAGGGGCCGGTGCTCAGCCCGAATGCACATACGTTTCCAGAGAAACGCATGCGATCGGCTTATCAATCGCATGCGTTTCCCTGGAAACGCATCTGCGTTCAGGCCGAGGACCTCCCCCTGTGCGCTAGCGTCACATTATGAACGGACGCCTAGGCCAGAAGTTGGCAAAATCAAAAAAATAATTTTTGTTTACTGGAAGTTTAATTTTTGTATATGTAGAAAAACATTAATAAACCTGTACAATTTGGTTATCCCCTAATCGTTACCGACCCAAAGAATAAATTAAACCTGTCATTTGGGGCATAGTTGAAAGACGTAAATATCCAAGCCCACAAAGAAAATGGCGCAAATGCGTTTTCACCATGTTCACTGCATGAATTTTTTCCCGCTCCGAGTACATGGCATGGAATATATGATACATCACTATGAAAGTGCAATTTGGTACGCCAGAAAACCAAGCGTCACACCAGCTCTTTACGTGTAAAAACAAAAAAGTTATACATTTGAAGGTGGGGAGTGAAAATGGACATGAAAAAACAGGAAGGGCCCGGTCTCTGAAGTCTGGGTTTAAGAGGTTACCGGTCAAAAAACACACACTTTTTTGTAAATAATACATGTTTGAAGTTTGAACCAATATCTTAATTCAAACAATGAATGCATTTTAAAATTGAAAAGCCCCCAAACTCAGAAACTGCCAAAAAGGCCCCAAAAACGCATGTGTGGCTTCAACCTAGGCCACGGTCACACAACCATAGGTGTCCGTTCTGAACCTGACGCTAGCGCACGGGGCCGGTGTAGCCCGAATGCCACATACGTTTCCAGAGAACGCATGCGATCGGCTTATCAAGCATGCGTTTCAGGAACGCATCTGCGTTCAGGCCGAGGACTCCCCTGTGCAGCTAGCGTACCTTATGAACGGAGACACGCCTAGCGGTACGTGTGACTTGCAGCCTTAGATGGCATGTTGAGCATCCACATCTTTAGGGTGCGTTCACATGTGGCGTGTGGGATGCTCAAAACGAGTGTGTCGAAACGCATGCATTTTTTAAATTTACAAGTTACAGCAGTGAAGAAATCAGTTCCAGAGTAGCCAACCGCATTGGAAACATTCAAAGATGCGGGCCGTTTGTAGACCTGGGTTTGATGGCATCCAAAAAGCCGAATGTGAACGCCCCTCAGTTTTCAGTTGCATTTTTGAAGCCAAAAGCAGGTGTGATCAAAAAAAGGTTGAAACAATAATTGAAAGTTGCTGATCCTCCTCATACTTTTACTCCATCACAGGTTTGGGCATCAAAAAACTGCATTGAAAAGCTGAACGTGTGGCGCAGCCTCAACATTCAGTTTAACGCATGTATTGTGTTAAAACGCTACTGTTAACAACAAGGTGAATCAGCAAATCTTCCGAGTTGTTTAATGCATTCAAAACAAAGTGTTAATGCATGGGTGATGTCACCCTGAGGGCGGTTTTCCACTTGGTGGTTTCTGCATTTTAAATGCATCCAAAACGCAGAAGATGGGAGGGGGCTTTGGCCATACGATATGCATTTTCCAATAAAAAGCATGTATTAATGGGAAACTCTATGCATTTTCGGATGCGTTTAAAAAGCAACAAAAAACGCTCAGTGGGGGAGAAACCGCCTGAAGAAGTTGTGTGACCACACGCTAAGGAAAAACATACGCTTATGGATGGATCCACATCCTTAAATGACCTCTCAGATTCTGTGGTCACTATTGAGCATGGTATCTGAGAGGTCAATTGTTAGTTCTTTCTGATCAAGGACGGTGTCCCTGGTCAGGGTTGGACTACCCCACCAGACAGACATGTTGGTAGCAGGGGCGTAACTTGAGGGGGTGCAGAGGTTGCGGCGCACCCGGCCCAAGAGGACCATAATAATAAGAAAACCATTTTTAAAATATATGCAATATTTTTGTACTGTTCTGCGTAGATTGGTATTAGCGTTCCATTTGACAGTCTGAACCAGTAGGATAATTATCGTCCTAAAGAATAAAGAGTTAAAAAGAGTTCGCAGGTGCTCTGTGGTTAGGATGACAGCCTTGCATCGCTGGGAACTGGGTTCAAGTCCCAGGGTCAACATATGTCAAAGCGTGAAAAAAGGATCCAACGTTCGACTGGTTTGATCAATTATCTAAATAAAATCAATTGGTCTAAAACGGACGCGTTTTGTCGAATGCTTAAAAACACTTCACAAAACGCCACTGTTGACATCCCACCTACAGCTGATCATTGCAAGTCTGCTGGGACTAAAGAAAAGCATCCAGAGAGGTCACCAGCGAGGTCAGAGTGGTTAGAGGGGTTGGCTGTAACTAGGGGTCGTCTGTACGTCGGGCTTTTGTCTATACCTTTCTGTTAAATCTCATATACTCGCAAGTCCTAATAGTTAGCAAAAGTATTGGTTAGGTAAGCTGTAAGATGGTGAAACCTCCCCTTAGGCATCGCGTGTGTGGCGCTCTTGGCACCATCTTCGTGGTAATTTTCGGGTAAGATGTGCGCGATATTTCTGGAGGGCTATTTACGCTTAACATAAGGTGTTTGCTTTCTTGTGTAAAACAAACAATGTAAAATGCAAAAAACTGCTGGGGTGTATTATCGTACAGAATGGCCGCGACGTGAATTGTTGAATGGGTGGGATGTAGCTAACAGCAGCTCTCCACTACTGATTAAGGAACAGGACTGCGTAACCAGAGCGGCTCGTAATCCGGAGACAACAGGGCAGACTAAGGCCCCTTTCCACTGGCGTTTGTCCGCGCGAGTTCTGCGGTGCATTGACGCTCAGAACTGCATTGCAACTCGTCCATAGTATTCAATGGGTCATTTCTCCTTTGCGTGGTTTCAACGGCGTGCTTGCGTTGCGTTTGCACGGCGTCAAATCGCAGCATGCCCTATTTTGCGGTCCCGCAGCAATTTTCACGCCCATTCAAGTCTATGGAAGATGCATCAAGAACGGCATTGCACTCGCAATATTGCAAGGTGCAATGCGAGTGCAATGCGTTTTTAAAGTAAGGGTTGGAGGTGGACCAGATATAACATTATTTCCCGCTCGCGAATCGATCATTTAATTAAAAAAACCACAATGAAGAAACAGTGAAGATAAGAATAAAACAGTGAACCACATGACACAGGATCATTTAAGATAAAACACAGTGCAGAAAACAGTGCAGAATAGATCTAGATGTCCGGCACATCGGCTACTTGCGGGAGATAGCGCGGAACGGCGCGAACCAAACATAGCATGTGAAGACACAATATATTGTGTGTGAAGAACACATTGCAGGGTTTCCGTACATCTGCAATGTTTTCTTCACACACTAATATATGTTCTTCACATCTGGTATTTGTTAGCAGCGAGCCCTCCGCGGGTATCCTCCCGACAAGTAGCAGAGTGCCGAACATCTGTAATCTATTCGCACTGTGTTTGCACGTGTTTTATCTTAAATGATACCTGTGTTCACTGTGTTCATGTGTTCATGGTTTTATTTATATTCCGTTTTCACCCCGGATCTGCTACCAGTGCTGATCTAGTGTCAGGAGATGTTAATATACGAGCGCGGCGAACAGTGAGGAATAGAGCAGATGTTTGCAACTTATCAGAAGACATTATTTTTCAAGTTAAATAAAACATTTTACTCCGAACCTTGGTCCCTTTGAAAAAGTCCATGACTTAAAAAAACGCGCGGTGAAAAAACGCACCGAAAACGCAAAAAAACGCGAACAAAAAAGAAACAAAAAACGTCAGCAAAACGTCAGTTTCCGATTGACCAAATGACGGCCTGAAGTGAAACGCAACGCTCTAGTGTGCAAGAGGCACTAACAGAACCAGACAGAAAGCTCTCTTACTGCTCAGCAGATTTATCACCATGATGGATGGACCTATATTGGGGTTTTCTTGAATATGGACCAACGGTTCAGGTGTTGTTCTGGACTGGTGGTTTTAGGGCCCGTTATCTGGTGTGGGGTTGCGTTCACACGTGGCCTTAACCCATGTGGTTTCGAAACATCGCACAACAGAGAGAACGAGATTTGCCTGACTAATCATGCTGTTTCAAAAAAAGCATGCGTAGGCTGGGTGCACATGTGCGTTTTGAACACGTTTTTGACCCGGTATTTTAACCAGTTTGCCAGGATGGACACCGCCGCCCGTGTATTCACGGGCCCAGTCGGGTCGCGCTGCATGGAGAGGGCTAAACGGCTGAGGCCCTCTCCCATAAGCCGGTAAGTCTTGCTGCTATATTGCACGATCAGTGGGTGCATGGGGCGCCGCCATCTTACCTGGGGATGCCGCTTCCCCGTGACGTTCATCGGGGGTGGCGATCATTTCCCTGGTAGCTCGGGTCTTGCGAAAGACCTGAGGCTATTTTATTTTAACCCCTTTATGACATGTGCTGATAGCACATGTAAGTGAATGAGGAGGAAAATCCCCATATACTGCCATTACTGTGAGTAGGGGCAGTATATGATAGGATCGATCAGAAACATAGAGGATTAAGTACCATAGGGAGTCTGAAATAGTAAAAATAAAATAAAAAAAGTTAAAAAAAAAAAATTATAATAAAACCTAAAATTTCAAAGCACCCCCCTTTCATAGACACTGACATAAATAAATATAAACAGTAAAAATATAAGAACACATCAGGGTATCACGCATCGAACAGTGCACCGATCTATCAAATATGAGTAACGGTTTTTCAATGCGTGTAACCCCGGTAACGAGAAAATAGCGCCAAACCCAAAGCAAAAAATGGCCTTTTTGCATTTTGAAAAATATAAAAAAATTATACAAAAGTGCATTCAAAAAGTGTGTCACAGTTCACCTAAAAATGATTATAATTGAAAATATTATCAAAATTCGCAAAAAAAAATTACACCCACCGAGCAGCTCGATACACCAAAGTATTAAAAAAGTTGTTATTAGCGCCAGAAGTTGGCAAAATCAAAAAAAATATTTGTGTACTGGAAGTTTAATTTTTGTATATGTATGAAAAACATTAATAAACCTGTACAAATTTGGTATCCCCTAATCGTACCGACCCAAAGAATAAATCGACATGTCATTTGGGGACATCAGTGAAAGACGTAATATCCAAGCCCACAAAGAAAATGGCGCAAAGCTTTTTTTACCATGTTTCACTGCATTGGAAATTTTTTCCCGCTTCCGAGTACATGGCATGGAATATTGATACATCACTATGAAGTGCAATTTGTTAACGCCGAAAACAAGCGTCACACAGCTCTTTACGTGTAAAAACAAAAAAGTTATACATTTTTGAAGGTGGGGAGTGAGAAAAATGGACATGAAAAAACAGGAAGGGCCGCCGGTCCTTAAATGGGTTAAGCAGTCCGTCAAAAAAAACCACACTTTTTTGTAAACTCATCCATTTTGACAGGTTGACCAATTATCTTAATTCAAACAATGAATGCATTTTTAACATCTGAAAACGCACAACTAAGAAACTGCCCAAAAACGCCCCCAAAAACGCCATGTGTGTCTCACCCTCAGGCCACGGTCACACATACCATAGGTGTCCGTCATAACCTGACGCTAGCGCACAGGGGCCGGTTGCTCAGCCCGAATGCACATACGTTTCCAGAGAAACGCATGCGATCGGCTTATCAATCGCATGCGTTTCCTGGAAACGCATCTGCGTTCAGGCCGAGGACCTCCCCTGTGCGCTAGCGTCACATTATGAACGGACGCCTAGCGGTACGTGTGACTGCAGCCTTAAATGCAATGTTGAGCATCCACATCTTTAGGGTGCGTTCACATGTGGCGTTTTGGATGCCTCAAAACGCGTGTGTCGAAACGCATGCATTTTTAAATTTACAATTACAGCAGTGAAGAAAATCAGTTCCAGAGTAGCCAAACGCATTGTAACATTCAAAGATGCGTGCGTTTTGTAGCCTGTGTTTTGATGCATCCAAAACGCCGCATGTGAACGCTCCCTCAGTTTTTCAGTTGCATTTTTGAAGCCAAAAGCAGGTGTGGATCAAAAAAAGGTTGAGAACATATAATTGAAAGTTGCTGCTCCTCCTCCTACTTTTACTCCATTACAGGTTTGGGCATCAAAAACTGCATCTGAAAAGCTGAACGTGTGGACGCAGCCTCAACATTGCGTTTAACGCATGTATTTTGTAAACGTAATGTTAACAACAATGTAATCAGGCAAATCTTCTGAGTTGTTGTAATGCATTTCAAAACAAAAGTGTTAATGCCATGTGTGATGTCACCCTGAGGGCGGTTTTCCACTTGGTGGTTTTCTTGCATTTTAAAATGCATCCAAAACGCAGATGGGAGGGGGCTTGGCCATAACGCATATGCATTTCCAATAAAAAGCATGTATTTAATGGGAAACTCTTATGCATTTTGGATGCGTTTAAAAATGCAACAAAAACGCCCCATGGGAAACCGCCCTGAGAAGTTGTGTGACCACACGCTAAAGGAAATATTCTGTTATTGGATGGATCCACATCCTCTAAATGACCGCTCAGATTCTGTGGTCACTATTGAGCATGGTATCTGAGAGGTCAATTGTTAGTTCTTTCTGATCAAGGATGGTGTCGCTGGTCAGGGTTGGACTACCCCACCAGACAGACATGTTGGTAGCAGGGGCGTAACTTGAGGGGGTGCAGAGGTTGCGGTCGCACCCGGGCCCAAGAGGTTTAGGGGGCCCTTATGGTGTCACTTTCCCATATGAGAAGACTATTACCATGAACCATACATTATAGTCAGGGGCCCGGCACAGACTTTGCAGTGGGGCCCATCAGCTTCTAGTTACGACACTGGCTGGTAGGACATATAAGGTCTTATAAATAAACTATTAGACTTTATGGAGGATATGTCCTATGGACAAGACATGACCCGTTAGTGAGGACCCTCAGAATAATTTCCTGCTGGTGACCTGATGATGCCTTGGTGCCATATGTAGAGACCTGATGTCCTATATATACAATACATATGGTTCAGTGCAGGAACAATAGAATGACATTAATAAAACCTACTGTGTCGTCAGCCACGTCCCTCCTCACTCTGTTCACCACTCGCTCCGGAAACACTATCTCCTGGTCCTGCAGCCCATAAATCTGATATCCTAAATATAAAATACCAAAAATAGTACATAATAATACACAGATGTACGCTTCATGTCCACACACCTGCCATATATCGACTACTTGACTGCCCCATGTATATTCATGTTCTGCTCCAGAAGGCGGAGCCCTGCACCTCCCCGCAATGTAAACGCTCCGAATAACCATGCCGCAAATTATACAGCAGGTCCTGATGTATGCAGGAGGCCTAAGGCTGGTGCCACTCGTAGCGCTTTGTCTGCGCTTGCAAACGCAGACAAAGCCTCGCCCACCGTGCCGTGCCTTGGACCGATTGCATCAGCGTTTCTATGGAAACGCCTGCGATCGGGAACGAGCCGCCGGTGTTTTGCGTGAAATTAACGCGCTTCGTGTGGCACCAGCCTAAGGGTGATGCCACAAATGGTTTTTTGGTCCGATTTTAAGAATGCGTTTTTGACCGTTTTCCCCAATTCTCTCAATAGATAAACAGTTTGTTAGCAGCCAAACGCATGGTAAACGGTCAAAAAAGGATGCGTTTTCCTCCCTGCTTTTATGCCTGCTTTCCCATACATAGCACCCCAAAAGGATAGCACCGCAGCAGATATAGGTCGTTTTCTCCCCGCTTCTGTGCTAAAGACATACCGGAGCGATTCTGCAATGTGCCTCCCTGTCTCTCAGCACGTCTCTTACTTTCACTTTATAGGATCTGTCGTAGATGAGAATAATACGGCCGCATTCTTCTATTAAATGCTGCACCTGCAGGTAGGTTGTTTGTGGTGCTGCAGCACAGAACTATGTACTACCATAGAGATCAGCCCTGGGACAGGTGGGGTCCTGTTAGGATCTATGCTCTGGGGGTAGCCATATGACCAGCTATACCAGAATTCCCTCCTCTGGCCAGACATTTCCTGTGCCTCATGGAGGTGCCGGGTGATGTGAGTACATTGCTGTTACATACTGACATGGGGACATTCCGGTAACATTTCACAAAGACAATGACAAGGAGAGGTCGAGGTGCATGAGTCACTGCACAAGGAAAAAGTTTTCAAGTGTTTTATTCTTTTTGATTCTTTGATTTACAAATTCTCTTCCTTCACCTCCCAGCATGTGCCGTTCTCCAGCTGAAAAGACCAGATCCGTTTTTGCGGTTTAAGTGCCATGATTGTGTGCAATCCAGTGGCTGAAATCACCCAAAACATGTGCAGCTGAGATGAACGGAGCTGTCTTTACATACCTGGGGACATATGATTCGGGAAATATCACAGCAGCCGCAGCAAAAACTAGAAAGTGGTTTCATCTGTAATAGTGACTGGCGCAGGTATAGCCAGGGGCGTAACTACAGCGGTAGCAGCCAGAGCAGCCGCTCTGGGGCCCGGATTGTCAGGGGGCCCCCTCATCTGACCTGACACAATAAAGAATGGAGGATGTGCACCATTGTATCTATATTGTACTGCACATTGTCCAGCATAATGTATATAACATATACTGTGATGTATATATGCAGTATCTGTGATGTGGATATGGTGTCTGTATACACTGGATGTGAGTATGTTGCATATGGCAGTGTATGTACGTGTATATGTGAGTGTATTTATATGTGATTGTAACTCGCATGTGTAAGAATACTAATATGTAAATTTTTTTAAGTGGGAAGGGGGCCCCCATGCAGTAGCCTGTTAGGGGCCCCCGTCTCTCCTAGTTAAGCCACTGGGTGTAGCTTTGTATGTGCCATGAATCCACAGCAGTAATTGACATGTGTGCACCAGGCCCACCCATAAGGGTGATGTCACACATGCCATTTTTGGTCCATTTTTGAGCATTCGTTTTTGACCGTTTACTATGCATTTAGCTGCTTATAACCTGTTTATCTATTAAGATAATTGGGAAAAATGGACAAAATCGGTCAAAAACGGATGCTTTTTTAAACGGATTGAAAGCACATGCTTAAAAACGGACCAAAAACGCCATGTGTGGCATCACCCTAAGACTTTAATATGCCCCTATCTACCGAGTGTGAACATAACCTGACTGTATATCCACAGATCTCTATCTAGTAGAGTCATAAAGAGTTAAAAGTGTGTAAATCTGGATTGTTATCGCTTTTTCACACACCAGCCCTTGTTGTCTCCATGGGTAATTGTTGTGATGAAACAATTACCCATGGAGATTCTCTGCATTATGCTGTCCTCTCTTGCATTTGTCTTTTCAGGGCGACCAGCCATCATTTTTGATGTTGTATAGAGGCAATATTCTAGAAATGACGACCAACTTCTCTTGCTGTGGTTGATAGGGTCACCCCTTTGGCCTTCATCTGGACAACCTGCAGCCGAAGGGTTTCAGTCACTTTGGAGCAGCTCAACATTTTTGCTAAATCAGTGAAACCTGGAAACTGAGGCCGACGGCACACGTGACGTTTTGAACCCGTTTTTGGGCTGTTTGTAAGGGTGATGTCACACATGGCGTTTTTTAGGCCGTTTTTGGGCCGTTTTTAGTGAGTGCATTTTCAGATCATAAAAAACGCATAGATTTTTGTCCGTTTTTATTTGCGCAAATTCGGAAAACCGGACAAAAACGCATGCTTTTTTTACGATCTGAAAGCGCACTAACTAAAAACGGCCCAGAAACAGCCTAAAAACGCCATGTCTGACATTACCCTAAGCAGCTAGTTTAAAAATGCATGTGTTTTTGACCTGTTTTAATTAAAGGGGTTGTCCGAGAGTTATGAAAATAAACTAAAGATGGCCGGAGGGCGCTGCTTAAAAAAATAAAGCTCTGCTTACCTTCCGGTGCCCTCCAGGTGTCCCGCGCTGCTGTAGCTCCGGTCCCGGTGCCATGTAAACAAACATGGCCGCCAGAGCAGCGCTGGACTCAGCTTCCCGACAGTGCTCCAGCACTGCTCCAGCGGCCATGTTTGTTTACATGGCACCGGGTCCGGAGCGACACCGGAAGGTAAGTAGAGCTTTATTTTTTTAAGCAGCGCCCTCCAGCCACCTTTAGTTTATTTTCATAACTCTCGGACAACCCCTTTAAGATAATTGGTAAAACCGGTCAAAAACGCATGCACAGACTGCTTAAAACTGCCCAAAAACGGATTCAAAACGCCAGGTGTGCCGCCGGCCTGAGGCGCCAGTTACGTATGGTTTTTCAGATAATCCAGGAGATTAGCGGCAGGAGCCTGATGCCAAATTTGCTATAGAAGATATAAAATACAGGCAGTCCCCGGGTTACGTACAAGATAGGGTCCGTAAGTTTTGTTCTTAAGTTGAATTTGTATGTAAGTCGAAACTGTATATTTTATAATTGTAGATCCAGACAAAAAAAATTTTGGCCCCAGTGACATTTGGAGTTTAAACATATTTTGCTGTAATGGGACCAAGGATTATCAATAAAGCTTCATTACAGACACCTTACAGCTGATTATTGCAGTCTGGGACTATAGTAAAGCATTCAGAGAGCTTCACCAGAGGTCAGAGGGGTCTGTGTGTAACTATGGGTTGTCTGTAAGTCGGGTGTCCTTAAGTAGGGGACCGCCTGTACGCCTAAAATGCAGCTACTCTTCTCATGTAAGGATAGATTCACATAGAACTACTCAACGACCTTTACATTGATCCTCTATGTGAAAATTTGAACAAGGTTCTTGGTAATGCAGCTAATCCAGGCCGTGTGATTGGTGGGACTGATGTCAGTGGCTCTTTAAGTGGAAGTGAGTAGCACTTGGGAAAACCCATGGTGTAGGGATGGCAAAAAGTGCACCTACTTACTTCGGCTTCTGGTTTCCAGTATGTGCCAGTACTTCTGGTTTTATCTCCTTTGCTGTTGTCATCCAGGACACAATGGTTTCCTAAATCCATGTATCCTAAAATAACACAGCACAGACAGGATACATGGGATCTTAGGAATTGTGTCGGATTTGCACAAATTGGATTTTTTTAATTGTTACCATTTGTACTATGACTTTTACGATTATTTTTTGTACTATCCATAGAACATAACCACAGCTCTTCGAATCCCGTGTTGTAGTTCACACGCCTGTGTTACCGATATCTCTTCGCACAGCATTGATTTCTCTCGATTAATTTGCATTCTTTCTCTATTTCTATATGTGTGTAGGTTTTATTGATTTACAGTTTGACCATTTATAGATATGATATCAATGATTTGCTCACTTCTGAATCACATTCCATATGGAGAACGGATTGAAAAGTATTTTATCTGTTGATTATTATTAAAGGGTGGTTTTCCGAAATCAGCAATAAATTATGGGCGGGCTATTTAAATATAATAAACCTGTACTAAACTCTTCCTGGCTGCTGCTGCTGTCCCTCGCCGCGGTCTGTCTGATCCGTGCCCCTCTGATCTATCAGCATTGTAGGCGCTGGGATATGTGACGTTTGGAGTGCCCGGCTGGCGGGAGCTCTCCGAGGTAGCTTCTGTGCTCCTGTAAACAAACAGGAGCATGATCAGACAGACGTGGGGCGGGACATCAGCAGCATTTCATTAGAATCAAACCCCTTAAGATAAAAGTATGTAAATGGCCTCATCATTTGTTATCTATGGTCTCCTCCTTATAACATTAACTTTATATGATGCTGATGGGCCAAAAGAGTTCTGGGGTGCTGAGGTTCACAGGCTGTTACACTGTGCAGGAGCAGGTCCCCCCTGTGAGAGATTAAAACAGCATATGGAGGGAAAGTGCTTGCGGGAGACAGTGTAACAGCCTGTGAGCTACATGGCGTGGGGATTTGGTAACATCCCCAGAGCCCTTCTGTCTCATTAGCATAATTGTGGGCCCTGGGGGGTGTTACTATATCCCTTGTGATGTAGCTTCACAGGCTGTTACAATGTCTCACTCTCCCCCTGCTCCCTCAGCACTTTTCCCTCCACTGCCTGCGTAATCTCACATAGTTGGAGGGGAGGGAAGTGCTCCAGCACAGAAACAGCCTGTGAAGCTTATAGCAACCATCTGGCCCATCAGCATCCTATTAAAAGTGATTTTAGGAGGCAGGAGGCCATGAATAACACAAATAAGAACATTACCACAGTAAGTATACCTGCTTTAAAGAAATAATTGAAAGATACATGTAATAGCATGAGGTTTCAAACTTCAACTCATGGGTGACAAGAGGGTCTGTTCACCCATCCCTGCATGTTGCCACCAGTTTATATGTGATATCACTCGGGGACACCCACGTTATTGCCATGTATGTAAGTGTCATGTGAACCAACACGTAACAGGCGGTGGAGAGCCGCATTGGGGTACATGACCATCAGCGACTCTATGATGTGGCGTGGACGCAGGAGCTCAATAACCAGCATGTAGCCACAAAGACAATAGGAAATGTATTTTGCATGTTTATACACATGACGTCTTATGCAAAGAGAAAACTTCCACAGGCGTCTATGAGGCTTTGATAGGTGTAATTACAACGTTTTTTGTACACAGTGGGGCTCATTTACTAAGGGTCCGAACGCCGCAATTTCTCTTTTGCCCTGAATTGCCCCGGTTTTGGCGCACTGCATCGGATTGTGGCGCATCGGTATCGGCTTACACGCGACATAAATCGGGGGGCGTGGCCGTCAGACACCGACTGATTCGGAAATCCGCCGAATTAAAAAGGAAGGATGTGGCAGATTAAGCACTCACAAGCACCGGGAAGAAGAGAGGTGAACTCCGGCAACCACGGCACGCAGCAGAGACTGGTGCAGGAACTGGGACGCACGATCTTAGTTGATCGGCCGGACCCAGATCCTTGACGGAAACGCACAACAGTGTCAGGGTGTATATACCAGACAGGGGTCAGTGATACATTTCTGGGAGGAAAAAGAGGAACACAATGGGGGAGATTTATCAGAAGTGTCTGAGGTAAAACTGTTCTCACTCTCTGATATACTTTCTGTATCAATTTAGTGACGGTTTTCTGGACCTCTGCTTGCTGTCATTCTATAGAAATCTTCTATGTTGACTTCCAGTGGACAAAGATCTGACCATGGTCACACAGGTGCACGGCTCGTTAGTATCATAGAGAGTAATCAGAGCCGTGTGTTATAAGGAGCCGTGCACCTGTGTGATGTACCGAGCAATGCACCTGTGTGTTATAATGAGCCGCTCACCTGTGTGATATAAAGAGCCGTGCACCTGTGTGATATAACGAGCCGTGCACCTGTGTGATATAACGAGCCATGCGCCTGTGTGATATAACGAGCCGTGCACCTGTGTGATATAACGAGCAATGCACCTGTGTGTTATAATGAGCCGTGCACCTGTGTGATATAACGAGCCATGCACCTGTGTGATCTAACGAGCCGTGCACTTGTGTGATATAACAAGCCGGGCACCTGTGCGATATATAAACGAGCTGTGCACCTGTCTGATATAACGAACAGCCGTGCACGTGTGATATAACGAGCCGTGCACCTGTTGTGATATAACGAGCCTGCACCTTGTGTGTATATAACGAGCCGTGCACCTGTGCGATAATAACGAGCTGTGCACCTGTGTGATATAACGAGCACGCGTGCACCTGTGTGATATATAACGAGGCTGTTGCACCTGTGTGATATAACGAGCCTGCACCTGTGTGATATATAACGAGCTGTGACACCTGTGTGATATAACGAACCATGCACTGTGGATATAACGAGCTGTGCACCTGTGTGACATAACGAGCCGTGCATCTGTGTGCTATAACGAGCCGTGCACCTGTGTGATATAACAAGCCGTGCACCTGTGTGATATAACGAGCCGTGCACCTGTGTGATATAGCGAGCCGTGCACCTGTGTGATATATAACGAGCTGTGCACCTGTGTGTATAACGAGCCTTGCACCTGTGTGATATATAACGAGCTGTGCACCTGCGATATAACGAGCCTTGCACCTGTGTGTATGTAACGAGCGTGTGCACCTTGTGATATAACGAACCGTGCACTGTGGATATATAACGAGCTGTGCACCTGCGTGATATAACGAGCCTTGCACCTGTGTGATATATAACGAGCTGTGCACCTGTGTGATATAACGAACCGTGCACCTGTGTGATATATAACGAGCTGTGCACCGGTGTGACCATGGTCAGATTTCTGTCCACTGGAAATAACAATGAAGCTTCCTATAGATTGACAAGCAAGCAGAGTCTAGAAAATTGTGGGGAATTGATACAAAAAGCATATTAGAAAATTGTCTAACTTTTTTTATAAAACATAACATTTGCTGAATGGGAGCAGCCCTGTAATGTAATGTGTGACCCCCTTATCTGTTACAGTGCCTGGAGTTAATGTCAGCAGGGGACAGTGCGGTTCTATATACCTGTTTGGTATTATCCAGTGTGTAAAATAAGCCCTGGCCGCACATGGACTGAGTCATCGGCTAAACCTTCCATTCATCTCTGGTAGAGCAGTGGAATAATACTCGTGTGACAGGTTCCTGACATATACTGTGAGACGTCCGGGGCCCTGTGCAGGTCCTGCACGGCCTCTCATTCTCTACCTGTAGGGAGGGGTGAGACCGGCTGTTCTAGTTTTGTGAAATGATTGCGTCACACACGAACTCGGTCTCGTTTTTCGATAAGGAATCTAAAAGCACACAGACATGGGGGAGAGGCGGGACGCTGCTGTGTCTCCTGTATCTTCTCTGCGGTGAGTGACTTGGGGGGGGGGGGGGGTTACAGATTGTCTCCCATTATTAGGTAAGTGCTGTGCATGGGGTGACATGACCTGGGGATATACTCAGGTGTCGCCATAGAGTCCAGTGATACAAGATACAGAAAGGCTTATGGATACACTGGTCTCGTCATCCCTCTCCTCTTGCTCTACGTAAGTTTCCCTCTGTGCCTAACTTCATTGTATTCATAGGTATCATAGTATATAAGGATGGAAAAGTCTATCCTTTAAGAATGAAGAATTTACCTAAATGGAGACGGGCTCCCCGTGTTGCTCCCTGTGCCGCCCAAACATAGTGACTGTTATCTCTTGTGTTATATGGGATATTCTAATGTGTCATAGTGATACAGGATCCTCATTAACTGTCAGTAGGATTGGTCATTCACAGGTGAACATTGGGGGGGAGACAATTGACACCAACGCAGCTTAGGGTGATGCCACACATTTGGCGTTTTTGGTCCTTTTTTAAGCATGCGTTTATTAAAAGCATCCGTTTTTACAGATTTGTCCGTTTTTCGAAATTATCTAAAGATGAAAGGTTGTAAGCAGCAAACGCATGGTAACGGCAAAAAAATGGATGCAGTTTAAAAAAGGTGTGTTTTTAAACGCATGCTTAAAAACGTACTAAAAACGCACACGTGGTGACATCACCCCAAGGGTGATGTACATATGGCATTTTTAGGCGGTTTTTGGGCTGTTTTTTAGTTAGTGCGATGTTTAAAAGATGTTAAAAAAACGCATCCATTTTTTGAAATGTGCATGGTTCTTTTCCGTTTTAATTGCGAAATTCGGAAAACCAGACAAAAACGCATGCGTTTTTACAATCTTAAAACGCACTAACTAAAAACGGCCTAAAACCGCCATGTGTGACATCACCCTAAGGACAAAGCAGATCATTCTCTCCATATTCTAGTGGCTGTCCTCTTATTGAAGTGGGGTGGAGCTATCCAGAGTAGTCGGGTGGTAGGTGGCTAAAACGCTCTGCCAAAATCACTTAAAAGGGTGTGTCCATTTTCAGCAAATAATTGATATTGTTTTGTGTAATGAAATGAAAATTTGTACAATATACTTTCTGTATCAATTCCTACACTTTTCTAGATCTCTGCTTGCGTCCTGCCATGATAGAACGGGTCATTATATTCAGTGGATAGAAAATGTATAACGTTTCATACACAAACAATATCAATCATTTGCTGAAGTGGACAACCCTTTAATGATATATCCTATAGGGAAGGTGGATTTTGCTGTGAAAAAAATTTACACTACTACAGGTGCCCTACTTACAGGCAGTCCCCGGTTACATCAAGATAGGTCTGTAGGTTTGTTCTTAAGTTGAAATTGTATGTAAGTCGGAACTGTATATTTTATCATTGTAATCCCAGCCAGAACTTTTTTGGTCTCTGTGTTGGATTTTAAAAATGTTTGGGTTTGTCATAAGAACCAGGATTAACACTAAAGCTTCATTTACAGACACCTGTGATAACTGTTATAGCTGATTATTGTAGCTAGGACTAAAGTACAATAAACTACCAATATCCAGAGACGTCCGTTGTAACTAGGGGTCGTATGTAAGTCGAGTGTTCTTAAGTAGGGACCGCCTGTGTACTTATCTATATGGTATGGATTGGATAGTTGTTACTGACTCCAAGAGTTTTCATACCCTAATAGAAGCCCCAATAAACCTCTAAGGGTGATGGCACACATGCGTTTTGAACGGTTTTTGGGACGTTTTTAAGCAGGTTTTTTTAAAAATGAGCGTTTTTGACAGGTTTGACCAACTACTCAAACTGCTCAACTGCTCAAAACACTTGTGGTTTTTGACGGACTGCTTAAAAACGGGCCAAAATGCGTGTCAAAACGCCACGTTGCCATCACCCTTAGATTTTCTATTATCTGGGCGCACTCTCCTACGTGCTGTAGTATGGCGGGTAGAAGCGTTACAGGTCACCTTCACGTGTTTACGGAGATCTTGTAACTGTTTATACCCTATAGGCCCCAGTCCCATAACAAGTGCCTGTAGATTATAGATAGGATTTTTATGGTAAATGTAAAACTTATCATTGTTTCCCAGTAGATACGTGTAGCTATAAAGAGTGTGAGGGTGAGGGCGAGGGGTTACACACAACACTAACCAATATTTATAAAATGAAGCCCCATTACACTGGAGATCAACATTTCCAAATGTAAAGGTCGTTGAGTAGTTCTATGTGAATCTATCCTTACATGAAAAGAATATCCGCATTTTAGGCGTATTTTATATCTTCTAAAGCAGCGGGTCCCCAAACTTTTACATAGGGGGCCGTTCACTGTCCCTCTCAGACGTTGGAGGGCCGGACTGAGTTTAAAATTAAAAAAAAAAATAAAATTCCTTGAAAACACAGCACTAGCGGGTCAGTGACCGCATCCGTAATACACTGGACCCCTCTCAATTAATTATTTATATAGCTGCAACCCCTGCTATTATTGTAGTAACTATTATTATTGGCCAATTATGAATCATTGGTGTCATTAATTAAATATGCTGCCCCCCCAATTAATTACTAGACTGCCCCTCATAATTAATTATTTCCTATACTGCCCTCATAATTAATTATTTCCTATACTCCACTATTAATTTCTTTCCTATACTGCCCTCATAATTAATTATTTCCTTACCCCCCACTATTAATTCTTTCCTATACTGCCCCTCATAATTAATTATTTCCTATGCTGCCCCTCATAATTAATTATTTCCTATGCTGGCTCTCATAATTAATTATTTCCTATACCCGCACCATCATTATTTCCTATACTGCCCTCATAATTAATTATTTCCTATACCCCCACTATTAATTCTTTCCTATGCTGCCCCTCATAATTAATTATTTCCTATGCTGCCCCTCATAATTAATTATTTCCTATGCTGCTCCTTATGAGAGGCATCATAGGAAATAATTAATTATGAGCGGAAGCATAGGAAATAATTAATTATTCACTTTGCTGCCCTTAAATTAATTATTACCTATGTTGCCCCTCCTAATTATTATTCCCTATTACTGCCCCTCCATTATTATTTTCTCTAATATTTCGTATATTGGGGTCGCCAAAATCTTTCTATTGCTGTTTTTTTTTTTTTTAAATCTGGCTTCCCGCGTCTTCTTTCTCGTCTGCGGCGGACAGGAAGGGTGCGCGGGCCGCATCGAGCACTATACAGGGACGGACAGGAGCTTCCTGTCCGGACAGACGGAGGCCCCTGCACGACCGCTGAAGGCAGCGGCCCAATCATTGACACTATTGTCAATGCCAGCGCCGAGCCCCGGATCCGATTTATTCATTTGGGGCACCCGGGCTGGCGCTCCAAGCGCTGGATGGGGGCCGGATAGAAACGGTCCGCGGGCCGCATGTGGCCCACGGGCCGTAGTTTGGGGACCCCTGTTCTAAAGCAAATGTAGAAATATGTGGAGATAATTGTAAAAGATCATAAATAAAGAAGACTTTCAGATATCTGATCTGTGTTCATCAGGCTCCTGCCGCTAATCTCAAGGATTATCCGAAAAACCAGGTTGTCCAATTGAATGCCAAAAGGGGACCCAATCAACTCTAGGAAGAGAATTTGGTCGTGATTTCTAGAATATTGCCCATACAACATCCAAAATTAATTCAAGGTCCCAAGAAGTGGTCGCCCTGAAAAGACAAATGCAAGAGAGACAGGATAATGCGGAGAATCTTCATGGGTAAGGTGATGCCACCACACAGCGTTTTGAAAACGTTTTTAGTCGTTTTTAAGCAGTCCGCCTAAAAAAACACATGCGTTAGAAAACGCATCAGTTTTTAAAAACGCATCCATTTTTGTCAGTTTTTAATTGCGCAAATGGAAAACCTGTCAAAAACGCATGCATTTTTAAAAACCAGATGCGTATTTTAACACATGGTCTTTTAACGGATTGCAAAAAACGGTTTCAAAACTTCATGTGTGGCATCACCCTAATTGTTTCATCACTGCAGCTGGAGTTGCTTGCCAGTTGAGCACTGAACAGGGTATAGGGTGCTGCCACACGTCACGTTCTTGGACCGTTCTTGGACCATTTTAAACTAAACTGAAAACATGTGCGTTTTTAAACGGATGCGTTTCGTGTAAGCTTGCCATGCTTTTGGCGGTTTCAAAGCTGCCTACACGTCTAGAAATGAAGATGAACAAGTCAAAGAGCCAAACGCACTGTAAACATTCAAAAACGCAAAAAAAAGGCCGATTCGCGTTTTTTTTCCGATGTGTTACCCGAAATATTTCGATTTGTGCCATTTCCCCCGAATTGCCCTGGGATTTTGGCGCACGCGATCAGATTGTGGTGCATCGGCGCTGGCATGCACTCGACGGAAATCAGGGGGCGCGGCCGAACGAAAACTCTACGGATTCGGAAAAACCGCCGCATTTAAACAAAAAAATCTGTCGCGGAGCTTGCACTTACCTTCACTCAGCGGCTCGGTGAACTCCAGCGCGTTCCGATGCTTTTCAGCGCAGCAAGCGCCACCTGGTGGACGGCGGAGGAACTACCTTAATGCATCCCGGCCGGCCCCGAATCCAGGCAGAGAGGCGCCGCTGGATCGCGAATGGACCGGGGTAAGTAAATCTGCCCCAATGCTAAAGAACATTTGGACTGAAAACCACCTGCAGTGAATCAAAGGTAGACTCACTTTGCTGAGGAGTGTTGTGTGGGCACACACAGTTCATTTTAGTGATGAAAGTAAGTTAAATTTATTTGGATTGATGGGAAACATTGGGGGTCATTTACTTACCTGGTTTGTTGCGATCCAGCGGCGCGTTCTCGACAGAGGATTCGGTCTTCCGGCGATCACTAAGGTCGTGCGCCTGATGTCCACTAGTGTCGCTGCTGCGCTGAAGTCTGCCGAGGTCCGCTGGAGTTCACCATCCTATTCCTGGTGCATGTGAGTGCTTGATCTTGCGACACAATTCGGTTTTTAAATTCAGCGTTTTTCCGAATCCGTAGGGTTTTCCGACGACCACGCCCCCCCCAATTTCTGTCGCATGAAAGCCGGCGTGATTGCGCCAAAATCCGATCGCGTGAGCAAAAATCCCGTCAGAATTCGGAAAAACCGGGAAACCCGAAGAAAGTGTGGCCGTAGAGCCCTTAGTAAATGAGCCCCATTATGTTTATTGACGAACTGGGGAAAGACTAAACCCAAAGTGTGTGAAAGAAATCAGTGAAAGGTTGTGGGGGAAGTGTCATGGTTTGGGGAATGTTTCTACAGAAGATTTGGAACTCTCATACAGATAATGGCAGAGCGAACGATGAAATGTCCGCCAAGAGTCCTGATGTAAACATTGGAAATCCTGGTGACACCCACACCAAAGACTGGAAGAAGAGCGGAGCACAATCCCAGCAGAGCAGAGAGACGAGTGACCTGTGGCCACAGAGTGCTGAAGTCCTTCTACTGATCGGTGACTATTGTAAACCAGTATCCTCCACCGATCAGTCATTCTTGGCGCCTCTGGCTTTAAAGGGGATCCGGAAGCAGAACGCCCTATTCATTGTATAGCACCTATGCCCGGAACTGCAGCTTGGTTCCCATTCACTTTAATTAGGTGCTGAAATGCAGTGACCCAATCAGGTTTATAGAGTAGGAAATCATAGAAATAAAAAGTAGGGAATATCTGTTCTAGAATAATGCAAAGCTTCAACAGGATACAGATATACAGATCTAGAAGTCCCTAAATCTCAGAAAAGTAAAAGCCATTAGCAAGGGCTGGTGTGTGACAAAGCGAAACATCAGATTTACACCTTTTAAACCCTTTATGACTTTAATAGAAAGAGATCTGTGGATATACATCAGGCCGCTGATTTTCGGTGTTAATGTGATTTTGGATTAATAATTGTATGAATGAAATGCTGTCTTATCAGGGGCATATTAGGGGTTATCCAGGTTTTAAAAATTACTTTGGGCGGGGTGGTTTAATTAAACATTATAAACATCTGCTTACCCCTCTGCGCGGCTGATAGTCCCGCGCCGCGGTCGTCTCCTCTGTGGCCGGTTTGTACACAGGGGCGCACAGGGAGCTTCCGGCGGCGGGAGCTCCCATCTGACACCATCTCCCAGCGCTTACAACGCTGAGAGATAGGGACGGATGGGAGGAGCGGCACATCACGGACCGGAAGCTCCCTGTGCGCGGCTTCTGTGCCCCTGTAAGCAAAACAGCAGCGGATCAGACGGCCGTGCGCGGGACATTGGCAGCCCCGGAGGAGGTAGTACACGTTTATTAGGTTTACTAGCCCACCCAGCACTGCCCTCAGTATTTTTAAAAACCCGGATAACCCCTTTAACGCTTAGGGTGTGCCACACATGACGTTTTTGGTCTGTTTTTTAAGCGCACGCTTTCAATCCGTTTAAAAACGCATCCGTTTTGAAGGTTTTTGTCCATTTTTTCCAATTATTAATAGAAAACGGATAGAAAAACGAGGGTAAAAATGGACCAAAAACGCAGTGTGACATCACCCTAAGTCCCAGGTATGTAATGACAGCTCCGCTCGTCTCAGCTGCACATGTTTTGGTGTGAAGGAAGAGAATTTGTAAATCACAAGCAAAAGAATCAAAAAGAATAAAACAGTTGAAAACTTTTTCCTTGTGCAGTGACTCATGCCACCTCAACCTCTCCTTGTCATTGTCTTTGTGAAATGTTACCGGAATGTCCCATGTCAGTATGTCAGCAATGTACTCACATCACCCGGCACCTCCATGAGGCACAGCCATGCATGGAAATGTCTGCCAGAGGAAGGAATTCTGGTATAACTGGTCATATGGCTACCCCCGAGCAGTGTGGCGAACGTATGGCACGGGTGCCAGTGGCGGCACTCAGAGCCCTCTCTGTGGGCACCCCGGCCATCACCCCAGCATGAAGTTCACCAGAACTCAAAGAATCCTTCTCCAGAATCTTCCTACAATGATAGGCGAGTTTGCCCTCCTCCTTTCAAATGCGTCAGTGTCTTTAGGAGGCTGAAGGATTGAAAGTTGTCAAAGAACAAGGAGAAATACTTCAACCTAAAGCCACTTATTTATAACAAAGTGCAGCGACGCAGCAATTAAGTAGCAATTATTTCTCCTTGTTCTTTGACAACTTTCATCTTTCAGCCTCCTAAAGACACTGACGCAGTTGAAAGGAGGAGGGCAAATTCGCCTATCATTGTAGGAAGATTCTTTGAGTCCTGTCTGGTGAACTGCATGCTGGGGTATTGCTGGGTGCCACAAGTAGAGGGCTCTGAGTGCTGCCACTGGCACCTGTTCCATAGTTCGCCACCACATGCTATAGGGCATGATTGATTTTGCTTGAAAAATCCATTTACACTACTACAGGTGCCCTTTATTACTATCATGGTATGGATGGATAGTTGTTACTGACTCCCAAGATTGTTGGTCATACCCTAATAGAATCCCCCAAACACCTCTAAGGGTGATGGCAACATGGCGTTTTGAACGCGTGTTTTGGACATTTTAAGCAGTCTGTTAAAAAACGCATGGGTTTTTCAAAAATGATGCGTTTTTTGACAGGTTTGACCAATTATTTAATTCAAACTGCTCAAAAAAAGCACGGGTTTTTGACAGACTGCTTAAAATAGGGCCAAAACGTGTTCAAAAGCCACGTGTGCATCACCCTTACTTTCCTGAGATTTCCTATTATCTGGGCGCACTCTCCTACGTGCTGTAGTATGTAGTATGGCAGGTAGAAGCGTTACAGGTCACCTTCAGTGTTTACAGAAGATCTTGTAACATGTTTATACCCTATAGGTCCCAGTCCCAAACAAGTGCCTGTAGATATAGATGGATTTTTATGGTAACATAGTAAAACTTATCATTGTTTCCCAGTAGATACTGTAGCTATAAGAGTGTGAGGGTGAGGGCGAGGGATTACACACAAACAAACCAATATTCTATAAAATGAGCCCCCATATACACTGGAGATCAACATTCCAAGGACATTTGGGAAATGTGATCCCAGTGTATTATGGGGCTTCATTTTATAGAATATTGGTTATGTTGTGTGTAATCCTCGCCCTCACCCCAAACTCTTTATAGCACAGTATCTACTGGGAAACAATGATAAGTTTTTACTATTACCATAAAAATCCTATCTATAATCTACAGGCACTGTTTGGGACTGGGACCTATAGGGTATAAACATGTTACAAGATCTTCTGTAAACACGTGAAGGTGACCTGTAACGCTTCTACGCCATACTACCAGCACGTAGGAGAGTGGAGGCGCCAGATAATAGGAATCTCAGGGAGAAGTAAGGGTGATGGCACACGTGGCGTGTTTGAACACGTTTTTGGCCCGTATTTAAGCAGTCTGTCAAAAACCACGTGCGTTTTTGAGCAGTTTGAATTAAATAATTGGTCAAACCTGTCAAAACGCATCAGTTTTGAAAAAACCCATGCGTTTTTTAACAGCTGCTTAAAATGTCCAAAAAGCGTTCAAAACGCAATGTGTGCCATCACCCTTAGAGGTTTATGGGGGATTCTATTAGGGTATGACCAAACAATCTTGGGAGTCAGTAACAAATATCACATCCATACCATATAGATAAGTAATAAGGGCACAGCTGAGTAGTGTAAATGGATTTTTCAAGCAAAATCAATCATGCCCTATAGCAGTGGTGGCGAACCTATGGAACAGGTGCCAGTGGCAGCACTCAGAGCCTCTCTGTGGGCACCCAGGCAATAACCCAGCATGCAGTTCACCAGACAGGACTCAAAGAATCTTCCTACAAATGATAGGCGAAATTTGCTCCTCCTTTCAACTGCGCAGTGTCCTTTAGGAGGCTGAAGATGAAGATTGTCAAAGAACAGGAGAAATAAATGCTACTTAATTGCTGCGCGGCACTTTGTTATAAATAAGTGGCTTTAGGTTGAAGTATTTCTCCTGTTCTTTGACAACTTTCAATCCTTCAGCCTCCTAAAGACACTGACGCATTTGAAAGAGAGGGCAAACTCGCCTATCATTGTAGGAGATTCTGGAGAAGGATTCTTGAGTTCTGGTGAACTTCATGCTGGGTGGTGATGGCCGGGGTGCCCACGAGAGGGCTCTGAGTTGCCGCCACTGGCCCGTGCCATCTCCACCAACTGTGGGGGTAGCCCTATGACCAGTTATACCAGAATTCCTTCCTCTGCCAGACATTTCCAGTGCAGGCTGTGCCTCATGGAGGTGCCGGGTGATTTGAGTACAAATTGCTGTACATATGACATGGGGACATTCCGGTAACATTTCACAAAGACAATGACAAGGAGAGGTTGAGGTGCATTGAGTCACTGCACAAGGAAAAAGTTTTCAACTGTTTTATTCTTTGATTCATTTTGCTGTGTATTTACAAATTCTCTTCCTTCACCAAAACATGTGCAGCTGAGACGAGCGGAGCTGTCATTAATACCTGGGGACTTAGGGTGATGTCACATGCCGTTTTTGGTCCATTTTAAGAATCCGTTTGTCTATCCGTTTTCTATTAAGATAATTGGAAAAAATGGACAAAAACCTTCAAAAACGGATGCGTTTTTAAACGGATTGAAAGCGTGCGCTTAAAAACAGACCAAAAACGTCATGTGTGGCATCACCCTAAGACTTTAAAGGGGTTATCGGGTTTTAAAAATACTGAGGGCAGTGCGGGTGGGCTAGTTAAACATATAAACGTGTATCTACCTCCTCCGGGGCTGCCAATGTCCCGCGCCACGGTCGTCTGTCCGTGCTGTCTTTGCTTACAGGGGGCACAGAAGCCGCGCACAGGGAGCTTCCGGTCCGTGATGTTGCCGCTCCTCCCATCCGTCCCTATCTCTCAGCGTTGTAAGCGCTGGGAGATGGTGTCAGATGGGAGCTCCCGGCCGGCCGGAAGCTCCCTGTGCGCCCCTGTGTACAAACCGGCGCACAGAGGAGACGGACCGCGGCGCGGGACATCAGCCGCGCCAGAGGAGGTAAGCAGATGTTTATAATGTTTAATTAAACCACCCCGGCCCAAAGTAATTTTAAAACCGGATAACCCCTTTAATATGCCCCTGGATAGAGACTAGCAATTTCATTCATACAATATTATTAAAATCCAAAATCACATTAACACCGAAAATCAGCGGCCTGAATGTATATCCACAGATCTCTTTCTAGTAAAGTCTAAAGGGTTAAAAGGGTGTAAATCTGGATTGTTATCGCTTGTCACACACCAGCCCTTTGCTAATGCTTTACTTTCTGAGATTAGGGCTATCTAGATCTGTATAATCGTATCCTGTTGAAGTTGCATTATTCTGAGAACAGATATCCCTACTTTTTATTTCTATGATTCATACCTATAAAACCTGATTGGGGTCACTGCACATTCAGCACCTAATTAAAGGTGAATGGGAACCACCGCTGCAGTTCCCGGGCATAGTGCTATACAATGAATAGGGCGTTTGCTTCCGGATCCCCTTTAAAGCCAGAGGCGCCCAGAAATGACTGATCGGTGGAGGATACTGGTTACATAGTCACCGATCAGTAGAAGGACTTCAGCACTCTGTGGCCACGGACATCACTCGTCTCTCGCTCTGCTGGGATTGTGCTCCGCTCTCTTCCAGTCTTTGGTGTGGGTGTCCACAAGGATTTCCAATGTTTACATCCGGACCTTGGCTGGACATTTCATCGTGCTCTGCCATGTATCTGTATGAGAGGTCCAAATCTTCTGTAGAAACATTCCCCAAACCATGACACTTCTCACCACCTTTTCCCTGATTTCTTTACACATCTTTGGGTTTAGTCTTTCCCCAGTTCGTCAATAACAAAATGGGGATTTTACTAAGGGCTCTACGCCACACTTCTTGGGTTTCCGGTTTTTCCGAATTCTGACGGGATTTTTGCTCACGCGATCGGATTGGCGCAATCACGCCGGCTTTCATGCGACAGGATAATGGGGGGTGGGTGTCCGGAAAAACCCTACGGATTCGGAAAAAACGCGATTAAAAACCGAATGTGTCGCAAGATCAGCACTCACTGCACCAGGAATAGGATGGTGAACTCCAGCGGACCTCGGCAGACTTCAGCGCAGCAGCGACACCTAGTGGACATCAGGCGCACGACCTTAGTGAATCGCCGGAAGACCCGAATCCTCGTCGGAGAACGCGCCGCTGGATCGCAACAGAACCAGGTAAGTAAATGACCCCCAATGTTTCCCATCAGATCCAAATAAATTTAACTTACTTTCATCACTAAAATGAACTGTGTGAACTGTCCACACAACATACTCCTCAGCAAAGGTGAGTCTAGCCTTTTGATTCACTGCAGAGTGGGTTTTCAGTCCAAATGTTCTTTAGCATTGGGGCAGATTTACTTACCCGGTCCATTCGCGATCCAGCGGCGCGCTCTCTGCACTGGATTCGGTGTCCGGGATTCATTAAGGTAGTTCTCCGCCGTCCCCAGGTGGCGCTGTGCGCTGAAAACATCGAACGCGCGGAGTTCACCGGCGGGCTGGTGAAGGTAAAGTTGCAAAGCTCCGCGAAGATTTTTGTTTAAATCGGGCGTTTTCCGAATCGTAGAGGTTTTCGTTCGGCCGCCGCCATGATTTCGTCGAGTGCATGCCAGAAGGCGATGCACCCACCATCTGGATCGCGTCGCCACAAAATCCCAGGGCAATTCGGGGAGGGAAATCGGCACAAATCGCAAAATATCGTTGGTAACACATCGGAAAAACGCGAATCGGCCCTTTTGCGTTTGTTTGAATGTTACAGTGCGTTTGGTGCTTTGAACTTGTTCATCTCATTCTAGAGTGTAGGCAGCTTTGAAACAGCCAAAAAGAATGGCAAGCTTCAGCAACGCATCGTTTTACAAACGCACATGTTTTCATAGTTTAAAAATGGTCCGTAGAACGGTCCAAGAACGGTGAGTGTGGCAGCACCCTATCCCCTGTTCAGTGCTCAAACGGGCAGCAATCAGTGCAGTGATGAAACATTAGGGTGATGCCACACATGAAGTTTTGAAACCTGTTTTTGCAATCCGTTAAAAGAACCATGTGTTAAAATACGCATCTGAGTTTTTAAAAAATGCATCGTTTTTTGAACAGTTTTTCCAAATTTGCCGCAATTAAAAAACTGACAAAAAGGAAGCGTTTTTTTAAAAAACTGATGCGTTTTCTAACGCATGTGTTTTTTTAGCGACTGCTTAAAAACGGACTAAAAACGTTTTCAAACACGCTGTGTGTGGCATCACCCTTACCATGAAATTCTCCGCATTATCCTGTCCTCTCTGCATTTGTCTTTCAGGGCGACCAGCCTTCTTGGGGAACTTGAATTAATTTTGGATGTTGTTAAAGGGGCAATATTCTAGAAACAGAACAAATTCTCTTCCTAGAGTTGATTGGGTCCCTTTGGCATTCAATTGGACCAACCTGGTTTTTTCGGATAATCTTGAGATTAGGGAGGAGCCTGAGCAACACAGATCAGATATCTGAAAGTCTTCTTTTTTATGATCTTTTACAATTATCTCCACAATTTCTACATTTGCTTTAGAACAGGGGGTCCCCAAACTACGGCCCGTGGGCCACATGCGGCCGCGGGACCGTTTCTATCCGGCCCCCATCCAGCGCTTGGAGCGCACAGCCCGGGTGCCCCCAAATGATAAATCGGATCCGGGGCTCGGCGCTGGCATTGACAATAGTGTCAGATTTGGGCCGTGACCTTCGAGGTCGGGCAGGGGCCTCCGTGTCCGGACAGGAAGCTCTGTCGTCCCTGTATAGTGTCGATGCGGCAGCGCACCCCTTCCTTCCGCCGCAGGACAGAAGAAGAAAAAGACGCGGAGCCAGATTTAAAAAAAAAAAAACAGCAATAGAAAGTTTTGGCGACCCAAATACGAAGTAATTAGAGAAAATACTAAGAGGGGCCAGTTATAGGGAATAATTAATTATGGGGGCAACATAGGTAATAATTAATTTGGGCAGCAAAGTTGAATAATTAATTATTTCCTATGCTTCCGCTCATAATTAATTATTCCTATGATGCCTCTATAAGGAGCAGCAAGGAATAATTAAATGAGGGGCAGCATAGGAAATAATTATATTGGGGGCAGCATAGGAAAGAATAATAGTGGGGGGGTATAGAAATAATTAATTATGAGGGGCAGATAGGAAATAATGAATGGTGCGGGTATAGGAAATAATAAATTATGAGAGCCAGCATAGGAAATTATTAATTATGAGGGGGCAGCATAGGGAAATAATTAATTATGAGGGGCAGTATATGAAAGAATTAATAGTGGGGGTATAGGAAAAATTAATTATGGGGGCGTATAGGAAAGAATTAATAGTGGGGTGGGGTATAGGAAATAATTATTATAGAGGGCAGCATAGGAAATAATTAATTATGAGGGGCAGTTTAGTAATTAATGGGGGGGGGCAGCATATTTAATTAATTGACCCAATTGATTCTAATTGGGCCATAAATAAAATAGTTCTACAAAGGGGTGCAGTATATTAAATAATTAATTGGAGGGGGTCCAGTGTATTACGGATGCGGTCACATTGACCGCTAGTGCTGTGTTTTCAAGGAATTTCTTATTTTTTTTTTTAAATTTTAAACTTCAGTACCGGCCCTCCACATTCTGAGAGGGACAGTGAACGCCCCTATGTAAAAGTTTGGGGACCCATGCTTTAGAAGAATAAAATACGCCTAAAATGCGGAAATTCTTTTCATGTAAGGATAGATTCACATAGAACTATCCAACGACCTTTACATTTTGGAAATTTGATCTCAGTGTATGGGGCTTTCATTTTATAGAATATTGGTTAGGGTTGTGTGTAACCCCTCGCCCTCACCCCTCACACTCTTTATAGCTACAGTATCTACTGGGAAACATGATAAGTTTTTACTATGTTACCATAAAAATCCTATCTATAATCTACAGGCACTTGTATGGGACGGGGCCTATAGGGTATAAACATGTTAAAAGATCTCCTGTAAACACGTGAGGGTACCTGTAACGCTTCTAACCGCCATACTACAGCACGTAGGAGAGTGCGCCCAGATAATTAGAAAAATCTAAGGGTGATGGACACGTGGCGTTTTGAACGCATTTTTGGACCGTTTTTAAGCAGTCCGTCAAAAACCACAAGTGTTGTTTGAGCAGTTGAGCAGTTTTGAGTAGTTGGTCAAACTGTCAAAAACAGCATCAGTTTTAAAAAAAACCTGCTTAAAAACGTCCCAAAAAACGCGTTCAAAACGCATGTGTGCATCAACCTTAGAGGTTTATGGTGGGCTTCTATTAGGGTATGAGCAAACATACTTGGGAGTCAGTAACAACTATCCATCCATACCATATAGATAAGTACACAGCGGTCCCTACTTAAGAACACTCGACTTACATAGACCCCCTAGTTACAAACGGATCTCTGGATATTGGTAGTTTATTGTACTTTAGTCCTAGGCTGACAATAAGTCAGCTATAACAGTTATCACAGGTGTCTGTAATGAAGCTTTAGTGTTAATCCTGGTCTATGACAACCCAACATTTAAAATCCAACACAGAGACCCAAAAAAGTTCTGGCTGGGATTACAATGATAAATATACAGTTCCGACTTACATACCATTTCAACTTAAGAACAAACCTACAGACCCATCTTGTATGTAACCGGGGACTGCCTGTAAGTAGGGCACCTGTAGTAGTGTAATGGAATTTTTCAAGCAAAATCAATCCTTCCCTATAGGATATCATTAAAGGGTTGTCCACTTTCCAGCAAATGATTGATATTGTTTGTGTAATGAAACGTTATACATGTTTCTATCCACTGGAAATAATAGACCCCTTCTATGGCAGGAAGCAAGCGAGATCTAGAAAGTGAGGAATTGAGTACAGAAAGTTATTGTCAAATTTTCATTTCATTACACAAACACATATCAATTATTTGCTGAAAATGGACAACCTCCTTTAATAAGTGATTTGGCGAGTAGGGAGTTTTCTAGCCACCTACCACCCGACTACTCTGGATAGCTCCACCCACTTCAATAAGAGGACAGCCACTAGAATATGGAGAAATGATCTGCTTATGTCCTTAGGGTGATGCACAATGGCGGTGTTTAGGAGCCGTTTTAGTTAGTGCGTTTTAAGATTGTAAAAACGCATGCGTTTTGTGGTTTTCCGAATTTGCGCAATTAAAACGGAAAAAAACGCATCGGCAATTTCAAAAAATGGATGCGTTTTTTTAACATCTTTTAACAATCGCACTAACTAAAAAACACCCAAACCGGCCTAAAAATGCCATATGTGACATCCCCTTGGGGTGATGTCACACGTGGCGTTTTAGTACGTTTTTAAGCATGTTTTTAAAAACACACCCGTTTTTTAAACTGCATCCACTTTTTTGCCGTTACCATGCGTTTGGCGCTTACAACTTGTTCATCTTTTAAGATAATTTCGAAAAACGGACCAAATCTGTACAAAAAGGATGCTTTTTAATAAACGCATGCTTAAAAAAACGGACCAAAAACGCCAAATGTGTGGCATCACCCTAAGCTGCGTTGGTGTCAATTGTCTCCCCCCCAATGTTGCACCTGTGAATGACCAATCCTACTGACAGTTAATGAGGATCCTGGTATCACTATGACACATTAGAATAATCCCATATAACACAAGAGATAACAGTCACTATGTTTGCGGCGGCACAGGAGCAACAGGGGAGCCCGTCTCCATTTAGGTAAATCTTTCATCTTAAAGGATAGACTTTTCCATCCTTATATACTATGATACTATGAAATACAATGAAGTTAGGCAGCAGAGGGAAACTTACGTAGAGACAAGAGGAGAGGGATGACGAGACCCAGTGTATCCATAGCCTTTCTGTATTTGTATAATGGACTCTATGGCGACACCTGAGTATATCCCCAGTCATGTCACCCCATGCACAGCCATTACCTAATAATGGGAGACAAATCTGTAACCCCCCCCCCCCCCCAAGTCACTCACCGCGAGCAGAAGATACAGGAGGACACAGCAGCGTTCCGCCCTCTCCCCATGTCTGTGTGTTTTAGATTCCTTATCGAAAAACGGACGTAGTCGTGTGACGCAATCATTTCACAAAACTAGAACAGCCGGTCTCACCCCGTCCCTGGCAGGTAGAGAATGAGAGGCCGTGCAGGACCTGCACAGGTGCCCCGGACGTCTCACAGATATGTGCAGGAACCTGTCACACAGTATTATTCCACTGCTCTACAGACTGATGAATGGAGAGGTTTTAGCCGATGACTCAGTCCATGTGCGGCCAGGGCTTATTTACACACTGGATACTACCAAACAGGTATATAGAACCGCACTGTCCCCTGCTGACATTAATCCATGGCACTGTACAATCAGTAAGGGGTCCTACAGTACATTACAGGGCTGCTCCCATTTCGCCAAATGTTATTGTTTCGTATAAGAAAAGTTAGACAATTTCTAATATGCTTTTGTATCAATCTCCCACAATTTTCTAGACCTGCTTCTGTCATCTATAGGAAGCATTCATTGTTTATTTCCAGGGACAGAAATCTGACCATGGTCACACCGGTGCACAGCTCGTTATATATCACACAGGTGCACGTTCGTTATATCCCACAGGTGTCACAGCTGGTATATATCACACAGGTGCAGGCTCGTTATATCACGCAGTGCACACTCGTTATATACACACAGGTGCACGGTTCGTTATATCACACAGGTGCACACGCTCTATATATCACACAGGTGCCAGGCTCGTTATATCACGCAGGTGCACAGCTCGTTAATATCACACAGGTGCAAGGTCTCGTTATATCAACAGGTGCAGCTCGTTATATTCATCACAGTACAGTGCACGGCTCGTTATCACACAGGTGCACGCTTTTGTTATATCGACACAGGTGCACGGCTCGTTATATCACGCAGGTGCACGGCTCGTTATATCACGCAGGTGCACAGCTCGTTATATATCACCAGGTGCATGGTTGTTATATCACACAGGTGCACAGCTCGTTATATATACACAGGCTGCCATGGATTCGTTATATCAACACAGGTGGCACAGCTCGTATATATCACACAGGTGCACGGCTGTTACATGCACAACAGGTGCAACAGCTCGTTTATATCGCACAGCGTGCACGGCTCGTATATCACACAGGTGCACGGCTCGTTATATCACACAGGTGCAGGCTCGTTATCAACGTGCACGGCCGTTATATCAGACAGGGCACAGCTCGTTAATATCGCACAGGTGCCGGCTGATAATCACACAAGTGCACGGCTCGTTAGATCACACAGGTGCATGGCTCGTTATATCACACAGTGCACGGTCATTATAACACAGGTGCATTGCTCGTTATTATCACACAGTGCAACGGCTCGTTATATCACACAGGCGCATGCTCGTTATTCACCACAGGTGCACGGTCGGTTATATAACACAGGCGCACGGCTATTATATCACACGGGAGCGGCTCATAAACACACAGGTGCATTGCTCGGTAATCAACAGATCCACGGCTCCTTATACAAACCGCTTCTGATTACTCTACTATGATACTAACGACGCGTGCATCCTGTGTGACCATGGTCAGATCTTTTCCACGAGGTCAACAGTAGAAGATTTCTATAGAATGGACAGCAAGCACAGGTCCAGAAAAACACGTTCACTAAATTGATACAGAATATATCAGGAGAGTGGAGAACAGTTTTTACCTCAGACACTTCTGAGAAATCTCCCCCATTGTGTTCCTCTGTTATTCTCCAGAAGTATCACCTGACCCCTGGCTGGTGTATATACTACCTCTGACACTGGTTGTTGCGTGTCCGGCAAGGATCTGGGTCCGCCGATTCACTAAGATCGTGCGTCCCTATTCTGCATCCGTCGCTGCTGCGCGTGGTTGCCGGAGTTCACCTTCCTTACTTCCCTGTGCTTGTGAGTGCTTATCTGACACACTTTCCTTTTTAACTTGGCGGGATTTCCGAATCAAGTCAGTGGTGATTGTACAGAGCCACGCCCCCCCGTTTATGTTCGCGTGTAAGCGCGATACCGATGCGCCACAATCCGATTGCGCAGCGCCAAAAACCCGGGGCAAAACACCAATTCAGGGCAAAAAGAAATTGACGGCGTCAGGGAAACCCTTAGTAAATGAGCCCCACTGTGTACAAAAACAACGTTTTTGTAATTACACCTATCAAAGCCTCATTAGACGCCGTAGGGGAGTTTATACTCTTTGCATAAGACGTCCTGTGTATACAACATGCAACATACATTTCATTCCTATTTCTTTTGTCTTTTGGCTAACTGCTGGTATATTGATCTCCTGCGTCACGGCCACATCATAGAGTTCGCGGATGGTCATGGCCCCAATGCGGCTTCCACGCCTTACGTGTTGGGTCTCACATGAAACTTACATACATGGCCAATAACGTGGGTGTTCCCGCAGGAGTGATATCACATCTAACTGGGGGCAACATGTCAGGATGGGCGCTGAACAGACCCTTCATTGTTCACCATGAGTTTAAGTTTGAAACTCCTCATGCCTATGACATGTATCGTTCAATCTATTTCTGCTTTAAAGCAGGAACGTACTGTGGTAGTTCTTATATGTGTTATTCATGGCCTCCTGCCTCCTAAAATCAACTTTTAATAGATGCTGATGGGTCAATGGTTGTCTATAGCTTCACAGGCTGTTTCTGTGCTGGAGCACTATCTCCCCCCTCCAAATATGTGAGATACGCAGGAGGTGAGGAAGTGGGAAAATTGCTGAGGGAGCCGGGGGAGAGTGAGAACATTGTAACAGCCTGTGAAGCTACATCACAAGGGTATAAGTAACACCCCCATGGCCCCACATATGCTAGAGGAACAGAAGGGCTCCGGGGGATGTTACCAAATCCCCACGACCATGTAGCCTTCACAGGCTGTTCACTGTCTCCCGCAAGCACAAATTTCCTCCACTATCGCATGTGTTAATCTCTACAGGGGGGGGACCTGCTCCTGCACAGTGTAACAGTCCTGTGGAACCTACGTCACCCCAGAACTCTTTTGACCATCAGCATCATATTAAAAGTTAATGTTAAGGAGGAGACCATAGATAACACAAATGATAGGCCATTTACATCTTTATCTTAAGGGTGTTTGCTTTAGATTAGCAATAATGCTGTGATGTCCCGCCCCGTGTCTGGCTGATCATGCTCCTGTTTGGTTTACAGAACAGAAAGCTAGCTCGGAGAGCTCCCGCCGCCAGCCGGGCACTCCAAACAGCTCACCATATCCTAGCAGCATACAATGCTGAGAGATCAGTAGGGGGCACGGATCAGACAGACCGCGGCGAGGGACGAGAGCAGCAAGGCAGCAACAGAGAGTTTAGTTACAGGGTTTAATTATATTTAATAGCCCAGCCCATATTTATTGCTATTTCGGAAAAACTCCTTTATAATAATCAACAGATTTAAAATACTTTTTCATATCCGTCTCCATATGGAAGTGAATATCAGAAGTAGCAAATCATTGATATCATATCTATAAAGGTCCAAACTGTAAATCAAAAAAACTCTACACACACATATATGAAATAGAGAAAGAATGCACATTAATCGATGGAAAATCAATGCTGTGGCGAAAGATATCGTAACCACATGGCAGGTGTAAAACAAACTCACAAACACGGGGATTCGAAGAGCTGTGTTATGGTCTATCATGGATAGTACACATAAATAAATCGTTAAAAGTCATAGATACAAAGGAACAATAAAAAATCCACATATTGTGCAAATACGACCAATTTCCTAAGATCCCATGTATCCTGTGCTGTGCTGTGTTATTTCTAGGATACATAGGAATATTAGGAACCATTTGTCCTGGATGACAACAGCAAATGAGATAAAACCAAAGTACGGCACAATACTGGGAACCAGAGCCAGAATAAGTAGGTGCCTTTTGTCCATCCCTACAACCATGGTTTTTGTTTTTCCAAATGGCTACTCAGTCTCCACTTAAAGAGCCACTGACATAGTCCACCAATCACACGGCCGGCCTGGATTACTGCATACAAAACCTTGTTCAAATTTTCCATAGAGGAATTGGGAATGAGACTCCAGTGACTGGCAGACCCAAGATGCATTGTATGATGAGATACTCCTGCTCTGTATGATAAGTAATCATGCTCTGTATGATGAGATATTAATGCTCTGATACAAGTACTCATGCTCTGTTAGATAAGATATCATGCTCTGTAATGAGATAGATATTCATGCTCTGATGATAGAGATACCATGCTCTGTATGATGAGATATCAGGTTCTGTTATGAGCAGATACTCTGCGCTGTATGATAAGATACTCATGCTACTGTATGATTAAGATGTCATGCTCTGTAGATGAAGATATTCATGCTCTGGGATGTAAGAACGCATGCTCTGTATGAAGAGATACTCAGGTTCTGTATGATAGATACCTGCTCTGTATGATGTGAACTCATGTCTGCTATGAAAGATATGACACGCTCTGTATGATAGATATATGCTCTGTCTGATGAGATACTAATGCTCTGCTGAATAAGATACTCTGCTCGTATGATAAGATACTCATGCTCTGTATGATAATGATATACTCATGTCTGTATGATGAGATCTCATGTTCTGTATGATGAGATCTCAGCTCTGTATGATGATGATACTCTCTCTGTATGATAAGATATGCAGCTCTGGATGATGAGATACTATGCCGTAATGATGAGATACGCATGCTCTTTTGATGAGAACTCATGCTTGTATGATAAGATACTCATAGCCGTACTGATAGATAAGTATACTCATCGTGTCATAAGATATCATGCTCTGTATGATAGATACTCATGCTCGTATGATAAGTATATTATGCTCGTATGATAACGATACTCATGCTCTGTGATAAGATCTCATGCTTTGTAATAAGTATACTCATTCTTAGTAATATCGCTCTGTATGATAAGATACCACTCGTTAAGACTATGCTCTGTAAGATAAGATATCAATGCTCTGTACATGATAAGATATTCATGCTCTGTATGATAAGATTACTTATGCTCTGTATAAAATACTCACTGCTTTGTATAAGATATTCGCTTTTGTATGAGAATACTCATGCTCTGTATGCATCGATACTCATTCTGTATGATAAGAATACTTCATGGGCTCTGATTGATAATGTACTCCTGCTTTGTATCAAGATGATTCATGCTTTGTTGTGAGTACAGGAACATCACCATTAGCATAATGTATGTCCCTGGTTTTATCATGATGGCGTTTTGTGGAGATCCCTTTAAAATGACACTACTGTTATGCAAAAAAAAAACCAGCCTCACACCATCTCTGCAACATGGAGAATAATATAACCTTTGGAAGGGAGACCAGTCCGTCTCATTTCAAGCAATATGACCTATTTATATATATATATATTATATTATATTATAATATATAATATATAACAACAGACATCTGCCTCATATGCAACATAACAGAGATCTGGTGAAACATGATAGAGCTTGTACTCTCTCGTCATCACATGACTAATCTATCACTACTGTCAAGGCCGGGGCCAATCAGCTGCCTCGGCCGGGCGGTCATGTGACGCCACCCGGAAAGCACAACCTTCTGCGATTTCCTTCCTACTCACTGGTGCGCTGCTCTACGCGAGGACGTCGTCGCTTCGATGAGCTTTAGGCCGGGACGGTCGGCTATAATCGCTGCTGCTGCTTGCTGTTGTGTCGCTACGGAAGCGCTGCAGGGAGGCCTCTCCTCTTGCAGAACTAACCCTGGGGTGAGGATGGGGCCGAGAAGAAGAAGACATATGCAGTGTGTGCACGATCAAAGGGGAACCGGCAGGAGAACCGCTGTACCACCCGTGTGTGTGCACAGCATTATAAGTATCACCATCAGGAGTGCCATGGTGCAGTGCCTGAAGCAACAGCAGGAAGCGTACTGTGATTATGGTAAAGCACGATTTTGCCTTCACTCACCATCTATCCCCGTGACATGCCCTCCGCGGCTGCCATACCAGGACATCTTTTTCAGACTGATCACAGTATAGGCACCGCCTATCCGCTACTGGTTCCACTACACGCTGGTAGCGTTTGCGTGGCTGGGGGCAGTGGTGCCGCTGACAGCATGCCGCATCACAAGTCTTTTTACCGCTCCGTGAGGCTCCCTGCTGACCCTGCCCCTGGATATGCTCTCCACCGAGAACCTCCTGGTCCGCTGCCTTCAGGGCTTCTTCGTGTCACCATGAACCCTCTGCGCTTCAACAGACCTCGTCTGGTTTTACGAGAAACAGATCGTCCACGGCGGGGGCCCCCCCTGGGGATGGATCCAACTCCAGCAAACCTCAAAGGCCTGGGCCCCTGCAACAGAAGAAGCGCAGGCGCCCCCCTCCCGCCCGACTGTGAGACACGTCGCTGTGGACCCCGCCCGCCTGTTTCCGCCTTGAGAATGTGGTGTCGGTGGTGGTGAAAATCCCGATACTACCGGAAGATCAGGCGATGATGATGACGAAAGAGGGACAATGAAGATGAAGCCGTGATCGAAGACCGTGCGGATGTCAACACGGCGCACCAGATTGACATGAACTGGAACCGCTTAGAGTGGGGATCGGGCGGCAGGAGCTGACGTGGAGCGATTGTGGGTCTGGACGGATCGCTGGTGTTCCTGGCCAGTCTTCTGGGGTGGGTCCTGAGATATATCCCTCTTATCTGGTTGTTTGCTTCTGTCCTTACCACATCGGACACTTCTCCGTTGTCGGAGACTCGGATTTTGATTGCTTATGTGAAACCTCTCACTTCGAGGGACTCCTCACCACAATACTGGCGCTATGTCCTCCTGGCGTCGCCTTGATTCTCTCACAGTCTGGCCGCCATTGTCAGGTTCACAGCATCTCCAGAAGAATACTGGGCATCTGCTACATCGAGTCAAGAGTCTACTTTCTGGTGGTGGTGGAGATTGGCGGTTCCCCCTCAATCTGCGGCTGGGTGGTTGGACATCTTTGCTCGCTGGCAAGTTTTTGAGCCCTTTGGAAAGACCGAGGACTAAGCTCCAGTTCCGACTCCATGGGACCACCATGTTTATTCACTGTCTTGTCGGAATGGTCTAACGTCTTCTACTTTGCATCTTCATCCTGCTGGCTTGAGAGAGGTGCTAGGCAGGGGTGCTGTGGTTTCTTCTTCCGACCGAATCTAAATGATCCAGATTTTAATCAATCCCAGGAAATGATCACCCTCCGATTTACTCGACATATCAGAGATTTATCTTATCAGTCATGTGTCTTTGGATCTATCGTAATCCTATGCTATGGCTTCCCTCCGTATTATGAGCATGTGCTGCCCCGTCTTGCCTATAAGTTCATGCTACGATAAGTGACGTCTCCGTGAGTGAAAACTTGTCCTTGGAGCTGCTACTACTTTCAGGTCGTTCTCCCACGCTTTGTTTGAGAGCAGGGACATACTCGGGTCAGTGGTTGAAAGGTCTGGTCAGGGCTTGGATGTAACAGTGATATCTCTAGATGCACTTCCTATCTACTGGGAGACCAAGAGGAGAGTGGACAACCAAGCTAACCAACAGGCTGCCACACCCGCTCACCGAAACAATCCATACCTGTGGTCGGAACGGTTTTGCATGCGCACATCAAGCCATAATTACAGCAAGGTGTGGCCTGTAGGATTCCAGCCAACCACAGGACCACCCAATTTCCTCATACCGATATTCTTGTTAATAATTTTGATGTGCATCACGTTTCTGAGGCTAGTCTACTCTGCCTTAACTCTCCCCTCCCCGTGTTTGAGGCCGCTGGAACTCATGTCGTCTGGACTGGGACTGCAAAAATCCACGGCTGTACCCGCCGCCTGTGGTCTCTATGTGCTGGCTGTTTTATCCGAGCCTCTTAACAGTACTGTTACGTGGATGCCACAAGGGGCGACAGGTGATCCTACTGAAAGTCAAGGAATGGTCCCTCACACATAAATGAAGACCTAAACCAGTCAGTGGCAATCGCTTCTTGCTGAGTGTTGTCCCCCTCCTGCCTTGGTCTTCTCTTCGAGTTGATTATTGTGGCACGCTCTACGGGTTCCTCTGGATAACCCCGCTTTTTTATCCTGGAACGGGACTGCGGCCCTTGGCGTGCTGCATGCCAGATATTGCCGCCCTATAAACAGTAACGTAATGGGCGCCAGTGTGGTGGCTATAAAAACTGTGTAAAGAACAGGTACTACGCAACGGGATCCGAAATATCGATCTGCACTTCATACTTGCAAACTGGCCGCTCCGGTCACCTAACGTGTCCACCTCCTGCTTGTCCCTGTGCATCCCCTACATTATCTCTGCTGGATTGTAACTGGTAAATGGGTGTACCTTCGAAATGCAGACTCTGAGTGCAGCGCCGCATATACCGTTCCTACTGATGGTGGTGATAAACTAATAGGGGTTCCTGTACCTTTTCCAAATCCGACAGTTAAGCGCGTCTATGAGGAACACATAAGAAGCGAAAGTATCCTCGTGGGTCAACGTCTGTGAATTACGAAACGCAATCTGGAAAATACTACAAACCTCGCCTTAACCTTTCCTACACCATTTGCACAGGGAGTGATGAGCGGAGAGACTCCTGATACCTTTTTTTTGTTTTAGAAGTGATGTATTAGCAGTGTGTCTGCAAGCACAGTTACCCTCATAATGTTAGACACGAACATCGGTCAGGCATGGTGTGACACTGGCTACCGATGCAAAAGCCCTTCCATGAATTGTGTGGCCGTTCTATGAAGGGAGGGAAGTGTTGGATAACAATGACTTTTGTCAATCTCTTGTTTGTAATCTTTAAAAAAATACTAATTAAATTATTAAACTGCGAGGTATTGGTAATAGAATCGTCTGAAAGGTGAAAGTGGCGGCTTATAACCCGAGTTCTTCTATAAACTCTCACACTTTGCACCTTTGGAACCACCTGAGGTGGTCTTATCCACTGAATATAAAAAAAAAAAACTGTTTATTCTTTTACACAGGTGGAAGTGTAGCTGGCCGTGTTACTGTGATCATTAGATGCCTAAACTAGCCTCCAAAATCCATCATGATGAATCAGGGACCATAAATCCAGGCAACCATACAGGTGAACCTTCTAATATTTGTTTCCATGGCTCCTTCCTTCTAGAATAAGTTTTAATTTATGCTAATAAACTGGAAGGGCTGTGTGGGCATTAACCAGAGCACATCCGTGTTTCCTTCACTCCATAGGCCTTTTCTCCGTCTACCGCTCCCTAATACTCCACATGGCACCCCCCTTCCTCATTCTTGCAACTCTGGTAACACCCACCAGGAGCCTCTTCTGGTTCATGAGCATAATTTTAAAAGTTGATTTTAGAAGAGGGACATGGATAACACAATATAAGATTGATACCACAGTTCATGGTGCCTGATGAAAATGATTTAACTATAAAGATGTCTCATAACAGGTTTTTTTTTAACTAAGAGACTCTTTTCTGTAACCCTCTGGTTCCCCCAACACATGCTCATCATCATTGGCCGTAGATAAGATCATGCGTGGGCATCGTTTTCTGATGTTTTGGTGTGACTGCACTAAGTTAAGAGCAGCAGTGTTTATTCCACCCTTGGCCATTTTATACAGTTCTGTCCAGGATACACCCAGTGTAATGTGACTTGGTCTGTATAGGATTGATGTATAGCCAGAAGCAGAATATGCTGCCTGAAAACATTGATATGGGTTATGGGGTCCAGACATGATTCAGGAGCTGCACTGTTCTTTGGACAGTAAATGACAGGCTGCTGTAGTTTTACTCCTCACTATATGCAGCTCAATCACTTACCCAGTAAGGGTGAGGAATTGGGTATGACTTTCTTGATCTAGCCATACTTGAAGCTGTAAAAGTGATTCTACTTAAAGGGTGTATAGAGTTGTGGATGGATTGGGGCTCCAAACTGAACACAAATATTGGAGCACCCAGAAATATGGAGAAACAGGGCGTTTTTATTTTATTAATGGGTGGAAGCAGCAGGTTGAAGGTGGTCCTGTTCCTCACATTTAGTACTATGAGAGTGATCAGAAATTGCGAGCACAGTTTGCTGGCTATCTCCATACTTATCTATACATAGTGAATTGACGAGTACTGAATAACTGTGCTTGCCAATGTCCAACACTCCAAAGTATTCTGATCATTCCTGCTCCACACATTAGTGAGAACTGACATTCTGTTCTCCAGAATTGCTGGGGGTCCCGTTTTTGGGTCTTCTAAATGAGAGTTCCCAACGCAGTACGATCCTACGCCAATCGGCTCTGATTATACCATAACTGTGGTGGGGAAACTAACTTGCAAACTTGTTTCAATTGCTTCTTAAGACTACTGACCAACCAGTCAACAACACCGATATTGGGGCTTCATTTATTCCCGTCCGCTGGAGTTCAAACGAAAGTGCATGTCGTTGTATAATGCACATCTGCCGCGCTTTCAGTTAAAGATTGTGCGCCGATATCTGCATGTGCGCTTTCTCCGCTGCCAAGTCCGACAGAGTTCAACCTTATTTTCCTGGTCATGTACGTGTGGGGGCTTGCGACCAATTGAAAGTTAAATCCCACGCCAAGTCCGAATCGGTTCGGATCGTCAAATGGCCCGCTCCCTGAATTGGTGTCACTGGAAGCAGCGCAGATGCGACATAAAACGAATCGCGTGCCACCCACCATCCAGCGCAGAAACTGTTAAATACATGTCCAAGCCGTGGCAATCCCAAAAAAATGTTGCAAAGTCCCACACAAGTGCAGCGCTCGGCCCTTGAAATGAAGCCATGGATGTTGTTGTCTACAGCTATAAGATGTATTATTATGTTAGGATGCAGCATACAAGTGGGGCATCATACGTAGGACTTAATATGATCTTCAACATCATGTGATTATATTTGGGAAACCTGTTATACATGCCCGGCATCAGGACGGGTTCCAGTAAACTGGAAAGAAGCTGCCAGAGGTACAATTTTTCCCTTTATCTGGCCTCTTATATATCTGTATACACACCAGAGACTACCAGACACCTGAGAGCAGAGATGACAAGGCAGATGGCCCACTCTGATGAATCTATGTTAACGTGCCTAGGAGCCTAATAAGACGGAGATTTCAAGTCATGTAGAAATTAAGGGGTTACAAGCCTCATCTGGATGTTACAGGAGATAGACATTTGTTACTTCTAAGAGTGAAAATAAGTTGTGTAGATTGAGATGACAGCTCCCAGTACAAGCGTCACCTACTTAGAACAGCCGAATTACATAGGACCCTAGCTACAAACGGACCTTGGATGTTGGTAATTTACTGTACTTAGCCTAGGCTACAATCAATAATCAGATTTTTAAACAGGGTATCACGGCGTTGCAATTGAGTTGTATTGTGAATCCTGGTTTTATGGCAACCCAACTTTTTTATTTTAAAATCCATTCTAGAGAGACCAAAAACATTCTGTCTGGGGTTACAGTTAGAAAATATACAGTCGACTTACATTACAAAATTCAACTTTAAGAACAAACCTACAGAAACCATCCGTATGTAACCCGGGGGAGTCGGTTTATTTTTTTATAGACAACCAGCTTTGAGGAGTCTTAAAAGGCAGGTTTGTCGCTCACTGGAGAAAGAAAAATGCAAATTCTGTTCCATCCAAAAAATTTGCCTGATTCTATGTTAGTGAACCGTGTTCGTTGTTATGGAACCTACTGAACGGACTTATTGAAAGGGGTCTGTTGTTTGTTTTAACAGAATGTCACCACCGATATCATAGTAGATTATATATATATTGCAGTTAAAACGACATCGCCCATCGAATCCATCCTGATAACCGGAGTGACTCAAGATCCCGGCCGGGACGTGGTAATCTTCTATCTGTAATCCATACCTCCTTTCTTTCTAAAATCAACTTTTACAATTATGCTTATGATCCAGATGGGGTTTTTTTGGGGATATTAAAAAGCCCGCATTGCTGTATCTTCAATATATAACAGGGGGATTCTATGAATTTATGATGTGGACAACTCACCTAAAAGAAGATCTACCGTATATACCGAGTATAAGCCGAGTTTTTCAGCACAAAAAACGTGCTGAAAAACACTAACTGGTTATACCGAGTCAAAAGCTACTAAAAATAAAAAATCTAAAACTCACCTTTCCAGCGGCCGCGCGAGTTTCTATGCGATCCCTCTGGCGCGCACATGGTCAGTGCAACAAATGGCGAGTCAACTGACTTCAGCCGCCGCCGCGATCGTATTGTGTGTGACGGCAAGCCGTGTGATGTCACTGTGAGTCAGCGCTGCGGTTGAACGTCAGAGTTGCGTGCGCATGGACCTGGCGCCGCAGCCCAAAGGGATCGCATAGGAAGACTCGCGCGGCCGCCCGAAACCCGAAAAGGGAGTTTTAGAGATTTTTTTTTTTTTTAACTTAAACTGTCGGCTCCTCCATAACGGGAAGGGGGGGGATCCGGCTCTTTAAAGGGCCAAGGGGCTGGTGGACTACATACTTGGGAGTGGGCTGACAGGCTACAAATTGGGCAGGGGTACATATTGGTGGCAGCTAAGACTACAGGGGGATGCTGTCTAATAACTACGGGGGCTGGTGGCGATATACGGGGGGGGGGGGTTGGTTGGACCATGAATGTCCCCATCCTAGGCTTATCTCGAGTCAATAGGTTTTCCCAGTTGTTTGTGGTTTAAAAATTAGGGCCCGGGCTATACTCGGGGTGGTTATACTCGAGTGTTATTACGGTAATACAATGGGTGGTAAGACATTGCATGCACGTGTTGATTTCCAATTAGAAATGCTAAAAAATCCTACAACCGAATGCATGGATCCACCAGTTTTTTAAATAGTGGCATATACCACACAAAAAGATAAAAGACTATATACAATAAAAAAGAGTATTAGATCCTTTACCTCTTAGCAACTTGTGAAATATAGTCCGTCAAATGTCGGCTGCGGGGGGTGTATGGGAGAGCGTGTTATGCTGAGCCCTCTCCCTACAAGGCGTGAATTTGCTTCATGATGCACGAAAACCTTCTGGTAACGCCAGCGATCGGGGTGCTGGTGCTAGCAAAAAAAAAAAAAATTGTTACCCTGTAACTGAAATTGGTGCCCAAGTCGAAAATTCCACTTTTTTGCCATTTTTTGCCACATATAAAATTTAAGCCAGTCATCATATTGGTAGCATTGCAAACGCATCTAATCTTGCAAAAAAATGACCACCACCTAACAGCGGAAAGTATGGAAAGTTATTACCGCCATAAGATGGCAAAAGAAATTTTTTTTGTACAGTTGTTTAACTTTGGTAAATTATGAAAACGTTATAGAACATATTACAAAATTTGGTTTCCCCGTGATCCTACTAACCCTAAAAATAAAGGAGAATGTCAATTGGGGAGCACATATTGACTGTTTATTCTCAAAATAACTAATATATAGTATAATATATACAACAGAGTGGGCTGGGAAAAAATCCCTGGTTAGAAGCAGCCAGACACATCTTGTACACGTGCTCTGATATTATGACTCAGGACTCTCTCACCTGCCATAAACGTATCCGCAGTATTGACCCATTAACCGTCCATTTAAGCTCTGTGATTAAAAGTGTATGAGGCCTTATCAGTAGGGGCGATGTGTTTGTGTTCATCATCAAGGTCATTATGTGAGATTTCTTTGATTCTGGATTCCGGTTAGGATTCTATAATGAATAACGTGTTAATTATTTAATATAATCGCCCAAACTCGGCAGTAATTACAGGACTGTATTGGCGGTGGTGAGAGGACAGGCAGTCCCTGGCCATTTCCCTGGGTGCCGGTCATGGGGCAATGTATCATACTATGGGGGATAATTGTGCCGCGTATGACGCTTTGCCCCAGTGCCGGATTATCAGGGGGCGTTGGGTAATCAGGGGAATCTATTCGCAGCTGTTCTGATGACATTTGGAAACGTATGCAGCTACTGCCACGTGTGTACGGAACCCTCAAATGAGCACAGTGCGGAGAAGGACTCCTACGTAGTGCGCAAAATGAGCATACATTGGGAAGAAGAGTCACTTCAGATGCCCATTTCTGGGTATATAAGATCTACATAAGAATCCTTATCTTTCAGATCACATCCGGCTTGTGTTTCTGTGATCTACCGAACCCGACATTACAGGGCAGAGTCCCGATTACCCAACTATTCTCGATCCCCCCCCCCGGTGGTTCTGTTGCGCCCAAGAAAACCATAAGCCTGATGGGGCTCTATAGCACCTCAAAACATTTTGCTATCAATTGAGGTATTCCAGATCCCAAGACAGAAGTGACTGAAGGACGCTCCACCTGCAGCTTTTTAAAAAATGGAATCATCTGAGGCAACTATGACCTCTCTTGCTCATTTGTTTAAAAATAGGAGATTTAAGGCCTTTTTTTAAGGAGATTAATTTTTTTTTTATTGGTGAACGGAAAAATGTCCACTAAAAGAAGGTATTTTTTTTTTTGGGGGGAAAAGGGACCTTCACTCCCTACATTTCTTTTTGCGTGGGCTAGAGTTTCTTGGGTAAAAAGCTGGGTACTGAAAAAAATATGGAGGCCACTGATTGGTCGCAAAAGATTCCAGTAAAGGGTAGACTCTCTGGGGCCACCCAGATATGTATCGGTGCAGCGAGCCTTAGAACTCAGAGCAGGGTACAATTTTCACCTTATTGCTTGCCAGCCCTCACATGCCAACGAGCCGGATCTAGTAGGAAAATCCCTGATATTCAGGCTCTGTACACCTGTGAGGGGCCTTCAACTCTACTGGCATCCTTGAAAACAACCAGTGCAATTATAGTAGTGCATGAGCTGCGGCTCTCTGGATTATATCAATGGAGACTTGCTTCTGCTGGGGTAGCAGAGACGCATTTGATTGCTGGCTCACTGTTATACAGCAGAAGGAGAGAGGAGCTGCTGCTCCAGGAAGGGGGAAAGGTGAGTATCTGTTTTACATTTTACGGGGGGGTCACAATATTGACGTGGAGCTTTGAGGGCGGCATGGGTAGTACAAGAGGGGGCCTCTTATGTGACAGGGGCGGAGGGAACTAAAAGGGGGATGACCTGTGGGTAGTGATGTTGTGTAGTTCCCGAACGAGCGGGCTTTGTTTGTGAAAGGGCGGGAGCGGGCTCTCTCAGTGAGCTGTTGGCTCTAATTGTTGCCCCTAACCAGGCGCACCCGCCCCCTTTAACCTGATACACAATCGGGTTTTAAAAGTGGAGTGGTGTGGGGTGAATGACTGGCCTGTGGCTCATATTATAAGAGCCTTTCGAGGCAGAAGGGCCGACTCGTCTTAGTGGATTCTACTTGAGCCAGATCATAGAAGAGCTGGAATTCTTTTAATACTCTGCTAGTTGTGGTGAGTAAAAAAATTTCCTTGGTGCACCGCCATATTTGAGCCCTTCTGATTCCTATGAAAGTTGGGAGGCCAGGGCCATGAGTTTTCCATAATCCCGGAACGAAAAACCCTTTAAGGCCATTTACAGGCAGTAAAATTTGATGAGCTGAGGCGGGGGGGATAAGGTTGTGATTTCTTTTTAAAGGGAACTGTCATCAAGGAGTCCTATTCTAATAATTCACACAGATATAAACTATATGTGAATATTGAGTGATTTACAAGTTATTATTTTCATGGCATTAAAAAAATAGAACACCAGACCTGAAATCCCCTCACCCTGTTACTAATATATGCTTAACCCCCCTGAATGACCCACATTATACAACAATCACATAGGCACGCAGTTTGGGGCTACAACAAAATGGCCGCGAAACTCCGCGCACATGGATTCGGAAGTGATTTTTACCCCGTGACCGGAAGTGGTGAGGCAGACAGAGAAAATGTGTCCCCCGTTCCTGTCAGTTCTGGTTTTCGCCGCGGTCATGATTTTAACCATGAGTCGTCTTTCCCCTGTTAGCGCCGGTTTGTAATCGAAGCAGTGGCCGCCTGTCTAGCCATAGTCATGTGACGTGTGTGTACGGGAATGTATGGAACTTCAGGCTGCGGATGTGGGTGGGCGCCCTCAGCCCACTAGCTGTGCTCCAGTACTGGCACTGCCAGGCGAGCGTGTAATCTGTGCCATAGGTGGGCTTGTGACACCCAAGGCACAAAAGTGCGGAGGACGCCCGGCAGGTTGAGATCTAAATCTATCCTCCATCACCCCATAACAACTCCCACAAGCCCGAAATTTCCAGTTCACGTCCAGTACAGTATAGACAGGGTATGGCCTGTCAGGGGCATTGGGCAGGTAGAGTTCCATGGTTCTTTGCAGTCACTGCATGTAGTTGTATCCCACGGATTAGCAGGTGTAAATCTGAAGTTTAAGAAAGAATAGGGATAATGTATTCATAGATTAGCACAGTGACATGCTAAATCTCTTGCTATTGGTTATAACGACCTCATTCCTTGTAAATAAGCTTTCAAATGATGAAAATGAGCCAGAGGGGCTCTGGCCGTGGGAAGAGCCCCTCTGAGCTCGCGCTTTACAAGCTGTTTCAACTGTCTCTCCCACCCCCCCCCCTCGCTCCCCCAGTACTTCTTTCCCCTGCTGATGTTAATCTCACCACGGGAGGACTACCCCGGTTTCAGCAGCACAGGTAAGAGCCTCATGAACTACGCACCAGCCACGGCGCGGGTCTCCCCCGCCGCTAACACTCGTGCGTTTTTGAGCAGTTTGAATTAAAATAATTGGTCAAACCTGTCAAAAACGCATCAGTTTTGAAAAAACCCATGCGTTTTTTAACAGACTGCTTAAAAATGTCCCAAAAACGCGTTCAAAACGCCATGTGTGCCATCACCCTTAGAGGTTTATGGGGGATTCTATTAGGGTATGACCAAACAATCTTGGGAGTCAGTAACAACTATCCAATCCATACCATATAGATAAGTAATAAGGGCACCTGTAGTAGTGTAAATGGATTTTTCAAGCAAAATCAATCATGCCCTATAGCAGTGGTGGCGAACCTATGGAACAGGTGCCAGTGGCAGCACTCAGAGCCCTCTCTGTGGGCACCCAGGCAATAACCCCAGCATGCAGTTCACCAGACAGGACTCAAAGAATCTTCCTACAATGATAGGCGAATTTGCCCTCCTCCTTTCAACTGCGTCAGTGTCTTTAGGAGGCTGAAAGATTGAAAGTTGTCAAAGAACAAGGAGAAATAAATTGCTACTTAAATTGCTGCGCTGGCACTTTGTTATAAATAAGTGGCTTTAGGTTGAAGTATTTCTCCTTGTTCTTTGACAACTTTCAATCCTTCAGCCTCCTAATTAACAGGTGCACATTGGGGGTGAGACAATTGACACCAACGCAGCTTCGGGTGATGCCACACATGGCGTTTTTGGTCCGTTTTTTTAAGCATGCGTTTATTATAAAGTATCTGTTTTATACAGGTTTTGTCTGTTTTTTACCAATTATCTTAATAGATAAACAGGTTGTAAGCGGCCAAACGCATGGTAAACTTCAAAAAACGGTAAAAAACGCATGCTTAAAAACATATCAAAAACGCCATGTGTGGCATCACCCTTAGGGCATGGACATCAAATAGTTGTGTCCATATTCTAGTGGCTATCCTCTTATTGAAGTGGGGTGGAGCTATCCAGAGTAGCCGGGTGGTAGGTGGCCAGAAACTGCTCTGCCAAAATCACCTATTAAAGGGTTTGTCCATTTTCAGCAAATAATTGATATTGTTTGTGTAATAAAAATTGATACAATATACTTTCTGTAACAATTCCTCACACTTTTCTAGATCTCTGCTTGCTGTCCTGCCATAGAAAGGTTCATTATTATTTCCAGTGGATAGAAACATGTATAACGTTTCATTACACAAACAATATCAATCATTTGCTGAAAGTGGACAAACCCTTTAATGATATATCCTATAGAGCAGTGATGGCGAACCTTTTAGAGCTTGAGTGCCCAAACTTCAACCAAAAGCCACTTATTTATAACAAAGTGCCAGCGCAGCACTTTAAGCAGTAATGTATTTCTCCTTGTTCTTTGACAACTTTCAATCGTTCAGCCTCCTAAAGACACTGACGCATTTGAAAGGAGGAGGCCAGATTCCCCTATCATTGTAGGAAGATTCTTTGAGTCCTGTCTGGTGAACTTCATGCTGGGGTGATGGCCTGGGTGCCCACAGAGAGGGCTCTGAGTGCCGCCACTGGCACCCGTGCCATACGTTCGCCACCACTGCTCTGGGGGTAGCCATATGACCAGTTATACCAGAATTCCTTCCTCTGGCCAGACATTTCCATGTGCATGGCTGTGCCTCATGGAGGTGCCGGGTGATGTGAGTACATTGCTGTTACATACTGACATGGGGACATTCCGGTAACATTTCACAAAGACAATGACAAGGAGAGGTTGAGGTGCATGAGTCACTGCACAAGGAAAAAGTTTTCAACTGTTTTATTCTTTTTGATTCTTTTGCTTGTGATTTACAAATTCTCTTCCTTCACCCAAAACATGTGCAGCTGAGACGAGCGGAGCTGTCATTACATACCTGGGGACTTAGGGTGATGTCACACATGCCGTTTTTGGTCCATTTTTAAGCATCCGTTTTTCTATCCGTTTTCTATTAAGATAATTGGAAAAAATGGACAAAAACCTTCAAAAAACGGATGCGTTTTTAAACGGATTGAAAGCACGCGCTTAAATACGGACCAAAAACGCCATGTGTGGCATCACCCTAAGACTTTAAAGGGGTTATCCGGGTTTTTAAAAATACTGAGGGCAGTGCTGGGGTGGGCTAGTTAAACATAATAAACGTGTACTTACCTCCTCCGGCGCTGCCGATGTCCCGCGCAGCGGTCCGTCTGATCCGTGCCGCTGTTTGTTTACAGGGGCACAGAAGCCGCGCACAGGGAGCTTCCGGTCCGCGATGTGCCGGCTCCTCCCATCCGTCCCTATCTCTTATGGTTGTAAGCGGAAGCTCTCTGTGCACCCCAGTATACAAACCGGCGCACAGAGGAGATGGATCGCGGCGCGGGACATCAGCCGCACCAGAGGAGGTAAGCAGATGTTTATTATGTTTAACTAGCCCACCCCAGCCCGGGCCTCAGTTATTTTTAAAACCTGGATAACCCCTTTAATATGCCCCTGGATAGAGTCTGAAAGTCAGAATATTTCCAGTTTCCCATGGCAACCAATCACAGCTGCCCTTTAAAATATTCATGAGCACTGGTAAAATGAAAGCTGAGCTGTGATTGGTTGCCATGGGCAACTGGAAATATTCTGACTTTCAGACACTTGATAAATCTGTCCCATCGCTTCTGTGCTAAAGACATACCGGAGCGATTCTGCAATGTGCCTCCTTGTCTCTCAGCACGTCTCTTACTTTCACTTTATAGGATTTGTTGTAGATGGAAATAATACGGCCGCATTCTTCTATTAAATGCTGCACCTGCAGGTAGGTTGTTTGTGGTGCTGCAGCACAGAACTATGTACTACCATAGAGATCAGCCCTGGGACAGGTGGGGTCCTGTTAGGATCTATGCTCTAGGGGGGGTAGCCATGTGACCAGTTATACCAGAATTCCTTCCTCTGGCCAGACATTGGCTGTGCCTCATGGAGGTGCCGGGTGATGTGAGTACATTGCTGTTACATACTGACATGGGGACATTCCGGTAACATTTCACAAAGACAATGACAAGGAGAGCTCGAGGTGCATGAGCCACTGCACAAGGAAAAAGTTTTCAAGTGTTTTATTCTTTTTGATTCTTTTGCTTGTGATTTACAAATTCTCTTCCTTCACCTCCGAGCATCTGCCGTTCTTAAGCACAAAAAAGAACGGATCTGTTTTTGCGGTTTGAGTGCCATGATCACCCAAAACATGTGCAGATGAGACGAGCGGAGCTGTCATTACGTACCTAGGGACATACGAGTCGGGAAATATCACAGCAGCCGCAGCAAAAACTAGAAAGTGGTTTCAGCCGTAATAGTGACTGGCGCGGGTATAGCTTTGTATGTGCCATGAATCCACAGCAGGAATTGACATGTGTGCACCAGGCCAACCCATAAGGGTGATGTCACACTTGGCGTTTTTGGTCCATTTTTAAGCATCCGTTTTTGACCATTTATCATGCATTTAGCTGCTTATAACCTGCTTATCTATTAAGATAATTGGGAAAAATGGACAAAAACGGTCAAAACGGATCCGTTTTTAAATGGATTGATAATGCATACCTAAAAATGGACCAAAAATCGCCATGTGTGGCATCACCCAAGACTTTAATATGCCCCTGGATAGAGACTAGCAATTTCATACAATATTATTAAAATCCAAAATCACATTAACACCGAAAATCAGCGACCTGACTGTATATCCACAGATCTCTATCTAGTAAAGTCATAAAGAGTTAAAGTGTGTAAATCTGGATTGTTATCGCTTTGTCACACACCAGCCCTTGTTGTCTCTATGGGTAATTGTTGTGATGAAACAATTACCCATGGAGATTCTCCGCATTATCCTGTCCTCTCTTGCATTTGTCTTTTAAGGGTGACCAGCCTTCTTGGGAGACTTGAATTCATTTTTGATGTTGTAAAGGTCTAAATCAGTGAAACCTGGAAAGTGAGGCCTTTAGTTAGTGCGTTTTCAGATCGTAAAAAAAGTGTTAAAAAATACATCAGTTTTTGTCCATTTTTAATTGTGCAAATTCGGAAACGCAGACAAAAATGCATGCGTTTTAAAAAATAGATGCGTTTTTTAACGCATGCTTTTTTTTACGATCTGAAAGTGCACTAACTAAAAACGGCCCAAAAACAGCCTAAAAACGCAATGTCTGACATTACTCTAAGCAGTCAGTTTAAAAATGCATGAGTTAAAAAACGCCCTCCGGGTGTCCCGTGCTGCTGTAGCTCCGGTCCTGGCGCCATGTAAACAAACATGGCCGCTGGAGCATGCTGGAGCATTGTCGGGTCCGGCCGGAAGCTGAGTCCAGCGCTGCTCTGGCGGCCATGTTTGTTTACATGGCGCCCGGACCGGAGCTACAGCAGCGCGGGACACCCGGAGGGCACCGGAAGGTAAGTAGAGCTTTATTTTTTAAGCAGCCACCTTTAGTTTATTTTCATAACTCTCGGACAACCCCAAATCAGCGGCCTGAATGTATATCCACAGATCTCTTTCTAGTAAAGTCATAAAGGGTTAAAAGGGTGTAAATCTGGATTGTTATCGCTTTGTCACACACCAGCCCTTTGCTAATGGCTTTTACTTTTCTGAGATTTAGGGACTATCTAGATCTGTATAATCTGTAATCCTGTTGAAGCTTTGCATTATACTGAGAACAGATATTCCCTACTTTTTATTTCTATGATTTCCTACTCTATAAACCTGATTGGGTCACTGCATTTCAGCACCTAATTAAAGTAAATGGGAACCAAGCTGCAGTTCCCGGGCATAGCTGCCATACAATGAATAGGGCGTTCTGCTTCCGGATCCCCTTTAAAGCCAGAGGCGCCAAGAATGACTGATCGGTGGAGGATACTGGTTACAATAGTCACCGATCAGTAAGAAGGACTTCAGCACATCTGTGGCCACAGGACATCACTCATCTCTCTGCTCTGCTGGGATTGTGCTCCGCTCTCCTTCCAGTCTTTGGTGTGGGTGTCACCAAGGATTTTCCAATGTTTACATCAGGACTCTTGGCTGGACATTTCATTGTCGCTCTGCCATGTAGCTGCATGAGAGGTCCAAATCTTTCTGTAGGAAACATTCCCCAAACCATGACATGAGAGGTCCAAATCTTTCTGTAGGAAACATTCCCCAAACCATGACACTTCCTCCACCACCTTTCACTGATTTCTTTACACACTTTGGGTTTAGTCTTTCCCCAGTTCGTCAATAAACATAATGGGGCTCATTTACTAAGGGCTCCACAGCCACACTTTCTTCGGGTTTCCCGTTTTTTCCAAATTCTGCCGGGATTTTGGCTCACAGGTTCGGATTTTGGTCCATTCGCGATTCAGTGGCGCATTCTCTGCCCTGGATTCGGGTCCGGCCGGGATTCATTAAGGTAGTTCCTCCGACGTCCACCAGGTGGCGCTGCTGCGCTGAAAAGCATCGGAACGCGCTGGAGTTCACCGGCTCCGGCTGAGTGAAGGTAAGTGCAAGCTCCGCGACAGATTTTTTTGTTTTAAATGCGCCGGTTTTTCCGAATCCGTTGAGTTTTCGTTCGGCCACGCCCCCTGATTTCCGTCGCGTGCATGCCAGCGCCGATGCGCCACTATCCGATCGCGTGCGCCAAAATCCTGGGGCAATTCAGGGGAAATCGGCGAAAATCGGAAATATTCGGGTAACTTGTCGGGAAAACACGAATTGAGCTCTTAGTAAATGACCCCCATTGTGACGCTGTATAACGAGACGGATCGGGTGCTGCCACACACCACGTTCATGGACCGTTTTAAAGCGTGCGTTTTTGAATGTTTACAGTGCGTTTGGCTGCTTTGAACTTGTTCATCTTCATTTCTAGACATGTAGGCAGCTTTGAAACCAGCCAAAAGCATGGCAAGCTTACAGAAACGCATCCGATTAAAAACGCACATGTTTCCAGTTAGTTTAAAAATGGTCCGAAAACGGTCCAAGAACGTGACGTGTGGCAGCACCCTATACCCTGTTCAGGGTGCTGGCGGCAGGCAGTGGTGTCTCCTATTGGAGGTGCTGGCGGCAGGCAGTGGTGTCTCCTATTGGAGGTGCAGGCGGCAGGCAGTCGTGTCTCCTATTGGTGTTGCAGGTGGCAGGCAGTCGTGTCTTCTATTGGCAGTACCAACAAGCACCCTAGGAGAAAAGATTGTGGTAAAGAAGGAGGGGCAGGAGGGAAGGAGGGATAGAGGGGGCTCTTGTGTGGTACTGATGGGGGAATACCAGATGTGGTACCTCACAACCCCTCCCCCCCACCTCTTTTTCTTTACGACTAGCCAGCACCAGGGACCCTCCCCATACCAGGTATCAGTTACATACAAGTCCCTACTCATCAACACCCAATCTGTGTACATTGTGTGTTCTCATACAGTTACCTGTGCAAATTCATTATCTTTCTACATGTATAAATTCAATCAATGTACCTAATGTATATACCCGAGTATAAGCCAAGGTACCTTATTTTAACACAAAAAACTGGGAAAACCTATTGGGGCACATTTACTAAGGGTCCGAGGACCGCGATTCTGTCGGGTTTCCCGAATATTTCCTTTTTGCGCCGAATTGCCCCGGGTTTTTGGTGCACGAGATCGGATTGTGCATCGGCGCCGGCTTGAATGCGACACAAATCGGGGTGCGTGCCGTCAGACAACCCGACTGATTCGGACAAACTGCGGAATTTAAAAACAAAATTGTGTCGCAAGATCAAGCACTTACATGCATCGGGAAGAAGATGGTGAACTCCGGCGGACCTCAGCGGGTGAAGCGACACAGGAAATTTTATGCACGACCTTAGTGAATCGCGGCAGACCCGAATCCTAGTTGGACGGTTTATGCTGGTTGGACAGTCCAGGCTAGTTGGACGGCCTATGCTGGTTGGATGGTTTATGCTGGTTGGACGCTCTATGCTGATTGGACAGTTCAGGCTGGTCGGACGGCCTATGCTGGTCGGACGGTTCCATGCTGGTCGGACGGTTCCATGCTGGTCGGAAGGTTCCATGCTGGTCGGAAAGTTCCAGGCTGGTCGGACGGTCTATGCTGGTCGGAAGGTTCCAGGCTTGTCGGAAGGTTCCAGGCAGGTCGGAAGGTTCCAGGCTGGTCGGAAGGTTCCAGGCTGGTCGGAAGGTTCCAGGCTGGTCGGAAGGTTCCAGGCTGGTCGGAAGGTTCCAGGCTGGTCGGACGGTCCAGGCTGGTCGGACGGCCTAAGCTGGTTGGACACTCCAGCCTGGTTGGACGGCCTATGCTGGTTGGACGGTCTATGCTTGCCGGACGGCCCATGCTGGTCGGAAGGTTCCAGGCTGGTCGGACGGTCCAGGCTGGTCGGGCAGTCTCTGCTGGTCGGACAATCTCTGCTGGTTGGACGCTCTATGCTGGTTGGACGCTCTATGCTGTCGGTCTGACAGCCCATGCCGGTCTGACGGCCCATGCCAGTCGGACGGTCCATGTTGGCCGGACGGCCCATGCCGGTCGGACGGTCCATGTTGGCCGAACGGTTTATGCTGGTCGGTCGGACGGTCCATGCCGGTCGGACGGTCCATGTTGGCCGAACGGTATATGCCGGTCAGTCGGCCCATGCCGGTCGGATGGTGCAGGCCGGTCGGACGGTGCAGGCTGGTCGGACGGCTCTATGCTGGTCGGACGGCTCTGTGCTGGTCGGACGGCTCTATGATGGTTGGGCGGTCTATGCTGGTTTGGGGGTCTTTGCTGGTTGGGCGGTCTATGCTGGTTGGGCGGTCTATGCTGGTTGGGTGGTCTATGCTGGTTGGATGATTTTGGTGACTCTACGGTCCAGGCTGCAGTCTCAGAGCTGTCCTTATGTTTGTTTTGTGTCTTTGCAGTTATCCTTGCTGCCGCCTTGAGCTTACACATGTTGCAGCTTTCTCTCTGCAGTCATTAATCCGCTGCCGCCCGCTCAGTGATCAGCACGCGGCGTCCGCAGTCCTTCTCCTGGTTTATCCAGGTGGGAAACAAATGTAAACACAGACAGTAAATCACACAATTCCAGAGACAGAGACGCAAAGATATGGAGATGGAGATGCACACACAATACATGTATAATACTCACATGGTACTCAGTATAATACACACAATGAAAAGTATAATACACACATAATACACAGTATATCAGACACATTGTACAGTGTATAAAACACACATAGTACACAGTATAATACACACATGGTATAAAACACAAATAGTAAACTGTATACTGCCCACATAGTTCACGGTATACTGCCCATATACTAAAAGGTCTAATGCATACATAGTACACGATATAATATACACATAGCACACGGTATAGTATGCGGTTAACTATGCAGATAGTACATGCATGGTACATGGTATAGTACGCACATGGTACATGGTGCAATAAACACATAGTACACGGTATAATACACACACAGTACATGATATAATATGCACATGGCACACGGTATAGTTTGCACATAGTACATGGTATAATACACGCATATGCAACAACCCTGCCGATGCATAGGGTTGGTAGTTGTTGTGAATAGCGCCCTCTCCACATTAGGAGCTGCCTAGGAAGACTGATTACCTCGCTACATATCTCCAAAAGTGGGGAACTTCGTAATTGCAGCTTGAACCACTGCCTGGGAGGGAAACATACAGTTAACATATCAATTGTCTGTAACCAATGATGCTATGTAGTTATTATAAAGCAAGCTGGGAGCTGATTGGACAATGCTGCTACCTCACTAGTGGAAATCCCTTGTTGGTGGGAGGACATGGTGTGAAGTTTTATTCAGCAGTGAGTAGCAAGTCCAGTGTGCAGCTCCTGCAGAGCTGCCATCCAGACACGCTGCCAGGAAGCAGAGGTGTCTCAGGCCATTTCCTGACACCTGTAGTGAGACTAAGCCCCAGAGCAGAGGTCCACTGTCCGGACTCGGTTCCATTTACCAGCCCAGCCTAAAAGCTATTACCAGGCTGTGAGCGACCCTTCCTGCGGACCAGCTATCTCCTGCCAACAAGTGCCACCAACTGCAAAAAAACTCCTATAGCCGTGTCTGCTATAAAAATGGAATTAGGAAGGACGCTGGTTTTCAGTGCTTGACATGACCAACCAGTGCTGCACATTCACAAATGTTTCTGCAAATACCACACCTCACTAGAATATTCATATCTTTGGGGATTTAGTCACTTTTTATGCCCATTCAGAAATGTCCATATATTTCTGCAATGCCCCACACTTCTCATTGATTGGGCACTTCAAAATTAAAATACCCATTATACCTCTAGATGAATATTATGAGGGGTTCCATTTCCTCAGTTTCCTTTACTCAACACATAACACAGTTGGGAGTATAAGGCAAAATGTATATATTTTTATGTTTGCTTTGAATTAATTCTAAAAAAGCAGTGGTCGGGGTCTTAAAACTACTCCCATAGCAAGATACTATGTGGAGTAAGGTTTCCACAATGATGTGACGTCTGGAGGGATTCTATAATTCATTTTGCTCAATTCCTCTGCCATTGGGATAGGACCTGGAATTCATAGGGAGGAGAGGCTGGGCCCTATAGCGGATTTTTGCTGTACATATTGGTACAGACACGTATGTTCACACATGTATATTATATATACACACATAGGGGCAGATTTACTTACCCGGTCCATTCGCGATCCAGCGGCGTGTTCTCTGCCCTGGATTCGGGTCCGGCCGGGATTCATTAAGGTAGTTCCTCCGCCGTCCACCAGGTGGCGCTGCTGCGCTGAAAAGCATCGGAACGCGCTGGAGTTCACCGAGCCGGGCTGAGTGAAGGTAAGTGCAAGCTCCACGACAGATTTTCTTTTTTAAATGCGGCGGTTTTTCCGAATCCGTCGGGTTTTCATTCCGCCACGCCCCCCGATTTCCGTCGCGTTCATGCCAGCGCTGATGCGCCACAATCCGATCGCGTGTGCCAAAATCCCGGGGCAATTTAGGGGAAATCGGCACAAATCGGAAATATTCGGGTAACACGTCGGGAAAACGCGAATCGGGCCCTTAGTAGGGCTGCAGTTCAAACCGAGCATCAGTATGGGGAAGAAAGGTGATTTGAGCGATGCACCACAATCTGATCGCGTGCGCCAAAATCCCAGGGCAATTCGGGGGAAATCGGCACAAATCGAAAATATTCGGGTAACACATCGGAAAAACGCGAATCGGGCCCTTTTTTGCGTTTTTGAATGTTTACAGTGCGTTTGGCTGCTTTGAACTTGTTCATCTTCATTTCTAGACGTGTAGGCAGCTTTGAAACCAGCCAAAAGCATGGCAAGCTTACAGAAACGCATCCGTTTAAAAACGCACATGTTTTCAGTTAGTTTAAAAATGGTCCAAGAACGGTCCAAGAACGTGACGTGTGGCAGCACCCTATACCCTGTTCAGACCAAAAATAAAGGGAACAGTAAAATACAACATCCTAAATCTCAATGGGGGGAATTGGGGAACTCATCATTACAATTTGTCTTTGACTTGGTTGTCAATTGTTCAATTCCATTTTTGTTTTATCTAAATTCATCTAGTGAGTCTATGTATGTTGTTTTGGTTGGTCTCATAATATTGGGTTTTGGGTTTTTTTTTGCCTATGTCACAAAATGTTCTTTTTTTGGCCCTGGTCTTGCAGAATTTGGTTGTGGTTTTTGTCCTATTTCTACGCCAGGGGGTGACTTGAATCATTTAGCCAAAACATGCGCCTAAATGAAAATTTGCAAATCATGATTTCAGTCCTATTGTGAAAACTAGTTAAAGCAAATACAGGCGGTCCCCAACTTAAGAACACCCAACTTATAGATGACCCCAAGTTACAAACGGACCTCTGGATGTTGGTTATTTCCTGTACTTTAGCCCCAGGTTACAATAAACAGCTGTAACAGTTATCACAGGTGTCTGTAATGAAGATTTATTGTTAATCCTTGTACTGATGACAATCCAACATTTTTAAAATACAATTGTCACAGAGATCAAGAACGTAACCCGGGGACTGCCTGTAATGAATTTTAGCACAAGTAGGATCTATGTCAAAGTGACTTTGCACAGTCGTATGTTTATTTGTTGCTATGGAAAGTCGTGAAACTGCATTTGTACAACATTTTCACCAAAACAACGACAAAAACCCCAATGATAAATTTCCCACAACTAATGAAATGATCCAGTTTCTTTATTCTTGTATGAGGTGAAAGGGTTTGGAAGGTCAGGCTGTCTATCTTCCAGCAAGAAGGATATGAGCAATCCACCGCCTACTCTGCTTACATAGGGAGAGCAATTGGGGCCTCTGCGTGGAGAATAGAAGTTGGGGTATTATATACATCTGAACTAGTTGGTTTAATAAGGAGGAGGCCATGGATAACAATTACACGCAGATTACCACAGTCACTGCCTGGATCTATGAGGAAGTGTCTCTGGTTTATGTTTGTAATGTGTATAAATGTGGCTGCAGCCCCCCCCCCCCCCCCCCCCCCAGTTCAAAATTTCCTTGTACCGAGAAGATGGAGGGTCACTGTCTCTGACCAATCTACCTTCCAGAACCTATTGCATTTCTGAATTCTATCACAAGGTCCTGGCAGGTAGATTGGTCAGTTACAGTTAGAGATCACGTGACAGGAATATCTGGATGATGAGCTAAAATGATTTCCGAACCACAAGACATTACTTTAAACTTCAACCACGCAGTGCAGAACTATTAAACACTTGGCGAGGCAGGACGAGAACACTTGTCCTAATAAGCCTGTACTTCCAGCATTTGGGTGAGCATACGCATCACTGCCAGTGTACCATAGTGATCGGCAGCAGGAGACCTGAGGTTATACAAGGCCTGGTCTCTTCTGCGTCTGCCCTGCACAGAAATCTCCCTGCTGAAATCAAGTTCGATTGTGACAGCTAAGGAGCCAAGAGGAAGAGTCTACACAATCGCAGGCTGACCGGGGGTCGCCATGACAGCCGGGGACCAGATCAAGGCCTACATGACTGCCATGTATGGAGGCCTATTTGTGCCAGTTCAAAAGTTTTTGAACATGTGGTTCTTATAGGCTAATTGTCAGTTAAAACAGTAGAGAGATTAAAGTATCCACTGGTGTTACCTCCTGTAAAAAAAGTTGTGAATCCTGTATTTGTGATAGAGAGGGTATGGAATGTAAAGACAAGGAAGACAAGTTATGAAAAAATTTGAAAAATTAATACGGTATTTGAATGTATAATCTAATATTTAATATATAGTTTCAGAATGTGGCCAATTGTAAATGAGGTTTTTTTTGTGGTCCTTCCTATGAGGGTGGGTAGGGTTTGGGAAACGGAAAATGCTATATGCTTGGTATGGAAATATATATTTAAATTGTATGAGAGGAATTGTATTAATGTGTTTATTTTTTATATGTATTTTACATAGTATATACAGTTTATACATAGTTTATACAGTTGAAAAAAGACATATGAACATCAAGTTCAATCAAGGGATTAGATAAGGAAGGGATTTTGGGAAATAATTCTATATAACATAACCATCAATGTTATTTAGATGTAAAAAAGCATCTAGACCCTTCTTGAAGCTCTCTGCTGTCCCTGCTGTGACCAGCGCCTGAGGCAGGCTATTCCACAGATTGACAGCCCTGTCGCCTCTGGTGATTAAACCTTGTTTTCTACAGACGGAGACAGTGCTCCCTCGTCTTTTGATTTGATTTAATCTGAAACAATTTACCACCATATTTTTGGTATGGACCATTCATATATTTATATAAATTAATCATGTGCCCTCGTAGTCCTCTCTTTTCCAGACTAAATAAATCTCGTTGTTTTAATGTTTCCTCATAACTGAGACCCTCCATACCCCTTATCATTTTTGTGGATCTACGTTGAACCCTCTGCAGCTCCAGGGCCTCCTTTTTATGGACCGGTGCCCAGAAATGGACAGCTTATTCCAGGTGAGGCCGGACCAATGCCTTGTACAGTGGGAATATTACATCCCTATCACTAGAGTCCAGACCGCGGCTGATACATGACAAGATCTTGCTGGCTTTAGAGGCAGCTGATTGACATTGCATGCTTTTATTTAATTTATGATCCACTATTACACCCAGGTCCTTCTCAACAAGGGACTCTCCCAGATTTACTCCCCCAAGGACATATGTTGCCTTTGGATTATTAGCCCCCAGGTGCATAACCTTACATTTACCCACATTGATCCTCATTTGCCAAGTGGACGACCAAACAATCAGTTTTTCCAAGTCACCCTGCAGCCTATGACCATCCTCTATGTTACTGTATTAAACTACACATCTTGTACTACTACTCCCATCCTCCATAGACTGTATTACACTACACAGCTTGTACTACTAGACTGTATTACACTACACCGCTTGCTGTCATCTGCAAAACTGACACAAAATAGGTATTCTCACATCCGTTGCAACCTTGGCTAAACAGAGATTGGAGCAGATTTACTTACCCGGTCCATTCACGATCCAGCAGCGCGTTCTCTGCGGTGGATTCTGGTCCGGCCGGGATTCATTAAGGTAGTTCCTCCGCCGTCCACCAGGTGGCGCTGCTGCGCTGAAAAGCATCGGAACGCGCTGGAGTTCACCGAGCCGGGATGAGTGAAGGTAAGTGCAAGCTCCACGCCAGATTTTTTGTTTTAAATGCTGCGGTTTTTCCGAATCCGTCGGGTTTTCGTTCGGCCACGCCCCCCGATTTCCGTTGCATGCATTCCAGCGCCGATGCACCACAATCCGATCGCGTGCGCCAAAATCCCAGAGCAATTCAGAGGAAATCGGCGCAAATCGGAAATATTCGGGTAACACATCGGGAAAACCGCGAATCGGGTCCTTAAATGACCCCCATTATGTTATTATACCCGTATTGTGAAGTGTTATCTTATCCTCCAATAAACAAGCCCTAATGCTGCTCTTTTGATTATTACAGAATAAAAAAGTTTATAGCTCTCCTAATATGTTGACATAAAAGCAAATGTGTTTTCCTCAAAAAGGTGATTCTTTTTTTTTTTTTTTTTTTTTTGATAAAGTAGTAAAACATAATAAATTCTGTTCATGTTTGGTGCTTGAACAGGGATTTCACAATAAATTGTAAAACCTAGATGGGATTTATACATCTAGGTAAAAAATGATAACGTAAAAAGGATTCACATTGGTCACATTTATCAATACTGGTGCGGTGTGTACTATGTACCTGTGGAGTGTGCAGAGTGCGGCTGATTCAACAAGACTGGCCGCACAGTCTTTATGAACCTGGTGCCCCCTGTACTGCTCGGGAAGTCTGCGCCATTTTAGCTTTGGTACACTTTGTTCACGCTGCAGAATTGTGGTACAGGTCAGTATGTCAGCAATAAATATGGTACAAGCTCTGACTAAGCAGTAACTCGCCCATGCAGGTGCCGATTTTTTCTGTTTTTGTCAGGGGCACAAAACTGGAGCAGACGCTTCATAAATACATGTAGAGGGGCAGCATAGGAAATAATTAATTATGAGGGGCAGTATAGGAAAGAATTAATAGTGGGGGTATAGGAAATAATTAATTATGAGGGGCAGTATAGGAAAGAATTAATAGTGGGGGTATAGGAAATAATTAATTATGAGGGGCAGCATAGGAAATAATTAATTATGAGGGGCAGTCTAGTAATTAATGGGGGGGGGCAGCATATTTAATTAATTGACCCAATTGATTCATTAATTGGGCCAATAAATAAAATAGTTTACAAAGGGGTGCAGTATATTAAATAATTAATTGAGGGGGTCCAGTGTATTACGGATGCGGTCACATGTACCGCTAGTGCTGTGTTTTCAAGGAATTTCTTATTTTTTTTTTTAAATTTTAAACTTCAGTCCGGCCCTCCAACAGTCTGAGAGGGACAGTGAACGGCCCCCTATGTAAAAAGTTTGGGGACCCCTGCTTTAGAAGATATAAAATACGCCTAAAATGCGGATATTCTTTTCATGTAAGGATAGATTCACATAGAACTACTCAACGACCTTTACATTAACGGTCCAAGAACGTGACGTGTGGCAGCACCCTATACCCTGTTCAGTGCTCAACTGGCAAGCAACTCCAGCTGCAGTGATGAAACAATTAGGGTGATGCCACACATGACGTTTTGAAACCGTTTTTTGCAATCCGTTAAAAGACGCATGTGTTAAAATACGCATTTGGTTTTTAAAAATGCATGCATTTTTGACAGGTTTTCCAAATTTGCGCAATTAAAAACTAACAAAAATGGATGCGTTTTTAAAAAACTGATGCGTTTTCTAACGCATGTGTTTTTTTAGCGGACTGCTTAAAAACGGACTAAAAACGTTTTCAAAACGCTGTGTGTGGCATCACCCTTACCCATGAAGATTCTCCGCATTATCCTGTCCTCTCTTGCATTTGTCTTTTCAGGGCGACCAGCCTTCTTGGGGAACTTGAATTAATTTTGGATGTTGTAAAGGGGCAATATTCTAGAAATCACGACCAAATTCTCTTCCTAGAGTTGATTGGGTCCCCTTTTGGCATTCATTTGGACAACCTGGTTTTTCAGATAATCCAGGAGATTAGCACCAGGAGCCTGATTAACACAGATCAGATATCTGAAAGTCTTCTTTATTTCTGATCTTTTACAATTATCTCCACATATTTCTACATTTGCTTTAGAAGATATAAAATACGCCTAAAATGCAGCTATTCTTCTCATGTAAGGATAGATTCACACAGAACTACTCAACGACCTTTACATTTTGGAAATGTTGATCTCCAGTGTATATGGGGCTTCATTTTATAGAATATTTGGTTAGTGTTGTGTGTAACCCCTCGCCCTCACCCTCACACTCTTTATAGCTACAGTATCTACTGGGAAACAATGATAAGTTTTTACTATGTTACCATAAAAATCCTATCTATAATCTACAGGCACTTGTTATGGGCCTGGTGCCTATAGGGTATAAACATGTTACAAGATCTTCTGTAAACACGTGAAGGTGACCTGTAACGCTTCTACCGCCATACTACAGCACGTAGGAGAGTGCGCCCAGATAATAGAAAATCTAAGGGTGATGGCACACGTGGCGTTTTGAACACGTTTTTGGCCCGTTTTTAAGCAGTCCGTCAAAAACCACGTGCGTTTTTGAGCAGTTTGAATTAAGATAGTTGGTCAAACCTGTCCAAAAACGCATCAGTTTTCAAAAAAACCCATTCGTTTTTTAACAGACTGCTTAAAAACGTCCCAAAAACACGTTCAAAACGCCATGTGTGCCATCACCCTTAGAGGTTTATGGGGGCTTCTATTAGGGTATGAGCAAACAATCTTGGGAGTCAGTAACAACTATCCAATCCATACCATATAGATAAGTACAGGCGGTCCCCTACTTAAGAACACTCGACTTACAGACAACCCCTAGTTACAAACGGACCTGTTTTTTAACAGACTGCTTAAAAATGTCCCAAAAACGCGTTCAAAACGCCATGTGTGCCATCACCCTTAGAGGTTTATGGGGGCTTCTATTAGGGTATGAGCAAACAATCTTGGGAGTCAGTAACAACTATCCAATCCATACCATATAGATAAGTACACAGGCGGTCCCCTACTTAAGAACACTCGACTTACATACGACCCCTAGTTACAAACGGATCTCTGGATATTGGTAGTTTATTGTACTTTAGTCCTAGGCTACAATAATCAGCTATAACAGTTATCACAGGTGTCTGTAATGAAGCTTTAGTGTTAATCCTGGTTCTTATGACAACCCAACATTTTTAAAATCCAACACAGAGACCAAAAAAGTTCTGGCTGGGATTACAATGATAAAATATACAGTTCCGACTTACATACAATTTCAACTTAAGAACAAACCTACAGACCCTATCTTGTATGTAACCCGGGGACTGCCTGTAAGTAGGGCACCTGTAGTAGTGTAAATGGATTTTTCAAGCAAAATCAATCCTTCCCTATAGGATATATCATTAAAGGGTTTGTCCACTTTCAGCAAATGATTGATATTGTTTGTGTAATGAAACGTTATACATGTTTCTATCCACTGGAAATAATAATGACCCGTTCTATGGCAGGACAGCAAGCAGAGATCTAGAAAAGTGTGAGGAATTGATACAGAAAGTATATTGTACAAATTTTCATTTCATTACACAAACAATATCAATTATTTGCTGAAAATGGACAACCCCTTTAATAAGTGATTTTGGCAGAGCAGTTTCTAGCCACCTACCACCCGACTACTCTGGATAGCTCCACCCCACTTCAATAAGAGGACAGCCACTAGAATATGGAGAGAATGATCTGCTTATGTCCTTAGGGTGATGTCACACATGGCGGTTTTAGGCCGTTTTTAGTTAGTGCGTTTTAAGATTGTAAAAAACGCATGCGTTTTTGTCTGGTTTTCCGAATTTGCGCAATTAAAACGGAAAAAACGCATGCAATTTCAAAAAATGGATGCGTTTTTTAACATCTTTTAACATCGCACTAACTAAAAACAGCCCAAAACCGGCCTAAAAATGCCATATGTGACATCACCCTTGGGGTGATGTCACACGTGGCGTTTTTAGTACGTTTTTAAGCATGCGTTTTAAAAACACACCCGTTTTTTAAACTGCATCCATTTTTTGCCGTTACCATGCGTTTGGCTGCTTACAACCTGTTCATCTTTTAAGATAATTTCGAAAAACGGACAAAATCTGTAAAAAACGGATGCTTTTTAATAAACGCATGCTTAAAAAAACGGACCAAAAACGCCAAATGTGTGGCATCACCCTAAGCTGCGTTGGTGTCAATTGTCTCACCCCCAATGTGCACCTGTTAATGACCAATCCAACTGACAGTTAATGAGGATCCTGATATCACTATTCATATGAAACATTAGAATAATCCCATATAACACAAGAGATAACAGTCACTATGTTTGGGCGGCACAGGGAGCAACACGGGGAGCCCGTCTCCATTTAGATAAATTCTTTCATTCTTAAAGGATAGACTTTTCCAGCCTTATATACTATGATACTATAAGTTAGGCAGCAGAGGGAAACTTAACGTAGAGCAAGAGGAGTGGGATGACGAGGAGACCAGTGTATCCATAAGCCTTTCTGTATCTTGTATCACTGGACTCTGATGGCCGCACTGAGTATAATACCCCAGGTATGTCACCCCATGCACAGCACTTTCCTAATAATGGGAGACAAATCTGTAAACCCCCCAAGTCACTCACCGCAGAGCAGAAGATACAGGAGACACAGCAGCGTCCGCCTCTCCCCCATGTCTGTGTGCTTTTAGATTCCTTATCGAAAAACGAGACCGTAGTCGTGTGACGCAATCATTTCACAAAACTAGAATAGCCGGGTCTCACCCCTTCCCTGGCAGGTAGAGAATGAGAGGCCGTGCAGGACCTGCACAGGTGCCCCGGACGTCTCACAGATATGTGCAGGAACCTGTCACACGAGTTATTCCACTGCTCTACCAGAGATGAATGGAGAAGGTTTAGCCGATGACTCAGTCCATGTGCGGCCAGGGCTTATTTACACACTGGATAATACCAAACAGGTATATAGAACCGCACTGTCCCCTGCTGACATGTCTGTCATAGCCAACATTAACTCCATGGCGCTGTACAATCAGTAAGGGGGTCACATACATTACATTACAGGGCTGCTCCCATTTCAGCAAATGTTATTGTTCGTATAAAGAAAAGTTAGACAATTTTCTAATATGCTTTTTGTATCAATTCCCCACAATTTTCTAGACCTCTGCTTGCTGTCAATCTATAGGAAGCTTCATTGTTTATTTCCAGTGGACAGAAATCTGACCATGGTCACACAGGTGCACAGCTCGTTATATATCACACAGGTGCACGGCTCGTTATATCACACAGGTGCACAGCTCGTTATATCACACAGGTGTTTTTATAATTAACATTTCTGGTTCCTCTTACTTTTAAAAGAAGATAAAAGTATCTTTAGCTCCCTGCAAGTCATAGGGGCGTCCAAGTGCATGTGTCGTCTTCTGCTGTGATAGATTTTCCTACTACCCTCTAGCAGACATTGGATACTAAGATCTGCTTGGAGCACTGTGTCAGATAACGACTGCATGAGGTAGGGCTGAGGGAGAAATGAGGAATAGCTAGCAGAGCAGAGAGGAGATAATGATGATGACAGCAAGGACTCGGGCGCCCCATGACTTGATGCATTTTGCTGGTAAGAAGTTGGGGATACTACTTCATCTACTTTTAAAAGTGATTGGAACCAGTAATGTTAATCATAACAGCATATTGGGAATTAGTGTTAAATAGTCTATGGGAACCTGTCATTAGTTCAAAATATAAAATCCTGATGACAGGTTTCCATTTAACAAAAAGTGGTGGCAAAAGCCGAAATAACAAGGAGGAGCTTTACACATTGGGGGCTGATCCCTTCAAAACTGCAAACTGGTTTCAATGGGCATGGGGAACAAGATTTGTTAAATCGCTTTTATTGTTTCAAATCTACTTTTTGATCTTTACGAAAAGAATTAAAACAACACAGATCCCACATAAAAGAATGGGTTTCATCAGAGGATCTGTCCCTTTGTATTTCTCAGTCCATAAACCACAATGACATGGAAATCCGAGCGAGGTCTGACTTTATCGCATCATAAAACTCTCCATTTTAATCCAGGGAGTAATGTGACCGGGAGTGACCCCGAATCTTCTGCGGCCGGGTAATATAAATCTTGCCCTGTTTATTTTGATGAGCGGATTTCTCTGTCTTTTAATATCTGCTGCAGTTTTACAGCTTTCTTATGAATCTGGCAGCGGCAGGCGATTCCCATCTTTCCCAGTCATCTAATTGTGTGATTTTCGGTGTCCAGGGATATATTTAGAAAATAAACACACATCAAACATATTTGATTACTCGTCTCCTGCCAAAGGCGCAGCGCTAACCTAAAACACATGACACGTATCCTGTTTACTGCTCCGCACCGGCTCGTGGCCCGGCCAGGGTGAAGCAATCACATAGACAGAACAAAAATATGCATTGTCTTTTTGAGCCAATTCTTGTTCTTTTTTTAAAAAATTCAAATGTAATAATTAATGAGATAATTTGGATATTTCTAATTGAAAGATTAGCAAAACCAAATATTCTGAATTATAGATACAGTATAGCAGCATATTATATATATAATATATACTGTAATCTTACGTATGAATTTAAGGGGTTGTCTAATGAAGACTACCACCATCCATATGCAGGCAAACCCCAGACTTAAGGACACCCGACTTACAGACGACCCACTGTGACCTCTGGTGAAGCTCTCTGGATACTTTACTTTAGTCCCAGACTGCAATGATCTGCTAATGTGTCTGTAATGAAGCTTTATTGATAATCCTAGGTCCCATGACAGCACAAAATTGTGTCACTGGGACACAAAAAAAAATTGTCTGGAGTTACAATTATAAAATATACAGTTCCGACTTACATACAAATTCAGCTTAAGTACAAACTTAATGGTAATGAAAACCTATGGTAATGAAAAATTAAGTGTGGAATATTTATTAATGCAAATAAGACAATCCACCAGTCATGTGACATATCAGTCCTCGAGCAGACCCTCTTCAGAACCTTACTACATAGAAGATAGACCAGTGAACCTTGCATCAACATGGGACACTAACACATAAAAGCACTAGTTTTATTGGATTGGATTTTGTGCTGGTCCAGTTTGGGATTATAATATGGGTGGACTGGTTGGTTGATTTCATGAATTATGAAGCAAACATACCTTGAGAATGCTGTAGCTACACTGATGCAGGATCATATCTTGGTTAATCCCTGTGCTTTGTGGTTTTTGCTGATAAAACAGATATAACATTATGATAATGAAGCTCTGTCGCTTCTATGGCTCCTTCAGTGCTTGGTTCAGGGCTTCTCCTAGCACATGAGTTTTTCTCTGCAGGATAGGATGAGGCCATCACTGTTCTCCCTGCCAGACAGAATAATCAATTGCTGCACCATCCCCCAGCTGCTGTGTTTGAGTGATCCAGCTCAGGTTGATTAGTCATGTCTTGACCAACCTCCATTTGTAATTCCAAGCTCCCGTGTGTAATGTGTTTACCTTGGCAGCCATACTGTCCCAGCTTTCCCAAAGTCCTAAATGTTATATTAAAATATATGTTATATATATTTTTCAGCAAAACCACTCAGCTCAGGGATTAACCAAGATATGATCCTGCATCAGTGTAGCTACAGCATTCTCAAGGTATGTTTGCTTCATAATGCATCACATCAAATGGTAGGTTTCCTTTAATCACAGAAAATCCTGCTGTCATCTAGATGGATTTTTGCTTTGTGTTGGGATTTTAATATAAGTGGATTGGTGGCTGCTCCAGGTCCCAAGAATTCTAGAAGGTTCCTGGCCACTCAAACCACCCACCCAGTTTGATAGTTCACTGTCTTAATCGATACCTGTGCTGGTCACTTCCGTCCCTTTGCCTGCATTGTCTGCATAAGAAGCTGAGCTGACTGCTGTACTATACTTAAAGGAAATCTACCACATGGGTACAGTGCTTCTAAACCAAGCACACTAACACACTGCCCTGTGCCTCCAGAAACAGGGTCTGTTCATAGTTTTCGAGAGAAAAAAAAAAGACTTTTAACATTATGCAAATTAGCCTCAGGGGCTCCAATCTACATCAGAAGCTCCTGCTGGATACTTAATGAGGAGATGCGGGGCTTGCACTGGAACTGTCGAGAGCCGGCTGATGTCACTGATTCTCAGGTAGGGGAGAGAAGAGGGAGACAGCCAGAAACATCAAATGGCAGTGTAAATAATTGTCAGACGAAAGAGCCAGCAGGGGCTCCTGTGATGTCGACAAGAGCACCTGACGCTCATTCACGTAATTTTAAAAGAATCAAAAACTAAGCTATTATAAGCAAAAGGATGAATGGATCCTCTTTCAGGACGAACGTGCCAGCATGTAAGTATGCTTTGTATAGAAGCTCTGCATCCATGTGGTAGATTTCCTTTAAAGGGGATGTTTCTTTCCCTTTATCAACTTCAAATATTTGCATGCTAATAGGTTCCACTCCACTGATTTTGGTGTACTTCAATTTACTCACTTGTCTCTACCATTTCTGAGCAATCATTGCCATGATCTCTACTGTCAGATGGGCAGACCTTGGACTCTCTGCTCCTGCCCAGGACCAACCATCTGACAATCCAGAGCCTAATGAATCTTAGGTAGAGAAATTCCCCTGAACTATGCTAATTAGGCTCCGTTATGTCACATGGGCGCTCCTGCGCTGGAGTAGACAGTCTGCCTCTGGAAAAAATGTATGTAATAGCTTCCGGCTCTTCAATTATCCACAATGGTCCACAGTAAAAAGGTTTTTTATTGCTTCTCAAGGGTTACATTTTAGATGGATACATAAACATCAGCGTGTTTCGATGCTATGATGTCTTAGCCAAGATCTATTTGTAAGCACCTACCAAACATATAAAGAAAAGCACTCACCTATGAGTGGGGTAATCCCAAAGCCCAGGTCCATAAACTCCAATAACCGGCACCAAACGCCCCATTATCCAATGAGATAGACCATATGGTGGTGGTGCCATATTAGTCAGTCACCTAATCAGGGTCACGTGATCCAAAATCCCAGTGCCAGCCATAGGAACCCATGGCTTAAACATATCTTAAACATTTACACAATTTAAAAAAAATGGAACCTTATGTACAAAGCCATACAAAGCCCATATCGGTTCAGAAATCACAAGTTTTGATGTATATTCACCCTAGATGAAACAAGGTCATATTTGAAAAAAAGCAATCCTTTACTAGAGACAATTCATAAATGTATATACATGACCGAGAATGATATTAAACAAAATAGAAAATAGGAAATCAGCGCAGATCGAACACCAGGAAAATATCCTAGCGAAATATTCATATACAGATATAAAACAATAGTAAGACTTCATACTAGCAATATACAGGGATATAAGAATTTATGCTGGCACCTAGTAACACTGCGTATACAGCACAAACACGTGTGGTACATCATATCAACTAATTCCACATTATAATTGAAGATCCTATAACAAAAATCCTTCCCTCATGATTTGTATACAACAAAATTGATAGGTAAAAAGGAAACACACACTCCTCCTGTCTTAGAAGAGCAAGATCAAATCTAGGTTTTGGTGAGACCTTCCGGATGCCAACTATTTAAGACAAACACCCAAAACGTCTCGTTGTTTAATAGTCTACGTTTCATGTCTCCTCCTCGTTCTAGGGTACAAAAACTTTTTTAAATGCCCCACCAGGTGAACCCATTGGTCTGATTATTATTATTATTATTTCTGTTGTGATCAACTAGAAATGTTAATTATCCAATATCAGACAAGTGTCGATTGTATTCTCAGAACTGTAATTAATGTTTCCCTGTGGAAACTGACCAGAAACTGTTCTGGACAGAAATATATGAACAGGTTTTACATTTTTTTGTGTCCACATTTGTAACATCCAGGAAATCTCAACCAACAGGGTGTCACTTCTGTTCTATTTGTGCTGTCAAAAAGACCTGGTGACAAAACTGTACCTAAAGTATCGGCCTGTTTGGCCACAAAGTTGTCCCCAGTAGAGATTACCGGGACCAGCGCGTCGCCCTGCTGCAAAATTGGAGAATATGTACATACTATCTGTTTTATTTGTGTGAATATTCTGCTTTATCAAGTGGAAAAGACGTATGTAATAATATATTATGATTCTTGTCAACACCTTTTCCCCGCATGAGTCTGTGATCCTTGTTGGTAACGCATTAATAAGTCCTGTTGTTTCACCCTGGAGATCTTTCTGTCAGCCATAGCTTCATCTGATTCTCTATAATTTCTTCTCCTCCTCTATCTTTCAATGCAATCTTTTCCATAATAAATTCTTCCAGGCAATTTCTGCCTATGTTTCTGGTGACACCTATAGGGTGGCATGAAGCGGCTATTAGGGTAGAATTTCCTGCCGTTTCCTTCCTAGCTATAGCTCTATTCTCACAGTTAAGGATGTTAAAGGACATCTACCACCAGGATGAAGGATTGTAAACCAAGTTCACTGACAGACTGGTGTATGCACCTATGGGAGGATCTGCTCTTCTCTTAGCTTCTTATGTTCTGGTTTTGAAAAAAAATGCTTTTAAAATTATGCAAATGAGCCTGAGGGGCTCCAGTCTGTGTTACAGACTAACTGCCATGGCAATTTTTTTTCCCTGCAATTTGTACGTGTTCACCGAGCCTTAATATGTGTGGATACTTTACTAAAGTAAATAAATCTCTCCATGTTTGCGTGGGTTTCCTCCGGGTCCTCCGGTTTCCTCCCACACTCCAAAAGATACTGGTAGGCTGATTAGATTGTGAGCCCCATTGGGGACAGGGACTAATTTGGCAAACTCTGTGCAGCGCTACAAAATCTGTGTGTGCTATATAAATAAAGAAATATTATTAATATAAAATGGATTGAATTATTTTAACCGAGCACTGGATCCCATCTTCTTATTATTCCTTCTACTCTTTAATGGAGCCCCCCAGGCTCATTTGCATCATTTTTAAAGCCCTGTTTTCTTAAAAGCAAGGGCATAAGAAGCTTATAGGGCATACAAAGCTTATTTGCTTGCTAAGAAGCAAATAAATGTTATTGTTTGTATGATTAAAAGTTATACAATTTCCCATATACTTTCTGTATCAATTCCTCACAGTTTTCTAGATCTCTGCCTGCTGCCCTTCTATAGAAAGCTTCTATGGTTACTTCCAGTGGACCATGGTCACACAGGTGCGCGGCTCGTTATATCACACAGGTGCACGTCTTGTTATATCACACAGGTGCACGGCTCGTTATATCACACAGGTGCACGGCTCGTTATATCACACGTGCACGGCTCGTTATATCACACAGGTGCATGGCTCGTTATATCACACAGGTGCACGTCTTGTTATATCACACAGGTGCACGGCTCGTTATATCACACAGGTGCACGGCTCGTTATATCACACGTGCACGGCTCGTTATATCACACAGGTGCATGGCTCGTTATTAGAGATGAGCGAACACTAAAATGCTCGGGTACTCGTTATTCGAGGGTTGTTGATATAACAAGCCGTGCACCTGTGTGATATAACGAGCCGTGCACCTGTGTGATATCACGACCGTGCACCTGTGTGATATATACGAGCTTGCACCTGTTGTGATATAACGAGCCTTGGCACCTGTGTGATATATAACGACTGTGCACCTGGTGATATAAACGACCTTGCACCTGTGTGAATATAACGAGCTGTGCACCTGTGTGATATAACGAGCCGTGCACCTTGTGATATATAACCGTGCCCTGCGTGATATAACGAGCCTTGCACCTGTGGTGAATATATCACGAGCGTGTGCACCTGTGTGATATAACGAGACCGTGCACCTTGTGATATATACGAGCATGTGCACCGGTGGGAGACCATGTGTCGATTTCTGTGTCGAACTGGAAATAAACAATGAAGCTGTTCCTATAGATTTGACAGCACAGAGATCTAGAAAATTGGTGGGGATTGATCAAAAAGCATATTAGAAAATTGTCTACTTTTCTTATACGAACAATAACATTTGCTAAATGGGAGCAGCCCTGAATGTAATGTATGTGACCCCTTACTGATTGTACAGTTGCCATGGAGTTAATGTCAGCAGGGGACGTGTCGGTTCTATATACCTGTTTGGTATTATCCAGTGTGTAAATAACCCTGGCCGCACATGGACTGAGTCATCGCTAAACCTTCTCCATTCATCTCTGTTAAGCAGTGGAATAACTCGTGTGACAGGTTCCTGCACTATCTGTGAGACGTCCGGGGCACCTGTGCAGGTCCTGCACGGCCTCTCATTCTCTACCTGCCAGGAGAGGGTTGAGACCGGCTGTTCTATTTTGTGAAAATGATTGCGTCACACGACTCGGTCTCGTTTTTCGATAAGGAATCTAAAGCACACAGACATGGGGGAGAGCGGAACGCTGCTGTGTCTCCTGTATCTTCTGCTCTGCGGTGAGTGACTTGGGGGGGGGGGGTTACAGATTTGTCTCCCATATTAGGTAAGTGCTGTGCTGGGGTGACATGACCTGGGGATATACTCAGGTGTCGCCATAGAGTCCATTGATACAAGATACAGAAAGCTATGGATACACTGTCTCGTCATCCCTCTCCTCTTGCTCTACGTTAAGTTTCCCTCTGCTGCCTAACTTCATTGTATTTCATAGTATCATAGTATATAAGGATGGAAAGTCTATCCTTTAAGAATGAAAGATATTACCTAATGAGACGGCTCCTCCCCGTGTTTGCTCCCTGTGCCGCCCAAACATAGTGACTGTTATCTCTTGTGTTATATGGGATTATTCTAATGTGTCATAGTGATACCAGGATCCTCATTAACTGTCAGTAGGATTGGTCATTCACAGTGCACATTGGGGGGAGACAATTGACACCAACGCAGCTTAGGGGATGCCACACATTTGGCGTTTTTGGTCCGTTTTTTTAAGCATGCGTTTATTAAAAAGCATCCTTTTTTTTACAGATTTTGTCCGTTTTTTCGAAATTATCTTAAAGATGAACCGTTGTAAGCAGCCAAACGCATGGTAACGGCAAAAAATGGATCATGTTTAAAAAACGGGTTTTGTTTTTAAACGCATGCTTAAAAACGTACTAAAACGCCACGTGTGACATCACCCCAAGGGTGATGTCACATATGGCATTTTTAGTTCCGGTTTTGGCTGTTTTTAGTTAGTGCGATTGTTTAAAGATGTTAAAAAACGCATCCATTTTTTGAAATTGCTGCTTTTTTTTCCGTTTAATTGCGCAAATTCGGAAAACCAGACAAAACGCATGCGTTTTTTACAACTTAAAACGCACTAAAAAACGGCCTAAAACCGCCATGTGTGACATCACCCTAAGGACATAAGCAGATCATTCTCTCCATATTCTAGTGGCTGTCCTCTTATTGAAGTGGGGTGGAGCTATCCAGAGTAGTCGGGTGGTGGTGGCTAAAACTGCTCTGCCAAAATCACTTATTAAAGGGTTTGTCCATTTTCAGCAATAATTGATATTGTTTGTGTAATGAAATGAAAATTTTGTACAATATACTTTCTGTATCAATTCCTCACACTTTTCTAGATCTCTGCTTGCTGTCCTGCCATAGAACGGGGCATTATTATGTCATATCACACAGGTGCGCGGCTCGTTATATCACACAGGTGCGCGGCTCATTATATATCACACAGGTGCACGGCTCGTTATATCACACAGGTGCACGGCTCGTTATATCACACAGGTGCGCGGCTCGTTATATCACACAGGTGCGCGGCTCGTTATATCACACAGGTGCACGGCTCATTATATCACACAGGTGCACAGCTCGTTATATATCACACAGGTGCACGGCTCGTTATATCACACAGGTGTACGGCTCGTTATATCACACAGGTGCGCGGCTCGTTATATCACACAGGTGCACAGCTCGCTATATCACACAGCTCTGATTACTCTCTCTGATACTAACGAGCCATGCACCTGTATGATAACGAGCCATGCATCTGTGTGACCAGGGTCAGATTTCTATCCACTGGAAATCAGCAAAGAAGATTTCTACTTTGTCCAATATATGATGCATGGGATGGAAAAACATTGTACGCTCCATCTTTCCATCCGGACTATGTAGAGCTGCATCCATCCTCCTGCCACGGCTGAGCAGATACGCCGCTCCGCAGGATGGAGGACACCGGTGATGTCACACACATAACACCCCAGACATCTCCAGCTTCTGCCATTGTACAGTTTTCCCCTGTACATTCAGGAGGTTGGGGGAAGCACTGAGCGACATGTCATACTGTATAAGCAGAGTGTGGGTTACGTCTGTGTCATATTTTTTAAGGACAGATCCAGGAAATCCATGAATATGTATCCTCACAACATACGGCACACATGTAATGTCAACCTAAGTTCTCCATGTCCACCATGAGAACATCTCCAGGTCTTTTCTGTGTCACTCCAGTCACTTACCAAGGAGAAGGAGAAGCCTCATATAAAACCTTCATGTTGTGCCTGAGGGTAGGTACTGGTGGCAAGTCGTATAAAGAAAGGCTACAATCCACTATTAAATAACCCAGAAGATGTAACATATACATATATATATACAGTGACTTGAGTTGGGACATCGACATGGATTCTTCTGGATGATAAAAATTAAACATTAACTCTGAGAAAAAAATGAACACCTCAGCCTTTGGTCCGAACCTCCACAGGTAAAGGTAACGTACAGGAAATATTCATAAGGTCCCCACTCCTGCGAGGTCTTCACATTACGCATCTACACACCTGGTACAGGACTCATCCCATCACCTCCTCCAGTCTCTCCTTGCTCCGCTTCTTGGGTGAGTTCTCCTCATCATCACTCATGACCCAGAAGACCCTTACACATGAGTGTCTGCTCATTGAGTTCTTGCTTCTTACTAGGAATGTTTTACTCCCAAATCTTTGATGGGTTGAGGGTTTGCTGGAAGGGTTCATACAGGACAGAGCGGTAAAGGGGAAGATATACAAGGCAATAACTCAGGCTGCAGTTTGCTTATGTTATGGATAGGACTTGATTTTCTAGTGAGGTTATTCTTCCATGGTCTAGAAGGAGCAGATCTTCCGTGGCCTAGAAGGAGCGTGGGAGGTCCGCACTAGGGTAGAGTTTAACTAAGATCACTGGCGGGATATATAGAGCGAAGGGTGGGCGCAGGACTGAGATAAGAGAGGAGAGGTAGGGGGGGCAGATTATACAGGAGCTGTATGGATGAGGGTTATTATTATTTTAAAAAAAACTGTATTGCGAAAGGAGACTGGCAGCCAGTGCAGCGACTGGTAGAAATGTAAGCATACATGGTCCCCTTATCAAACGGCTGTGCAGCCAGCATTTTGGGTGTGTTTTCATGGCTTCCATGTTGTAACTGTCGCCACCTTGCTGTGTAAGTCCACAATAATCTATATGGCAAACTTTATCATGTACCGATCATTATTGTGAGCGCGTCTTGGCATCACCTCCTTGGTTTCCTTCTTGTCCAACCCATAGTTTGAAGCCTGAGTCATATTAGGGTATGTCAGCCATTGCCACTCTAGCATGCTTTGCCGCTGCCTCTGCATGGCGTCCCGTATAGTGTAGGGTCAATTATGGATGTTTGAGATGCTATTAGCTTTCTTTCTTGTCAATCGGTCATGGCCTCGATTGTTGATCCCATAATTTTGCATTAATGGTTGCGATTAAGAGCTAAGCAGTCGCTCAGAGAGCATCCATGACTGCTATGCCACCTGCTGTTTCCTGTCCATTTCCAGTGGTGTTTCACATCTTTTCTGAGGTTCCCAGGTGTTTTGGCCAAGCTTCCCTGTGAGAGCCTTGGTCCCCTTGAAAAAATGCCTCGGAGTCTCCCATGCACTTCAAATGGGGGTGGTTCGTTATCGAGACGAGGCCCCTTAGAGCATCGGAAAAGTTCGTCTACAGGTGCACGGCTCGTTATATCACGCAGGTGCACGGCTCGTTATATATCACACAGGTGCACGGCTCGTTATATCACACAGGTGCACGGCTCGTTATATCACACAGGTGCACGGCTCGTTATATCACGCAGGTGAACGGCTTGTTATATCACGCAGGTGCACGGCTCGTTATATCACACAGATGCACATCTCGTTATATATCACACAGGTGCACGGCTCATTATATCACGTAGGTGCACGGATTGTTATATCACACAGGCGCACGACTCGTTATATCACACAGGTGCACGGCTCGTTATATCACGTAGGTGCACAGCTTGTTATATCACACAGGTGCACGGCTCATTATATCACACAGGTGCACGGCTCGTTATATCACACAAGTGCATTGCTCGTTACATCACACAGGTGCATTGCTCGTTATATCACACAGGTGCACGGCTCCTTATAACACACACCTCTGATTACTCTCTATGATACTAACGAACCGTGCACCTGTGTGACCAGGGTCAGATTTTTGTCCACTGGAAGTCAACATAGAAGCTTTCTATAGAATGACAGCAAGCAGAGATCTAGAAAATCGTCACTAAATTGACACAGAAAGTATATTAGAGAGTGAGAACAGTTTTACCTCAGACACTTCTGATAAATCTCCCCCATTGTGTTCCTCTGTTATTCCTCCCAGAAATGTATCACCTGACCCCTGGCTGTGTATATACACCCTGACACTGTTGTGCGTTGTCCGTCAAGGATCTGGGTCCGGCCGATTCACTAAGATCGTGCGTCCCAGTTCCTGCATCCGTCGCTGCTGCGCCGTGGTCTGCCGGAGTTCACCTTCTTCTTCCCGGTGCTTGTGAGTGCTTAATCTTGCCACACATTTCCTTTTTTAAATTCGGCGGGATTTCCGAATCAGTCGGGTTGTCTGACGGCCACGCCCCCCTATTTATGTGGCGTGTAAGCCGATACCGATGCGCCACAATCCGATTGCGTGCGCCAAAAACCCGGGGCAATTCAGGGCAAAAGAGAAATTGCGGCGTTCGGACCCTTAGTAAATGAGCCCCACTGTGTACAAAAAACGTTGTAATTACACCTATCAAAGCCTCATAGACGCCTGTAGGGGAAGTTTTACTCTTTGCATAAGACGTCATGTGTATAAACATGCAAAATACATTTCCCTATTGTCTTCTGTTGGCTACATGCTGGTTTATTGAGCTCCTGCGTCCACGCCACATCATAGAGGTCGCTGGATGGTCATGTGACCCCAATGCGGCTTCCACCGCCTGTACGTGTTGGGTCACATGACACTTACATACATGGCAATAACGTGGGGTGCCCGCAGGAGTGATATCACATATAAACTGGTGGGCAACATTCAGGGATTGGGCTGAACAGACCCTTCTTGTCACCCATGAGTTGAAGTTTGAAACCCTCATGCTATTACATGTATCTTTCAATTATTTTCTTTAAAGCAGGTATACTTACTGTGGTAATGTTCTTATATGTGTTATTCATGGCCTCCTGCCTCCTAAAATCAACTTTTAATAGGATGCTGATGGGCCAGATGGTTGCTATAGCTTCACAGGCTGTTACTCTGTGCTGGAGCACTTCCCTCCCCTCCAACTATGTGAGATTACAGCAGGCAGGTGGAGGGAAAAGTGCTGAGGGAGCAGGGGGGAGAGTGAGACATTGTAACAGCCTGTGAAGCTACATCACAAGGGGATATAGTAACACCCCCCAGGGCCCCACAATTATGCTAATGAGACAGAAGGGCTCTGGGGGATGTTACCAAATCCCCACGCCATGTAGCTTCACAGGCTGTTACACTGTCTCCCGCAAGCACTTTCCCCTCCCTATGCCTGTTGTAATCTCTCACAGGGGGGGGACCTGCTCCTGCACAGTGTAACAGCCTGTGAACCTACAGCACCCCAGAATTCTTTTGGTCCATCAGCATCATATTAAAAGTTAATGTTATAAGGAAGGAGACCATAGATAACAAATGATGAGGCCATTTACATACTTTATCTTAAGGGGGTTGTTTGAGATTAGCAATAATGCTGCTGATGTCCCGCCCCACGGTCTGTCTGATCCATGCTCCTGTTTGTTTACAGGAGCACAGAAGCTACGCTCGGAGAGCTCCCGGCCAGCCGGGCACTCCAAACCGTCACCATATCCCAGCGCCTACAATGCTGAGAGATCAGAGGGGCACGGATCAGACAGACCGCGGCGAGGGACAGCAGCAGCAACAGGAAGAGTTTAGTACAGGTTTATTATATTTAAATAGCCCGCCCATAATTTATTGCTGATTTCGGAAAACCCCTTTAATAATAATCAACAGATAAAATACTTTTTCATCCGTTCTCCATATGGAATGTGATATCAGAAGTGAGCAAATCATTGATATCATATCTATAAATGGTCAAACTGTAAATCAATAAAACCTACACACAATATAGAAATAGGGAAAGAATGCAAATTAATCGAGAGAAATCAATGCTGTGCGAAGAGATATGGGTAACACAGGCAGGGAACCTACAACACGGGGATTTCGGAAGAGCTGTGGTTATGTTCTATTGGATAAGTACAAATAAATAAATCAGTAAAAAGTCATAGATACAAATGGTAACAAATTAAAAAATCACAATATTGTGCAAATCCGACACAATTCCTAAGATCCCATGTATCCTGTCTGTGCTGTGTTATTTTAGGATACATAGGATTTAGGAAACCATTGTGTCCTGGATGACAACAGCAAAGGAGCTAAAACCAGAAGTACTGGCACAATACTGGAACCAGAAGCCAGAGATAAGTAGGTGCACTTTTTGCCATCCCTACAACCATGGGTTTTCCCAAGTGGCTACTCAGCTCCCACTTAAAGAGCCATTGACATCATGTCCACCAATCACACGGCCTGGGATTAGCTGCATTACCAAGAACCTTGTTTAAATTTTCCACATAGAGGATCTGGGGAATGAGACTCCAGTGACTGGCAGACCCAAGATGCTCTGTATGATGAGATACTCATGCTCTGTATGATAAGATACTCATGCTCTGTATGATGAGATACTCATGCTCTGTATGATGAGATACTCATGCTCTGTATGATAAGATACTCATGCTCTGTATGATAAGATATTCATGCTCTGTATGATAAGATATTCATGCTCTGTATGATAAGATACTCATGCTCTGTATGATGAGATACTCAGGTTCTGTATGATGAGATACTCATGCTCTGTATGATGTGATACTCATGCTCTGTATGATAAGATATGCATGCTCTGTATGATAAGATACTCATGCTCTGTATGATGAGATACTCATGCTCTGTATGATAAGATACTCATGCTCTGTATGATAAGATACTCATGCTCTGTATGATAAGATACTCATGTTCTGTATGATGAGATACTCATGTTCTGTATGATGAGATACTCATGCTCTGTATGATGTGATACTCATGCTCTGTATGATAAGATATGCATGCTCTGTATGATGAGATACTCATGCTCTGTATGATGAGATACGCATGCTCTTTATGATGAGATACTCATGCTCAGCTTGAATCTGTCGTATAGATACTCATGCTCTGTATGATAAGATACTCATGCTCTGTATGATAAGATACTCATGCTCTGTATGATAAGATACTCATGCTTTGTATAAGATACTCATGCTCTGTATGATAAGATACTCATGCTCTGTATGATAAGATATTCATGCTCTGTATGATAAGATACTTATGCTCTGTATAAAATACTCATGCTTTGTATAAGATACTCATGCTTTGTATGATAAGATACTCATGCTCTGTATGATGAGATACTCATGCTTTGTATGATAAGATACTCATGCTCTGTATGATAAGATACTCATGCTTTGTATAAGATATTCATGCTTTGTATGATGAGATACTCATGCTCTGTATGATGAGATACTCATGCTCTGTATGATAGATACTCATGCTCTGTATGATAAGATACCATGCTTTGTATAGATATCTGCTCTGTATGAAGATACTCATGCTTTGTATAAGATACTCATGCTCTGTATGATAAGATACTTATGCTCTGTATGATGAGATACTCATGCTTTGTATAAGATACTCATGCTCTGTATGATGAGATACTCATGCTCTGTATGATAAGATACTCATGCTCTGTATGATGAGATACTCATGCTTTGTATGATAAGATACTCATGCTCTGTATGATGAGATACTCATGCTCTGTAAAAATCTCATGCTTGTATAAGATATTCATGCTTTGTATATAGATACTCATGCTCTGTATGATCGATTACTCATTCTCTGTATGATAAGATACTCATTGACTCTGTATGATAAGATAACAATCATTGCTTTGTATAAGAAATAAAATAATACAATAAAGCTTTGGTAGATTAATACAAGGAAACATCACCATTAGCATAATGTAATGTCCCTGGTTTATCATGATGGAGTTTTGTGGAAGATCCCTTTAATAATGACACTACTGTTATGCAAAAGAAACAAGCCCTCACACATCTCTGCACATGGAATAATAATAAACCTTTGGAAGGAGACAGTCAGTCTCAGTCAGCAATGACCTATATATATATATATATATATATATATATATACAGACATCTGCCTCATATCGCACATAACAGAGATCTGGTGACATGATAGAGTCAGTGTAATCATCTCGTCATCACATTGACTAATCTATCACTACTGTCACAGGCCGGGGCCAATCAGCTGCCTCGGCCGGCGGTCATGTGACGCCACCCGGAAGCACAACCTTCTGCGTTCCTTCCCTACGTCACTGGCTGAGCTCTCGCGAGACGTCGGTCGCTTCGAAGCTCTTAGGCCGGAGACGGTCGGCTATATCGCTGCTGCTGCTGCTGTTGTGTCGCTACGGAAGCCTGCAGGGGGCCTCTCCTCCTGCAGAAGAACCCTGGGGGAGGATGGAGGCCGCAGAAGAAGAAGACATATGCAGGGTGTGCCGATCAGAGGGAACCGCAGAGAAACCGCTGTACCACCCGTGTGTGTGCACAGGCAGTATTAAGTTCATCCATCAGGAGTGCCTGGTGCAGTGGCTGAAGCACAGCAGGAAGGAGTACTGTGAGTTATGTAAGCACAGATTTGCCTTCACTCCCATCTACTCCCCGGACATGCCCTCGCGGCTGCCCATCCAGGACATCTGTTCAGGACTGATCACCAGTATAGGCACCGCCATCCGCTACTGGTTCCACTACACGCTGGTGGCGTTTGCGTGGCTGGGCGTGGTGCCGCTGACAGCATGCCGCATCTACAAGTGCTTATTTACCGGCTCCGTGAGCTCCCTGCTGACCCTGCCCCTGGATATGCTCTCCACCGAGAACCTCCTGGCCGACTGCCTTCAGGGCTTCTTCGTGGTCACCTGCACCCTCTGCGCCTTCATCAGCCTCGTCTGGTTACGAGAACAGATCGTCCACGGCGGGGCCCCCCTGTGGCTGGATCCCAACTTCCAGCAACCTCAGAACGGCCTGGGCCCGCAACAGAACGAAGCGCAAGGCGCCCCCCATCCCGCCGCTGAGAACGTCGCTGTGGACCCCGCCGCTGTTCCGCCGGTGGAGAATGTGGTGGTCGGTGAAAATCCCGATCTACCGGAAGATCAGGCGGATGATGATGACGAAGAAGACAATGAAGATGAAGCCGTGATCGAAGACGCGGCGGATGTCAACAACGGCGCCCAGGATGACATGAACTGGAACGCCTTAGAGTGGGATCGGGCGGCGGAGGAGCTGACGTGGGAGCGGATGCTGGGTCTGGACGGATCGCTGGTGTTCCTGGAGCACGTCTTCTGGGTGGTGTCCTTGAATACCCTCTTCATCCTGGTGTTTGCTTTCTGTCCTTACCACATCGGACACTTCTCCGTTGTCGGACTCGGATTTGATTGCTATGTGAAAGCCTCTCACTTCGAGGGACTCCTCACCACAATAGTCGGCTATGTCCTCCTGGCCGTCGCCTTGATTCTCTGCCACAGTCTGGCCGCCATTGTCAGGTTCCAGCGCTCCAGAAGAATACTGGGCATCTGCTACATCGTAGTCAAGGTCTCCTTACTGGTGGTGGTGGAGATTGGCGTGTTCCCCCTCATCTGCGGCTGGTGGTTGGACATTTGCTCGCTGGAAATGTTTGATGCCACTTTGAAAGACCGAGAACTAAGCTTCCAGTCCGCTCCAGGGACCACCATGTTTCTTCACTGGCTTGTCGGAATGGTCTACGTCTTCTACTTTGCATCTTTCATCCTGCTGCTGAGAGAGGTGCTAAGGCCAGGGGTGCTGTGGTTTCTCCGAAATCTAAATGATCCAGATTTTAATCCAGTCCAGGAAATGATCCACCTGCCGATTTATCGACATCTCAGAAGATTTATCTTATCAGTCATTGTCTTTGGATCTATCGTAATCCTTATGCTATGGCTTCCCATCCGTATTATGAAGCATGTGCTGCCCACCTTCTTGCCCTATAATGTCATGCTATACAGTGACGCTCCCGTGAGTGAACTGTCCTTGGAGCTGCTACTACTTCAGGTCGTTCTCCCAGCTTTGTTAGAGCAGGGACATACTCGGCAGTGGTTGAAAGGTCTGGTCAGGGCTTGGACTGTAACAGCTGGATATCTACTAGACTTGCACTCCTATCTACTGGGAGACCAAGAGGAGAGTGACAACCAAGCTAACCAACAGGCTGCCAACAACCCGCTCATCCGAAACAATCCTATACCTGTGGTCGGAGAAGGTTTGCATGCCGCACATCAAGCCATATTACAGCAAGGTGGGCCTGTAGGATTCCAGCCATACCACAGACCCATCAAATTTCCTCTCCGGATATTCTTGTTAATAATTTTGATGTGCATCACGTTACTGATCGCTAGTCTACTCTGCCTTACTCTCCCCGTGTTTGTAGGCCGCTGGCTCATGTCGTTCTGGACTGGGACTGCAAAAATCCACGAGCTGTACACCGCCGCCTGTGGTCTCTATGTTTGCTGGCTGTCTATCCGAGCCTTAACAGTACTGTTAGCGTGGATGCCACAAGGGCGACAGGTGATCCTACTGAAAGTCAAGGAATGGTCCCTCACCATAATGAAGACCCTAGTAGTGGCAATCCTTTTGGCTGGTGTTGTCCCCCTCCTGCTTGGTCTTCTCTTCGAGTTGATTATTGTGGCACCTCTCCGGGTTCCTCTGGATCAGACCCCGCTTTTTTATCCATGGCAAGACTGGGCCCTTGGCGTACTGCATGCCAAGATAATTGCCGCTATAACGCTAATGGGGCCTCAGTGGTGGCTAAAAACTGTGATAGAACAGGTCTACGCCAACGGGATCCGAAATATCGATCTGCACTTCATACTTGGCAAACTGGCCGCCCCGGTCATCGCTGTCCTCCTGCTGTCCCTGTGCATCCCCTACATTATCTCTGCTGGAATTGTACTGGTAATGGGTGTCACCTTCGAAATGCAGACTCTAGTGCAACGCCGCATATACCCGTTCCTACTGATGGTGGTGATACTAATAGGGGTCCTGTCTTTCCAAATCCGACAGTTTAAGCGGCTTTATGAACACATTAAGAACGATAAGTATCTCGTGGGTCAACGTCTTGTGAATTACGAACGCAAATCTGGAAAATCTAAAACCTCGCCTTTAACCTTTCCTACACATTTGCCACGGGAGTGAAAGAGGCGGAGAGACTCCTGATACCTTTTTTGTTTTAGAATGATGTATTAGCAGTGGTGGTCTGCAGCACAGTACCCTCATAATGTTAGACAGGCATCGTAGGATGGTTTGACACGGCTCAGATGCAAAGCCCCTTCTCATTGAATTTGTGTGGCCGTTCTATGAAAGGGAGGGAATGTTGGATAACTAATGAATTTTGTCAATCTCTTTATTGTAAATCTTAAAAAAATACTATATTAAATTATTAAAACTGTCGAGGTATTGTAATAGAACATCATAAAGGTGAAAGTGCGGCTATAACCAGGTTCTTCTATAAACTCCTCCACACTTTGCACCCTTTGAACCTACCTGAGGTGTGTCTTATCCACCGAATATATATATATATAAAAAACTGGTTTAATTCTTTTACAAGGTGAACGTAGCTGGAGTGTTACTGTGATCATTAGATGCCTAAATCTAGCATCAAAATCCATCATGATGAATCCGGGACATTACTCATAAATCCAGGCACCATGACTATGGTGACCTTTAATATTTGTTATCCATGGCCTCCTTCCTTCTAGAATCAAGTTTTAATTTATGATAATTAACCAGAAGGGCTCTGTGGGCATTACCAGAGCACATCCGTGCTGTCACTCCATAGGCTTTTCTCTGTCTACCGCTCCCTAATGCTCCCATGGCACTCCCCTTCCTCATTCTGCAACTCTGGTAACACCTCCAGGAGCCCTTCTGGCTCATAAGCATAATTTTAAAAGTTGATTTTAGAAGGAAGGATCCATGAATAACAAATATAAGATGATACCACAGTCATGGTGCCTGGATAATGGATTAACTTTAAAGATGGCTCATAACAGGTTAACTAAGAGACTCTTTTCTGTACCCTCTGGTTCCCCCAACACATGCCTCATCAATCATTGGCCGAGATTAGTCAATGCAGTGGGCAGTAGTTTCTGTATGTTTGGCGACTGCACTAAGTTAAGAGCAGCAGGTTATCCCACCCTTGGCCATTTTATAAATTTCTGTCCAGTGATACACCCCAAGTGTAATGTGCTGGTCTGTATAGGAGTGATGTATAGCCAGAGCAGAATAGTGCTGCCTGAACATTGATGTGGGTTCTGGGGTCCAGCTGTATTCAGGAGCTGCATGTTCTTTGGACAGTAAATGACAGGCTGCTGTAGTTACGCCTCACTATATGCAGTCAATCACTTACCCATAGGGTGAGGAATTGGGTAGTGACTTGCTTGATCTAGCCACACTTGAGCTATAAAAGTGATGTCTACTTTAAAGGGGTTGTATAGAGTTTGTAATGATTCAGGGGGCTCCAAACTGAACACAAGAAATATGGGACACCCAGAAATATGGAGAACAGGGGTTTTATTTTTATTAATGGGTGGAACAGCAGGTTGAATGTGTCCTGTTCCTCCATTAACTACTATGAGAGTGGTCAGAAATTGCTGAACACAGTGCTTGGCTATCTCCAATATTCCTATACATAGTGAATGAGAGTACTGGAAATAACCTGTGCTTGCCAATTTCCAATACTCCAATAGTATTCTGCATCTGCTGCTCCAGACATTAGTGAGAACAGGACATTCTGTTCTCCAGATTGCTGGGGGTCCCGTTTTTGCGATAAATGGAGTCCCAGCAGTCAGATCCTCGCCAATCGGCTTGTTATACCTAATACTGTGGTGGGGAATAACTTGCCAACTTGGTTCAATTCTTTTAAGCACTACTACCAACCAGTCAAAACAACACTATATTGGGGCTCATTTACTTACCCGTCCGCTGGAGTTCACCGAAAGTGCATTGTCCGTGTATAATGCACATCTGCCGCGATTCAGTAAGATTGTGCGCCCGATATCCTGCATGTGTCACTTCTCCGCTCAAGTCCGACAGAGTTCACCTTCTTCTTCCTGGTGCATGTAAGTGCTGGGGCTTGCGACAATTTGAAAGTTAAATCCCACGCTCAGTCCGGATCGTCCAATGGCCCGCTCCCTGAATTGTGTCACATGGAAGCAGCGCAGCTGCGACAGAAAACGATCGCGTGCGACACAATCCCAGCGCAGACCCCTGTTAAATACATGTCCAAGCCGTGCAAATCCCCAAAAAATGTGCAAAGTCCGACAAAAGTGCAGCGCTCGGCCCTTAGTAAATGAGCCCCATTGCGTCATGTTGTCTACTAGCTATAAGATGTATTATTATGTAGGATGCAGCATTACAAGTGGTGTATTCATACTGTAGGACTTAATATGATCTTCACATCATGTGATTTATATTTGGGAAACCTGTTATACATGCACGGCCATCAGACGGGTTCCAGTAACTGGAAAGAAGCTGCCAGAGTACAACTTTTCCCTTTATCTGGCCCGTATATATCAGTATTTCACACCAGAGACTACCAGACACCTGAGAGAGATTATACAGGCAGATGCCACTCTGCTGAATCTATGTTTAACGTGCCTAGAGCCTTAATAAGACAGAGATTTCGGTCATGGTAGAAATGAAAGAGTTTACCAGCCTCGCTGGATGTTACAGGAGTAGGACATTGTTACTTCTAAGAGTAACATAACTGTTGTAGATTGAGATGACCTCTCCATGTGCAGGCGGTCCCCTACTTAAGAACAGCCGAATTACATACGACCCCTAGCTACAAACGGACCTCTGGATGTTGGTAATTTACTGTACTTTAGCCCTAGGCTACAATAATCAGCTGTAACAGTTATCACAGGCGTCTGCAATTGAATTGTTTTGTTGATCCTGGTTCTTATGGCAACCCAACTTTTTTAAAATCCATTTCTTAGAGAGACCAAAAAAATTCTGTATGGGGTTACAGTTATAAAATATACAGTTCCGACTTACATACAAATTCAACTTAAGAACAAACCTATAGAACCTATCCTGTATGTAACCCGGGGACTGTCTGTATAGACAACCAGCTTTGAGGAGTCTTAAAAGGCAGGTGTCGCTCACTGGAGAAAGAAAAATGCAAATTCTGTTCCATCCAAAAATTTGCCTGATGCTATGTAGTGAAACCGTGGGCTGAACCTACTGAACGACTGATGAAAGGGTCTGTTGTTTTAACAGAATGTAACCACCGATATCATAGAGATATATATATATATATTGCATTTAAAAGAAATCTCCCATCAGAATCCATCATGATAAACCAGGGACGTTACTCATAGATCCAGGCACCGTGACTGTGATATCTTCTAATATTTGTAATCCATGGCCTCCTTTCTTCTAAAATCAACTTTTACAATTATGCTTATGATCCAGATGGGGTTTTGGGGGATATTAACAAAGCCCCTCTATGCTGTATCTTCAATATATAGCAGGGGGACCTTCTATGAATTTATGATGTGGACAGGTCACTAAAAGAAGATGTAATACAATGGGTAAGAAATTGCATGCACTTGTATGATTTCCAATCAGAATGCTAAAAACTCCTACAACCGAATGCATGGATTCACAGTTTCTAAATAGTTGACATATACCACACAAAATATAAAGAATATAATACAATCTCCTGCTCTATAACATGCTACCTGCAGATAGGACACTATGTACAATGTGCTCAGCTCCTCCTGCTCTGCTATTGGACCTGCTGCCTGCAGATAGGACATTATGTACAATCTGCTCCGCTCCTCCTGCTCTATAACATGCTGTCTGCAGATGGGACACTATGTTAATCTGCTCAGCTCCTCCTGCACTATAACATTCTTTCTGCAGATGGGACACTATGTACAATCTGCTCAGCTCCTCCTGCTCTATAACATTCTTTCTGCAGATGGGACACTATGTACAATGTGCTCAGCTCCTCCTCTCTCTATAACCTGCTGCCTGCAGATAGGACACTATGTACAATGTGCTCAGCTCCTCCTGCTCTATAACATGCTGCCCTGCATATAGGACACTATGTACAATGTGCTCAGCTCCTCCTGCTCTATAACATGCTGCCTGCAGATAGGACCTATGTACGTGCTCAGCTCCTCCTGCTCTATAACATGCTGCCTGCAGATAGGACCTATGTAAATCTGCTCGCTCCTCCTGCTCTATAACATGCTGCCTGCAATAGGACATTATTACAATCTGCTCAGCTCTCCTGCTCTATAACATGCTGCCTGCAGATAGGCTTATTACAATCGCTCAGCTCCTCCTGCTCTATAACATGCTGGTGAGAAGTCTCTATTGATAATATGGTCCACATAGAAATCTGAATAGATCTGCATCTGACATGGAATAATCTCTTACTATAATTTTTTTTTATTCCTGTAGATTGCAAAAAAACTTGTGCAGTGAACTTGTCATTTATTGATTTCTTAGCGGATGTGCAAACACTTACAAGGACGACTGAGACCAGGAACGTTGGGATGAATTTTTTCATTTTCTTGCACAGGAGGAACTTACCACATGTGGATCTGCTATTTCTTCTTCTTCTGTGTCTCTTTTTTGGCAACTTGACATTTTGTTATCACTATTGGGGGTGAAATGTGCTTTGCAGATTGTTCCATGTAGAATTTCTTCTATTTACCTATAAAAATCTTAAGTTTTGTGAAAATGAGCATAGAAGAGTCACTTTTTGCCTGAGATGAGTCACTTTTCGAGGCTATCACTTTAGACACCGCGCTATCCTCAGTTCTATAGTACCTTAATCCATGTGTTTGGTTGCATATTAAAGATTAGAATCTCATCTTTCAAATTGCACCAGGATTGTTGTTCTGCTGCGGGTTCAGAAGTGGAGAAAAGGCAGTTAAATAAATAAGAACTGGATCTTTACAGCAGCTCACATTAACCACCATATCATTATCTGTCTGCAGCTTTAGTTTTATAGCACAGAAACCACAATCCTTATGCAGTTTGTAAGTTGAGATTTCCATCTTTCATGATATAACATTATGGTTCTAGCTACTATAGAGCCAAAATAGAGGCGTTAGAAATGATGCTTCTAAAGAGTCGAGATTTTTTTTTTTTACCCGGGTCAGATTAACATAAAACATGCAATCAGAAAAAAAGGATAGTTCATACCCCACAAAGTGGGAGCCTGATGTAAAAGCTGAAATGTTGATTATTGCTGCAAATTCTGGGTTTAAAATTCAACTTCGGAAAACTGGAGCTCCCCTTCTCCTGCGGCAGCCAAAACACAAATCTCGAGATGTGCGATGGCTGGACATGGAATCCCAGCATCATAGTGATATATGATGCAAGGACCCCCTTCTTCCCCACAGAATAACATCACCGACTGTAATCATGAGAACAATAGAGTCATTTTTTGATGTGTGCCAAAGCTGCTGGGTTTTAACAATATTAAAAGAGAACCTGTCACCAGTGTAACCTCACTAAACTACCAGCCCCCTCCAGTAGGGGATAAAATGTCTTTTCTAGAATCCCTCTTCCCATTTACTTATAAAGAAAATCTCCCCCCCAAAGATAAGTCAAGCTCAGAAGTTGCAGTGGAAGTGTCACTTAAAGGGAACCTGTCAGCAGAAATTGACCTAATAACCACTACGAGTATGTTCCCAAACAGCATCTTCCCAGATTGTCATTCTTTCATGCCAAGTCTGATGGATTCATTTTGAAAATCTACTTTGAAGTGAGATGTAAACTGGTTGTATAAAGTCAAGGAGAGGAGATTTTTAATACTGAAGTCCAGCTCTCTTTTCCTCATAAAGCACCCATCACTGTAATTCCTGGTCCTTCTCCAGAGACATCACTACACCGGATCTCCTGAAGTCCGTGCATGATGTCATTCCACAGAGGAGGAGGCGTTCAGAGCTCTCCACCTTGACTTCAGTGTTACACCCTCCTCCTCCTTGACTTTATACAACCAATTTACATCTCACTTCAAAGTTGATTTTCTGGGTGATGCCATCACCATGCGCCATGAAGAACAAAAACTAAAAGGTGTGACACTACCTGACACTATTCTGGTAGTGGTTTATTAGGTCAATTGCTGATGACAGTTCTCTGCAGGTTCACTTCTATAGCACCTAGAAATAAGCTGTGTCATCTTAAAGATAGGTGCATCTTTCAGATCACATCAGGCTTGTGGCTTTGTGAGCTACAGAACCAGAGATGATGGATCAAAAAGATGGAGTATGTTTTTCCGGTACTATAGAAACAAAGGTAGGGCTTCTCAAGTGACACTTCCCTGCTACCACTAACTTGACTCATCTCATGGAAATGGGAGAAGAAGAGTCATATTTACCTGACTGTAGGAGATTTTTTTTATTAGGTAAATGATTGGATTTTTTTTCTGTATTTTGAGTGATTTGTTGCTGCAGGGATCTTACACTAACTGTTACACTAGATCGTATTCCTGCACATAGGCTTTGATCTTTTCCCTCCTGTTTTCATCTCTTTCCTTATTGTTGCGGCGCCTAGGGTCACATTCTAATGTATCACACACGCACATTGAGGTCATGCAGGGAAGACGCGCTGGAAGTACATTCGTGAATCTCTTCCTCTGTACAGGCGGTCCCACTTAGAAGAACCCGACTTACAGACGACCCCTATTACAAACGGACCTCCTGGTAATTGGCAATCTACTGTCCTTTAGCCTAGGCTACAATACACAGCTATAACAGTATCACAGGTGTCTGTAATGAAGATTTATTATAATCCTGGTTCTTATGACAACCCACAATTCTGACTTACATACAATATCAGCTTAGACACAGCTGCAGAACCTATCTGTATGTAACCCCGGGCACTGCCTGTATTGTATTCCAGGGTCTTGTAGAAAAAGAAACTTCTCATCTCCCATGGATCACCAACAAACTATGTTATAGAGTGTGGGAGGAAATTGGAGGAAACCCATGCAAACATGGATAGAACATTCAACTCTTTGAGTATGTGGACCCTGGGACTTGAACCCGCGACCCAAGCGCGCTGCAAGGCTGTAATGCTAACCACTGACCCAGGATCCAAGCGCAGCAAGACTGTAATGCTAACCACTGATCCACCGTGCTGCCCCTTATTAGTAATGTATATGCCATGAGCTCTGTATAAAGGCCAGAACTAAATGACCCCCATGAAGCCATACAGGTAATGTGCAGAAAGTCGACATTGAATCACAATACATCATCCAATCAGAATCTCACACAATGACCATATTTATAGAAAGCAGCGCCCCTTGTGCATTTTTTCTCACTATGTGCGGGGTCCGGCAGATTACTGAATATTGGGGCAGTTCTTCAATAATCTGCACCCCCTGCACTGCTCGGAAGGGTGCACCAACTTTTTTTTTGGTGCACCTTTAACATCAAGCGAGCGACACATTCCTGTCAGATCACAATATAATGTAAAGCAATCCGAATCACCACCGCAACATCATGGTGCGAAATCCGTGTTAATAATATACATATGAATTCTAATTTTATTAGATTACACCAGGTTTTATGTCTCTGTGACCTACAGAACCGGAGATACAGGCGGCTAAAGACATGAATTTATTAATCTGTTGTAGTTTGCGCTAAAATCTACACCACATTTAGTATCGGGCAGCACAGTGGCTCAGTGATTAGCATTACAGCCTTGCAGCTCTGGGGACCTGGTCAACTCTGCAAAGATTTATGTTTTCCTATTTTTCTCTGTTTGTGTGGGTTTCCCTCCGGGTCCTCGGTTTCCTCCCACACTCCCAGAAACATACTGGTAGGATGATTGGATTGTGAGCCCCTGGGGACAGGGACTGATGTGACAAGTTCTGTTTCAGCGCTGCATAATCTGGTGCGCTATATAAATAAGGAATTATTATTATAAAGGGTTTAAGACAGTTTTTCTGGCTCTTCTACGACTACTCGACAAAGGGGAGTGGTCTATAAAAAGGCGTGGCCTCACCAAGATCCTCCGTGCACCAGAAATACTGCTAACTGACAGAATTGTGTCCAATTTTCCGGCATTAAGTAACCAACAATAGGAGGCGCAGAGTAGGACTATACAGTCTTATACTAGGACAGATTTATCATCCAACATTAGGCACTTTCATAAATCTGACTGTCTGGTCTAACCCTGCTACTGTCTAACCTTAACAGCTTTTTTAAAAAATGACCAATTTGCAAATGCAATTGCGATAAAGCTCCATGTCCCTGCCTATTTCTAAAAAGCAATGTTACCCCCACCAGGGCTGATGCGCAGTGTGGGGCAGCTGGATTCCCATGACTGGAGTGGCTGAAGTGCGGCATAGTGCTTGGATTATGGGGTCCACGAGAATTAAGGATGATTTGGGAACTGGCCAAACTCTCTACCATACCACTGAAACTGGCTCTTAGTAATGACCATCCAGCGGGACATTACCCTTTAATCACACAATCGATAAAGCTTGATGGATCTGAAAGATGAGATTTTTTAATCTTAATATGACACCATAATTCTAGCTGCTATAGAACAGAAGATACGGGCTCTGAGATTACACTACCCCTGCAGCCACTAACATTACTCCGTCATGTGAAAATGCGATGACTGACTTGGAAGGAGAATCTTTTTTTATAGGTACATGGTTTGAAATTTCACATAAAAGAGGGAATTCTAGAAATGCCATTCCATTCCCCCCTGATGGGAGTATGTAGTTTAAGTGGGGGTGAAGCTCTATAACATGCTGCCTGCAGATAGGACACTATGTACAATCTGCTTAGCTCCTCTTGCTCTATAACATGCTGCCTGCAGATAGGACACTATGTACAATCTGCTCAGCTTCTCCTGCTCTATAACATGCTGTCGGCAGATAGGACACTGTGTACAATCTGCTCAGCTCCTCCTGCCCTATAACATTCTGTCTGCCGATAGGTCACTATGTACAATCTGCTTAGCTCCTCCTGCTCTATAACATGCTGTCTGCCGATAGGACACTATGTACAATCTGCTCCGCTCCTCCTGCTCTATAACCTGCTGCCTGCAGATAGGACACTATGTACAATGTGCTCAGCTCCTCCTGCTCTATAACATGCTGCCTGCACATAGGACACTATGTACAATCCGCTAAGCTCCTCCTGCTCTATAACATGCTGCCTGCAGATAGGACACTATGTATAATCTGCTCAGCTCTATCTTCTCTATATCATGCTGCCTGCAGATAGGACACTATGTACAATCCGCTGAGCTACTTCTGCTCTATAACATGCTGCCTGCAGATAGGACACTATGTACAATCTGCTCAGCTCCTCCTGCTCTATAACACGCTGCCTCAAGATCGGACACTATGTACAATTTTCTCAGCTCCTCCTGCTCTATAACATGCTGCCTGCAGATAGGACACTATGTACAATCTGCTCCGCTCCTCCTGCTCTATAACATGCTGCCTGCAGATAGGACACTATGTACAATTTTCTCAGCTCCTCCTGCTCTATAACATGCTGCCTGCAGATAGGACACTATATACAATCTGCTCAGCTCCTCCTGCTCTATAACATGCTGCCTGCAGATAGGACACTGCTTTACTCTTTCCCCTGAGCCTATGTATTATGTAGGAATCCCCATTGCTCTTTTTAGGAGATTTTGTAAAATAAAATTACCTTTTTCTTTCCTTTTTTCCTTCTGTTATCGTGTTTTAAGATGAATCCACCCAAGGATTGTTACCTGGATTCCTAAGCCAACTATGAAGATGATGTAATAGTGATGTCCTCTTCCTGTAATGAGAAGCATATAACCCTGTTACATCCATCATACATGACACCAGGACATGTAAGGTCCGATCAGAGAACGTATAGAGGAGCCTAAGGATCACACAGTATGCACTAATCTCCTGAGCACCCCCTAGTGGTGGCTGCTGGTAGGGATTTATCATTTATCTCATGGTCTATGCATAGTATTTGGAGTTATAGGAAGTAGCTGAACTCTAATATCTGGTCTTTCCTGCTACACAG